>SNQJ01S0001100.1:165917-310140 GCA_010110895.2 Picea sitchensis
TTAATAATAAAAGTAAAAGAGGTTAATTTGCACAACTGTCATTTCTAGCTCAATAAAAAGGGGAAAGAGGGAAATATAAAAATTAGGAAACTAGGGAATGAGGCAACATAAAAAGGGAAAGAGGGGAACTTATGGTAAAAAGCGGGAGGTCAACTTAGTAAAGAATCTGCATTTAAAGAACCTTCTAAATTGAACTAAATTAGCAATTTCATTTTAGGGAAAGCTTTTAAAACCTGTAAGGGAATCTACGGACACCTAGGAGTGATTTTAGGAGTAATCCTAGGTGGGTGAGGGAAATGAGACAATTAATAAATTAAAGAAAATAATTATTGGAGGAAAGTGGGGGATGGATGACACTTGTACGAAGGAGAATTTTAGAAGATTCTTATTAAAACTTAAATTAAATGAGATTTAGGGAAGGAATGGAAGTTCCAATACTCTATAAAAGAAAGGGAGGAGAAGGAAGAAGGGGGATTGGCTATTAGCGTAACGTTACATTGCCGGATTAGTGACTTGACTGATTTACTTGTGGGAGTTGGGATTTCCCAGCTCGGAGAGGAGTGGTAGCTCGGCCTTGCGAGGCGAGCTGGGAGCTTGGCATACCATCTGGATAGTGTGTGGCCCCTTTGTGGCTCGGGGGGCTAAGGGGGAATTAGAGTACCCATAGCGTTGGATGGGAGGCACCGGTGAGGTTTCGACGGTCGATGAGCGGGAGCGGCACAGAGAGCGCGGACGTCATTCGAAGCGGGCGATCAGGCAAAGGTACACTCTTTGATTTTTAGAGTAGAATGCATTAGGATTTATGATTTAGATCTGCATGGGTATTGGGTAATCTAGATGGAAGAATATTCAACTTCAATCGGTGTTGGATTTCGTTGGATTGAATGGTTTTTCTTTATTTACTTACTCCGGCGAAATCTTGTGTATTTATCATTGCTGTAAAAATTTTATTGTGTAAATTTTGAGTAAACTCTAGCCGTGTATTTATCATTTCATCTCCATCTCCTGAATGGCAGAACTCGCTGTGTAAAGTCACACTGAAAAACTTGTATCTGGAACACTCTTTTGTAAAAAAATTTACCCAAGAAAACTCCTTCCTAGCATTTTCGTTTTTGTAATTAGCTACTGTGAAATTGTTTTTGGAATTCGAAATTTCTAGGTTTTTGTCTTTGCATCTCCCTCCTCAATTTTCAACTCTACCCCTTTTTACTTCTAGCTTGTGTTTAGCACCTAAACCTCGACGAATCTACCTTGATCGATTGTGACTGAATTTTAGTACCTCGGTAAATTAAACTGTACCCGTGCCCATTCCATCCACACCTAAGGGTCTGCAAATTATTTGCTTGATTCAGTAGGAATAGGGAACTCACGCAACAGACTTCTTCATAGTTATTTATATTCAGGTTAACATACCATTGATGTAGTGTTGCATCTAATGATGCTAACAGTGTAGCAAATTGTATTTAGATACATAGCGGTTTCATATTCAATTTCTGGAATGTATTCACAACGAATCCATGTTTATTTTTGGGGTTATCTCTTAATTACCTGAACAACGATTTCATAGTTTTCATTCTGGATTGTCTCTTGTTGCATGCACAACGAAGATACCTTAGAACAAGTGGGTGAGGTCCTAATTTATGCCTAGCATATTTAATGGCATGTTTTCCTCTTTTCTACGACCAACAAACTTGCAATCCTTCTCGTTCCTTTTCACTCCATCGTAAGGTTTTACCATGAAAGTCATTGTGTAGTCTTCCCTCCAATCTTCAATAACTTCACTTGTGACAGTTACTTCCAAGCCTGCTGCCCCACGAACACTAACATTAACAGCATGTACACAACTTACTCTAGAAGTAAAGCAAGATCTATGAGTTGGCTCAACTGCTTCACAGACTTGAGAATAGTAGCATCCCTTCCACTGTTGCGACCTAATTAAAGGGTTGCACCTCCAAGGAATAAGCTTACTCCTCCTCAGTTCTACCATAATTCTTATGTCGCGACCTCCTCTGCACGCAGCTCGTGCTCACGTGGGTAATCAACAGACCCCTTCTTTAACTTCCAATGCTCAAATCTGCACTCTGATCACCAGGCCATAGTCTCCTTTGATAACCTTGATACAATAACAACAAAACCAATCCACACAATCACATAGAACTATTCACATGAAACACACACTTTAGCAATCACTCACAAAACAATCTACTCTCACCTAGGAAACTCAGTGGATTAACACTCTATCTTTTATTTGTTTCTTCTCGTAAGGATTCAAAAGCACTTAGCAGCTCAACTCTAATACATATAGAGAAATGATAGAGTAACATTATTTCACACACTAAAATTGTATTTATTGTATTATTAATGTTAAATAATGTTACATAATGTTACCGAGGGAGCTCTTATCTTTTTTCCTTATCAATCAGAATACATTTTCATGGTTAAGATTCTGCAGACTTTCTTGTTGGGGCGCAACGAGAAATTCTGGATTGATTTGATTATATTTTATTGTCTGTTAGGGAAAAACATCGTTGAATATGATCTTAATTACAAGACATCGTTGAATATATTTTTATCATATTTTATTGACTGTCTTCACTTTATACATTTTATTATATATTATGGATAGACAACACGGATTCAGTTCTTAATTAAAAGACCACCAATGACCCAGATGCCGGGAAGTTCGCTCTAAGTAGAATTAAATACCCTTATGGTTTTACCTGACCTATTTGATATTGAGAATTTATGAGTCTCCATAGGATAGAAGGAATTATCATTTAGTGTTTTATTGTGGTCGGTTTTAAAATTTTAAAGGAAAGCATTTCATTGATTGAATTTGTATGCTAGCCTAATGTTCGATAAGACAAGTACTTCATAAGCTGTTGGGATGAAATATAATAGTACCTACCAAAGGAGGCTAATTATCTCCTTTAGTTTATCATATAATGAGTGAGAAAAATAAATTATAATAAGTGAACCTTTCCTTATTTTAATTATTAGATATATTAATCATTTGGATATAAGTGCAAATGTCTAGTTATGGTTCAAGTTAGTTAGAATTATAGGAACTAGAGGTGTAGTTGGTAAGTTTAAATTAATCTGATTATATTGTCTATGCACCAGAATTGAAATTATTATAACATTGGTAGAATTACCTATATTACATAGTAATGGAAAAACTATAGTACTAATGATGAAGGACTTGATTTATAGGTTGCGAAATGGTCCTTATTATATGAGAATTGATTATGGGTTATAAATTGTAGTTATGATGGCTATGTTTCAAATTGAAGTTCTTTGATCCTCCTATTATAGTTGTTCATACCAAGATGGCTTACAGATAATTAGATTGTACTGTATTAAATGGTTCGATTCTTGAGCGAGGGATTTATTCCTAAATTATTGATGTTTAAATTCTAGGATTGATGGTTATACTAGGATTGGATAAGGGATGTAGGCACATCCATGTTCCTCAGAACAGTCGCCAACCCTGAGACCTTAAATGGTTAAAATCAATGAGAACCTGGGCTTGAGCATTGCTTATGTGTCTTGGAGGTTCTAACCATTGCAGGGTAGGAAAGGCGGGTAGTCAGTCTTATTTATTTGTCGTTCAATGCATGTAGATACTTGATGTGCGTCTTAGTTCATCATGTTGTGTTCGTCGTTGTATGCGTCTTTTTCGTCGTCGGGTGGCGACGTAGAGTCTAATGTGTTTATTACCCTTGTACACATGTGCACAACCAATATAAAATAAAAATAAAAAATTGTACTTGTTATAAGAGGTTCGTCGTCGTAACGAGGAGGATATTTACACAATTGACTTAACTCGCAAGTACCATACAGGTTTCAAATCATCCTCCATCAATTTATGCCAATCATCATTGGAATTCTCGTTCAACATTCTATCAAATTCAATCCCTTCATCTAAGGTTGGTGCCTCTTCATCTACATTTGTTGCATCTTCGTCTATGTTTGGTGCCTCTGCATTTCTCACGCTTTGCAATTGTATCCTATCTAGATAACGACTTTTAGGAAAAGGGATTATACCACTATGGAAAAATTTCACCATATTTTCATAAATCACTCGTCTTTTTCTCCTCTTCCCACAACAAAAATCATTACATGGACATGCATATTTCTCCAAGATCTTCTCATTGGTTAATATCTCATCATGTGCATGGTATTCATTCGTTAACAAAACTGGGCATTGACTCATCTTCAATTTTTTGCATTAAATTATGACATCGTTATGTAACTATCACTTTCAACTCTTTTAATCTATCTCATCTTGAATTGAAATGCATCAAAACCAATTCCTAGAGAGAAAAAGGAACTAGTTATAAGATAAATTCTTAGCTAATATGATGAATTATTTTAGACCACCCATAAAGAATCCTCCCTTTTAAGTATCCATGAATATCATAGAAATGATTTCTCATTGTTGTTTAATTAATAGTGGTTCCAAACTGGATGTCATGTCTAAGACTATTGTGGAACAACTTGGATTTTTCCACATGAATGAGAAATTAAAAGAGAACAGAGGGATGAAAAAGAACCCAAGGTGCACCTGGATTAAATTTGATAACAAAGTTCATTGGTTCTATGCTATAGACATGTCACGTCCACACTCAGAGAAAATCTATGCAATTGTGGAAATTTTGGCTAGGTATATTGAGGGGGTAGGGTATGTCCCTGACGCAAGTTTTGTGCTGCATGATGTGGATGAGGAAGAAAAGGAGCACCTACTTTGTGGTATGAGTGAGAGGCTATCTATTGAATTTGGGTTTATCAATACATACACATAACTACTATTCGAATTGCCAAAAACCTTTGTGTGTGTGGTGTCTGTCACATTGGCATCAAATTTATCTCTATGATTGCTAAAAGGGAAAGTGTAGTGACAGATGCAAACTGGTTCCATCATTTCAAAGATGGAGTGTATAGTTGCAATGATTATTGGTGATGCTAGTTGAAACAAATAATAATCATAAGCTTTCTTTTCAAAACTAATCTGCTTGTTGTTTTCTTCGTGTTACCCGAGATTTTGCAGACCCTAAGCAATATGATTTTCCAAGAATTTATTATCCTATCCTAGACATGGAAAATTGTGATGTGAGAGACAATGTAAGTGTTAAATCTCTGTCGTTCTATTTATTAATGTTAACATATTCATGAATTAGTGGAGGCAGTCTATAGATTATTCTTTGGTAGTTTACACGGGGAGTGACTTAATGTTAAACATTGTATTTGGTTAACCTATTAGGTGTCCAAAACAATGTTCTTCCAACATGATAAGAACACATACATGCATAGTAAAAATAAAGAGATATGAATATGGAACACAATTTGAAGATGGTATTATTTCTTAACTACTTGGTGGATACCATTATTCTTAACTAATTGATGGATGCAATTATTTCATTCTTGTCAAATTCTGCAGGAAGGCATGCCAGATCATCCTGGGATTGTTCCTTATATGATTCAAAAACTTTTTGATCAAGCCTCTATGGACATAAATGTTAGATTCACATTCTCATTTAGAATACTAGAAGTATACATGGGACACTTGAGAGATTTTCTCACCTCTCAATCAACAAAGTTAGTAGACCATCTTGCCAAAATGGTCTTTTATATTCATGGCATGCTACTCTTCTTCAAATTTAAATGTGTACAGAGTTGTAACTACAGTAAAATAATTTTTCTTCTTTCTATTCAATATTTCTATCCAAATGGATGTAGAGGGTATTGTCAAGGTTGAGAACATGAGGGAAGTGATCATGAATAATGTCGACCAAGAGAGAAAATTGTATAGCAAAGGTAGAAGAGCTAGATCTACATTTTGGACCAATGCCAATGAGGCTTCTAGAAGATCACAATGGTAGGTACCTCTTTTGACTGGAAATACTGGATCGATAGAGTGAATAGAAATACTAGACATGTAAATCTAGTCTCATTCATCCTTATTTTTGGGTTCTCAAGATGGACCATTATCTACTTGAACTATTATTGGGTATTGATCTCTAATTTGATCTATCAGTAAAATATGGAGGTAAATTGCCCCTACTTTATATGCCTCTTGAACCAGACTGGTGATAAGCAATGGAATGCAATGAAAAGATTTGGATTTGCAAGGTGCACACCAAAGATGGGGTGGGAAGGACACATTTTTTTATGATATTTCTAAGTCCTAAGTATAGTTCACCTTAAAACCCATGGGATGTCTACTTTCCTACTCCTAGAAACTACTTCCCACTCTATCTTGGAACTATAATATCACTAAATATATATGTATATATTATATAACCCCCCTTGTATTGAGTCTTAATGAGGAGTCTTTATTTTAAGGAGTTGGATTCCTATCTACTCAAGTGGTTCACCCTGTTAGTTATACCTAAAAGGAATTCCCACACATGTCTTTTTACTTATAATGTATTGTTCAATATCAAACTTATCCACCAATTAGCACTCAAACAAGGGGGAACACTGAAGATTTAATGGTCATGGAATATTCTATATACTCATGTCTCTATGTCCTCTAACCTTTCCCTTGTAGCCCATGCTACTTTTTTATTTTCTCTTGATACTCCTACCTTTTCCTATACCTTTACTTATGCCTTTCCATATGGTCATTTTAAGTCATTTTCACAGTCATTGGTTTTGGCATTGGCTATGCCTAGAACTGTCTCTCTCCTACTTCCTTAGGTGCCCTTACCTTATGGGTGAAATTGCAAGGGGTTCTTACTCAACATCTAGATACAGATGAATCAATGAAGTGAAATAGGTTTCAAATTGGCTATGAAACTAAAATAAGAAGGGATGCTCTTGGATAAAAAAATTGGGCATACACTAGGAATTTATCCCAATTGTTCATAGGTGGGAGGGACCCTAAGACCCAAAACCATAGACATAGAGTAGAAATTGACAGATACTCTACTATGGTTACATAATGATCATTAATTATCAACATTTCAAGGTCAAGTAACACAAACACGTACATTATATAAGGTAAGGTGCATCCGTAAAGAATAAACTAGTATACTGTACCTATAATAATGAAAGAAGGGAAAACAACCAAATCCTGTAATTCTTCTGGTTTTAGAACCTTTAATTTTTTCTTTGAAATAACCCATATAAATTGGTCCACTTCATTTGGTCTTGCTTCCATTCATAATGCCCATGCTTCTTCCTTTACCCTTGCCTTTGTACCAACTATTTCCACTTGATGAATTGGTTTAAGGAAAATGGCTTACTTTTCCTTTGCCTATGATTTTACGTCTACTATTATTAGTCCAGGGACTCTATACGATAATGAAATTGCTTCTCGGGATGTGTAAAAACCATTTGTAGGACAATATGATAAACCTAAAACAATGTAGACTAGAGGAAGGAAAGTTTCCTTTTCTACTGTTTCTACCCTTTCATCTACTACTTGTTCTCCTAGAGGATATGAGACAATAGAATATGTCGTTGTCTCTAGGAGTATCTTTGAATATGTTTTTGTAGGATATGAAATAAGTATAGGGGTTGTTCTAGCTACCTTTGACCTAGCTATTGCTACTACATGA
Organism: Picea sitchensis; assembly: GCA_010110895.2. NCBI lineage: Eukaryota > Viridiplantae > Streptophyta > Pinopsida > Pinales > Pinaceae > Picea > Picea sitchensis. The sequence continues at coordinate 173,483 of SNQJ01S0001100.1, forward strand.
CACAACACTCAACCAATAGGCCTAGAAATCTCAACTTGTAGCAGTTATAGGGGCGTTAAGATGGACAACATGTATGTGACAAGTGTCCCATAGAGATGGACTGGATTAATCATTTCATGTTGTTGATGTAGCTCTCAAATTGCCAACTAAAAAACCAATTCCACCTACAATTACTAACTAGTTTTTATACAGATCTCATCTCTTTATAACTACAACAAACATTCATTATAATAGAGTTTTAGTCAAGAAAAAACCTATCTTATGGATATTTTATCACTCTTTTTCATAGAGGCCATTTAGCCAGAACTTGTTAATCCCTCTGTAGGAAATATTCAATAGAATCCACTTAATTTGAATGTCTATGTTTTCCTCTTCCCATGACCCAAAGGAATAATAAGAATGTGAAGAGATGCAGGATGTTGGCCATAGTTTGTCTACTACTGAGAATTCTAAACACGCTATCCTTTTACATAATCCCAGAGTATTTTTCATTTGCTTTAAGCACAAACAACAATAGACCACTCTTCGACATGGGTATGTTTATTGCAGTATGTTCAAATCATGCTAGAATATATCATAGGCTTCCTGTCCATTCCATTTTTTGGATACAAAAAAAATCAATCTATTGCCTCCTCACATCGATAGATAATTTCCAAGGCACATGAGAACAAAAAGGGGAGATGAAAAAGGGCATTTACTAACATAAGAAGGAGAAGTAGATTTGAACTTCCCTGCTGTAGAATCCCTCATCTGCCTCTTCAGGAGCCTCCAAGTTCTATCCTGTGATGTTGTGCCTTTCTCCATTGCAACAAATCCAAATATATTGAGAATTTCCCAAACCTCAAACAAAATTTCCAAACGACGCGAGTTATTAAATTGCCACTCTCAAACACAAATTCCCTCCCCTACCTCCAATCAAGCCAAAAAAATTGGTGCCAATCGAGTCGAATCTTTGTGTAGTAGAGTAGATCGAGCCCTGTTCATATAGGTTTTGAGTTTCACGGCCATCGTCAATCCCTTGTGTGGTCACAAAAAAATGGCGCCAATCAAGCCAGATCTCTCTATAGTGGAGTAGATCGAGCCATGTCCATATGGTTTCAGGTTTCATGACCATCAATATCGATCCCTTGCATGGTTGCATACTATGTAACAATGGTGGGTGACCAAAAAATTATTAATTGTCTTTAATGTTCACGTTTTCTTTTTCTTTTTTTTTCATTTACAATATTGTATTACCATTTCTTAATGATTTAATTTTTTTAAAAATTTATTTATATATGTGAATTTATATACTAATGTTTTGTTTATATATGAGTTTATAATATATTTATATGTTAATGATGATAGTTCATTTTCTTAAAAATTAATAAAAGAAAATCACTAATACTTCTTTTGAAGCCCAAGAGACCATTTGCATATTGTCTAGTATTTTTGGAAGCAATGAGAATAAATTGTTGATGCTTTAATTATGAGAGGAGTGATGGATGGAATTTAATTGATGCTTTATGAAGGGAGTGATGGATGGAATCTATCCAAAGTATAAAGACCCTTGTGTCATATTCAAATATGTTGAATTTATTGTAATTGAATCCATAAGAAGTTGTATATTTCTTTTTCCGAAGAACATATGTTTAGATTGTAAGCCTACTTGCAGGTGTATCAATAATCAATGTTGTCTCATGAACACTTCGGGAATTTCAAACACCTAGGACTGAAAACTGCAAATAAGATATGATGTTCAACATCCTCCTTGGATGCCTATCAAATGTATGAATATCCCACAATTAGAGGAATTGGAAGTGGTTGATAGTTGATATCTATCCAACTTAGGGGTTTCTGAATCCATCTCATGTAGTGTTAAAATTTAGTAAATTGTACAAATTCATTGTCAAAATTATAATTTTCCATTGTCAGAGTAACACAACTTAAAATGACCAATTCATATTCTTAATGTTATTGTTATGTGGTCATTTTTAGTTTAGATACTTGTTATTTGGTCATATATTTTATCCTGTTACCACATCGGTCATTTATCATGGTTGTTTTTAGTTGGCTCACATAAAAATGCTCAAGTTTGGTTATTTATCCCTTGAAAAAACTGCAGTGACCAAATTTTTTGGTCACTTGGTCATTTATGTCTCATTTTGTACTAGTGAACAACAACAAAAACAACAATAACAACAATCCTCCTTCTTAAGATTATAATGGTTTTGCACTAGCTCACTTGGTTAAAAGTTGCTTTATTAAGTTCAAGTCTCTTTCTTGTTACTTTTTTTTTAAAAGTTCACGCATTTATTTTAAAGCATATTTCACTTAATTATAAAAGTGAATCACTATTAAATAACTTTAATATTTTATTTTAAGTTATTTGTTCTGCATGCAAGTTTCGTTTATAAAGTAACTTCATTCTAAAAGTGATTCTCACTTGTTCTATAAAAGTGGGTCCCTTCATAATTAACTTATTTAAAAGTGAGATTATAAACAAAGTTAGATAAGAAGGAGCATCACCATGTGAACCATCTTCTACTTGTCACGTGGCTCTTTCGTTATCGTTTATGTTTTGTTTTTAAAGGGCATAACGTTCACATCCGAAGTCCATTTTCAGTGCCTTTTTTTTAACAACCTATTTGTTCGATATATTTCCATCTAGACCATCAGTTTCAGCTTTTAAATCCATATTCTCTACATATTTTAATATGGATTCTCCCAGTGATTTATTGCTTACCAACACCAACTACTTCTCAGGGAAATTCCATATGGAAAATTTACTAAGAGTTAAATAATTGTATCGGATTTCCTTAGGAAAAGAATAAGAACCCATTGATGATGAAAAAAATTGCAAATGAGATAATAGGAATGATAAAGCACGTAGACTAATCCAAATGTCCATCTCTCATGATTTAAGGTTTCACCTTCAAGGAATTAATGCCCCTAATGAAGCTTGGGAAAAGCTTGAATCTGTGTTTGGTAAACAAAATATTATTCGAGCCCACAAATTGGAAAATTAGTTAATGACTTTAAGTCCAAATGATTTTCCTTGCATTGAATATTACTTATCTAAGTTCAAAACACTTAGACTTTTATGTATAGAATGCAACCTAGATCCAAAGGAAGATCGATGCATATATGCTATTCTTGCTAAGCTTGTTAGTGCATATTCTATTTTTGTATCTACCTTTTATGTCACTAGAGAAGCTCTTGGGGGTGCTTATAAAAAATCCTCTTGAGTCTTTTTGTGATGCTTTGGTTCGAGAGAAAGATAAGTTTGTGCAACTTGGATTGATTAGCATTGCAGGTACATCCAACAAAGCCTTAGTGGTCCAGCAGAAAGATAAATCCAAAAATCCCAACAAGCAACATCCTCACCACAACAACAAGCAAAACAAGTGTCTCAAACCTTCTCAACCAACTTTTACTCTTAATGGTGACAAAGGAGAAAAATCCAAAAGTAAGAAGATTGATAGACATTGCAACTTTTATGGGAAAGATGGTCATGTAGAGTCTAAATGTTTTAAAAATATGGAAGTCTTAGAAGCAACGATGAAGAATCACAACATCAATATTGATTCTTCTTCTTCTTCTCCTGGACATGCACTTTCTTATTTTAGTTTCTCCTTCAATGCAACATCTACTTCTTCTTCTAATGAGTAACTTATTGATTATGGAGCATCTTATCATATGGCTAAGGATAAATCCATCTTTTCTGCTCTAGATGAATGTAACACATTTTTTGTTGTTGTTGTTGGTGATGATAGATCTCTTAATGTTGTAGGGTATGGAACAATTAAGGTAGAAAATGGTCATTTTAATGATGTATTATGTGTTCCAAGTATTTTCTACAACCTTCTATCAATGTATCATATCACTCATTTAGGTGAAGGTAAAATCGTTGAGTTTTGACCTCACCAAGTTGTAATCAAGAATTTAAGAACCTAAGCATGTCTTCGCAACTGGAATTACTGATGATATTACTAGGTTGTACAAGTTTGACAACTTCAGGCCATCATCTTTTCCATCAATTTTTGTTTCTCATAGCGATGACTTGAGCAAACTTTGGCATAAGTGGTTTGGTCATTTAAACTATCACTCATTGCAACAACTATGTAATCAACACATGGTGACTGGTCTTCCTCTTGTTTCTTGCAGAGATGGTGTTTTTGTTGGTCGTGTTCTCGACAAACATCATTGGGATAGTTTTGAAAAGTGTTCTTCATGGCATGCCTCATCCCCTTTCCAGCTTGTTCATAGTGATTTGTGCAGTCCGATTTCTTCTCCTTCTTTCTCTAGGTGCAAGTATTTATTAACTTTCATTGATGATTTCTCCAGACACACTTGGGTTTACTTATTATAACTTATGAGTGAATTTTTTGACAAGTTTTTGGCCTATAAGTCCCTTGTAGAAAAACAATCTTGACATCAACTTCAAAGGTTAAGAAAATATAATGGAGGTGAATATGTGAACAATAAATTTACAAGTTACTACACTACACAGAGCATTCAAATGCAACATACTATTCCATATACACCATAGCAAAATGGTGTTGTTGAGCGAAATAATTGCACATTAAAAGAAATGGCTAATTGTATGATCCAATCTAAAGGATTAAGTCTCCATTATTGGGTGGAAGCCATCAATTGTGCAAATTACATAGTAAATCACACTCCAACAAAAGATCTTAAAAATATAACACCGGAAGATTGTAACTCCAAATCTTATGTAAATTCATTTCTAGGTTAATAGAAAGAAATTGTGATGTTTATTTTCAACATATGTGTGTGCATGCTTGTTTTCATTATCACAACAAAATTGTGTCACTATGTGTTGTTGAGACACGTGATTGTCACAACAAGATTTAAGTGGGGTTGAATTCATCTTTAACCCTCATAAATCCCTTCCTCCATGTTTGAGTCCCATTAATTATTTCTTTACATCCTAATTTTTTCTTTAATTATTTTTCTCATTTCTTTTTTCTCTCTATATATATTTTTTAATAATATGAAAAACCATCAATAAACATGCACACATCAACACATTCATTTCATCCATCCAACTTTTATATATATATATTTCTTTAATAATATGAAAAACCATCACTAAATATGCACACATCAACACATTTATTTCATCCAGCCAACTTTTAAGATGCATGGAATCAAACTACTCTTGAAATTAGTTGGAGTATTTATTGGATGTGATAAGACTAGTATGTTGGAGATATGATATTATATTTGAATGTATTTACAAAGATTTGAGGAGAGATATGAAAAACCATCGCATGCACACATTCATCTCATCCAACCAACTTTTAAGATGCAAGGAATCACACTCCTATTAATATTAGTTGGACTATTTATTGGATNTAGACATCACATGTTACCACACTTACATGTTACACAAATGCACTATTTATTATCCATTATAGTAACAATTTACATTAGCTATTATAGTAACAATTTACAGATTGAGTTACAACATTACTCTCAAGTTACAACATTCCTCTCCATCATTTGAACTAGATCCAATTGAATTGACATGTGCATAGTGAGCTTAAATATCATTTCATTTTTATCCTTGAAAATTATCTATTATCATTTTTATAGTATCTATTATTTATTATAGTAACAATTTACAGATTGAATTACAACATTACTCTCAAGTTACAACATTCTTCTCCATCATTTGAACTAGATCCAATCAAATTGAAATGTGCATAGTGAGCTTAAATATCATTTCATTTTTATCTTTGAAAATTAAAAAAATAAACATTCTTCTCCATCATTTAGACTATATCCAATTGAATTGACATATGCATAGTGAGCTTAAATATTATTTCATTTTTATCCTTGAAAATTAAAAAAATAATTCTTGATTGATTTTTTAATAATAAATTTAAATTCTAGTTTATTATATTTATATAAAAAACCAATTCCTTATTAAATTTTAAATTCAAATTTATAATGTTTTCCAATCAATTTCTTTGTCAAATTTATAATTTTTTTCTAATTCTAAATCAAATTTAATTTTAAACTTTTATAAATATAATTTTAAATATCATAAAATCACATGTAACACCAAATCTGCAAAATTTCCAATAACAAACATGTTCAATATCACTTCATCTTCTGAGCCAGATTTCTAATTAATACCAAATTTTTGTGTAATCTTAAACCCAGAAGCAAATTACACAGANAAATATCATAAAATCACATGTAACACCAAATCTGCAAAATTTCCAATAACAAACATGTTCAATATCACTTCATCTTCTGAGCCAGATTTCTAATTAATACCAAATTTTTGTGTAATCTTAAACCCAGAAGCAAATTACACAGACAATGTGGGAAGCACATCCGGGTTATACCATAAATAAATAAGAAAGAAAGTGTGCATGGCTATTAAGATCCAAAACTATGAAGCAAAAAAGAGCTGTCTAAAACTTGCCAGCTGACACTGACATGGTCAGGTCTAGTTTGATATCATTACGAGGCTCTCGAGTAAATGATACCATCTCGGGTGAAATTTTACTCTGTTCATATGTCCTCGATCTGTTATACTCTGCACCATTAATGGTGCTGACTGTTTTAATATTTTCAGGAGGAATAATTATGTTCATTTCCTCCGCTTTCCGCATTCCTTGGCAGAATCTCTCGATCAGTTGCAATTCTGTCGGCCTTCTTTCATTTCTTATGTCGATTTCTAGGTTCAGGTAATGTTCATCAGATTGATCTGTACATCGTTGGACTGCGCCCATAGTTAGTTCATCCTTCCTCTCAACCTGTCGATAAATGCCAATCAAATATTACGATGATTTATCTTTAACCTAACCCCATTGAAAATTCCCATACCAAATTCCAAGCAGATCAGACAATTCAAAACTAACTTCCCGATGAAGATGAATTCTTTGTATGAATTTTAATGAACTTCTATACAAATCACTCGGCAAAGTATATTAAAAAGTGCCAATAAATCCCAAAACAGAATGTAAATTCAGTGGCGAACCTGCAGATCTGGAAGAAACGTCCTGGAATCTCCACCTGTTCGAGTCTGTGATGGATTACTGTCACAAGAATCTGCAAACAAACGTGAAACTTGTCCCTTGTGATGATCCAAGACTTCTATATCTTGGTCTCCTTCATCCCAGTATTTCACTTCGTGGCAGGATTGCTGCGCAAATCTTCCTAATTCAGTCCAATAGTGCAAAGTGTGATTAAGATGTAAGATGTCATCAATTCGCTGCATGAAACATGGTTCGGCCACAGCTGCGTCGACAGATCCCAACAAGACAGTAGGAGAAGCATTTCCCTCTATATTCCAAGCCTCGTGCAATCTATCAGCTGGTCTGTGCCTAATTCTTGCTGAAGTGGCTTCAGGCCATTGTTTGTCGGAGTTATTAGTTTCTTCTTCTGTGCAGGAACTACTGAAATGGTTATCACGTAATGAAAAGGCTATGAGAACGAGGATTAGATTCATCAGATTTTGGCATTTGGTTATTTTTTTCCATCAATATCAAAAAAGTGAAAATCAATCACAACACGAAATAGCCAGATAAAAATAGAAAAACCATTTTCAGTAATCATTCGATTTACAATAAAAGTAAAGACTCCTTTCAAACCATTACTGAAAAGAAAAAAATCTCAAATGATTTGCTATATACATTGTAAAGACAGAATCAAGGATTACAATATACCTTCTGCATGAGTACCCATTAACAATAGGGGATTGATTCAATATGCTGTGAAAGCAACCAATTTCTGAGTCTCTACCCAAATTATTTTGGGCATTTTGAGAGTGCTCCATGTCCAATATCATTTCAATCATTTTTGGTTCAGATTCTGCACCGACGACACGTTATAAGATTGAAGTTACAGATAGTGATGATGCAGAAACCTTTATTGCACCCAGAAAGTGAGGTGCTCAAGGTGGAGAAAGGTCCAAAGCACATAAGACAGAAGTTACTGATACTGATTATGCAGAAACCTTTTTGAAGTTACTGATACTGATTATGCAGAAACCTTTATTGAAGTTACCAATACTGATTATGCAGAAACCTTTGTTGCACCAGAAAGTGAGGCGCTCAGGGTGCGGAATAGGCCCAAAGCAAACATATTATTTATCTCTGTAGAGAATCGTTTTAATTTTAGATGGTTTAATTCATTTTAATCTTAGATATAGTATCATTATCTGTTGAAGGTGGAAATGGATTAAAGAATTTAGATTAAGACAAATTATGATAGTAAAATATATATTAAGTTCTGATATAGATGACTACTAACCGAGGCGAATGTTTTCATCGTTCTTCACACTTCGATAAACCTGCAGCAACAAAACGGACAAACTTTACTCTATATTGCTCCTGTCAAAACTTTGCACAGGGAATATTGTGGTGTACGACATAGTTAAAACTATGGGATCCTTATGACAGCAAGGTAAGGATCCTGCAAGCTGAGAAATCATGTTCATGAAAGATAGACCTGCAAATGGCTTTTGACGTGTGATAATGTCAGCCCTTTAATTCCCATGAACTGGAGAATAAGTTTGGGAGTCGCCTCTGCAAAAATAATGAAGAGCCGATTAATAAGATTTCTGTGGTTGGGGTTTTAATGATGGATTGGAATGGTCACAGTTTTTTCAATATTCTGTAGACGACGTTTCGGATTCAAAAATAACACATCAAAATCCTCGCCAAAGAAAATCATCTCTTTAAATTACTTTACAGAAGCAATTGAAATCCAAAAACATGTTAATAACCTAAACAGAGATAATAAATTAGAACTAAGTGAAACCTAGAAATTCTATCTATTAACAAAACTGTGGCCATTCCGATCAATAATAAAGAACTGTCAAATATATGCCATATTTCAACTTCAACGATTATAAGATTTCAGGAGAGAGCCGAGCCGAGCCGAGCCGAGCCGAGCCGAGACAATTAGTTAACTTACTATCTTGCCCGCCCAGGCGTTTAACAGCATTAACAAAGCAGTTGTGAAGATGGGTTGTCCATCGGAGGCGAGGAACCCTGGAGCGCACATATTGCCTCAACAAACCGCTCGACCTTCCAGACTTTCTCATTCCTAATTTCCTTCACCAGTTTTTCAGATCCAAAACAATCTTCTCTCTCTGAAGCTAACCTGTTCTGTCCCAATCCAGAGGACCCCAATGACTTCAAATTCCCCAATATATCCAATAATGTCTGATCGAAAGTCCGGACAAAAGGTCCGAGAAAATAATATTAGTCAAGGTTTAAGTCCGGTGGACCGTGAACCGACTAGCCACTGCCATGCCGTGGAGGGTAATGGGAGGGCGTTGTCTATCCATTAACCTAAAACATTCTATGTTGATGGGAATTTAACAAGTTGGAATTGCAATTTCAAATTCCATCTCAAAAATATATGAGAAATTAAAAAAAAATAAAAAATGTTTCAGTTAAATCCTAGAAACTGGGGCGTTTTTCAGTCCGACATTGCTTCAAACCCAAGTCACAGACTCGTAATTTCCAAGCAATTTGTTGTTGGTTTCACATTTTTAATGATCTGAATCGCGACAAAATTCAAAGGTTTTTAAATCGCATTTATGAATTCTCTCTTTAAAATTACGATTTCAATATTCATGAAAAAAAGAGAATGTCAAGATCAAAAGACGTTAAAAATAAAAGGAGACGTTTCAATTAACGCTGAGCCGACTTTCTCCGCATGAGGAATCTTCTTAATCTTCAGTCTTCCTCAACTTTCGATGCAGGTTTTCTGGCCGTACCTAGAAGAAATAGGCTACGTAATTTCGTATAGGCCAAGGTAAGAATCCGAATAAGTACCAACCCCACACAAAATTCATAAAGTCATGCCAGTCTTGACTTTTTGGCAAAGGAAAGGACTCTGATACCCCAGTAAACGCAGAATGTCTTTGATATTCTTCCTGGAATTCGAAATGAATGCTGCGCGTCAGCCTCCTACCATTTATTTTTTGGTACGATGACGTGCAATGCAGGGCGGACTCTACGCAGTCAAAATTCTTTGTGAGACGACGCGTAAGCCGGCAAATTAGGCATCTTCTCAGAGTTGGGTGTATCGTTATCATTATTGTCGCCTGCCCTGCGGCTGCCGACAACTGAGACTCCAGTACATACATGGCTAACGCGTTACGCGCTGCAATTTGCTGCAAAGCAATACAACGACTGCCGCATCAACGATACTGCAATCAGCGACATTCTCTCCCTTCATTTATTCAAATTCAAACCTATGAATGTATAACAACGTCTCAGCAATCAAATTGCCTTTTTTTTTTTTGTGACCTTCAAAAAAAATTATATCTTCTCCTCAATTGTGAGTTGTACAATTTGGCTCAGTTCAATGGCAAATGACTAAATTACAGATTTGATTTGCATTGAATACATTAAAGAAAAAATAAAACGATTAGAAAAGTTGTGGATATTTGTTCGAAATTAGATTAGAGATTGTTAGATGAGTAGATTTGAGGGATTATTTCTATGTAATTTAAGTATTTTAAGGTTTTTCAACATATTGAATCCATTTCTACATTCAAAAATGGATTTTAAATAACAAAATATAATGATTAAGTAAAAATTTATATTCAAGATTCAAATAAAAAACCATTTCATAGAATAGTTAAACAACACTATTTGAAAATGGCCAAATTACATAATTGCATCCAAAACTTTACAACTGCTTATTTTCAAAGAAAAAAACAAAACCATCCCAAAAATAACCATTTTTCATTGTTCAGATTGCAATTTGAATCAAAATCGTCACAAATCAATTTTTTATTCTTCAGATTGCAATTTGAATTTGAATGAAAAGTATGGTTTTTCATTGTTCAAATTGCAATTTGAATAATATCACATTCAATTACATACTTTTTCATTCAATTACATACTTTTTCATTGTTCAAATTGCAATTTGAAAAATATGACATTCAATTTTCAATTGCAGTTTGAAGATGATACAATTTATATGTTATAGGCATTATAAGTGGGTAAGAATTTCAAAACTAAACTACCTGCTAAATTTGGGAGAAATTTGATGATCTTGACAACTGTAATGTCCGTTCCAATAATTTTATAATTTTAATAAAAAAAGTTTGTAAATAAGAAACATTTTTATCAATCAAATTTCATCCATAATTATGACTCTCAAATTCAAAATAAAAACATATTCAAACCCAAAAAAAAAATATAATCTTAACAACTCTAATATCCATTCTAAAATTCCAAAATTAAAAAAAAAAAAAATTACAATTAAAAAACATTTTTACCCGTCAAATTCCATCCGTGATTAGAACTATCAAATTCAAAGTAAAAACATGTTTGAAACCCAAAAAGGTCGGATTTGAATACCCATTATCCCACGGTCATAGGAACATGCAGAACGGCTAAGCTGACAACGTCCATCACCTATAAACTTTCGTGGTAGGTGCAATCCTGAAGTGTGGGTCCTCATCTCTCCACTTCCGCGTGAAGCAGATGTCGTCACCATGGGATTGGATTGGAATTGGAATATGCAGCGTTAGGTAGCAGGACAAATTTAACCTACGAGATTGCCTAGAGGGACACAACCACCCTATTCCCTTTACATGAACAATCACTATCCGTTTTCCTTTACATGAACGATCACCATCCCTTCCTTACTCTTTGGTGGACAAAAAGTTTCATAGGGGAGATAAGGTCCTTACAAGGGCCACTAATCAATTAATGGGGTTGATTGGCCAATGGATGCTCTATCCTAATGTCCCAAATTTCATTAAAAGCATACCCAAAAAAGATTATCTCCTGGTCAAATTGGTCCAAGACAGAATTGTGTGGAAGGACATACCTAGGACAATGTTTCCATGATTTTTCATGTAGGATATAACTTATACCATGATTCCATTTGAATCCTTGCTTTATCTATAGGGTTATTGATGTTCACATTGATTCTGTTATTGACATTGGACAATGTTTCTATGATTTCATGTAGGATATAACTTAGACCAGATTCCATTTGAATCCTTGCTTTATCTATAGGGTTATTGATGTTCACATTGATTATGTTATTGACATTGGACAATGTTTTCATGTAGGATATAACTTAGACCAGATTCCATTTGAATCCTTGCTTTATCTATAGGGTTATTGATGTTCACATTGATTCTGTTATTGACATTGGACAATGTTTTTTTATGATTTCTTATGTAGGATATAATTTACACAATAATTTTATTTGAATCTTTGTTTTATTTATAATGTTATTGATATTTATATTGATTTTCTTATTTAAACTCATTTTTTATAAATGATATACTTTCATTATATTGATGTTCTCATTGAATTTTTTATTTAAATTGATTTTTTTATTATAAATGATATACTTTAGACAAACATTTATGAAGGACACAACTTGGAACAATGTTTTCATGCAAAATCTTTGTTCATTATGTTCATCAATGTTTATAATGATCTTCTTGTTCAAATTGTTTTTTTTTATGAAGGACATATTTTAGATAATGTTTTCATAACTTTTTTTGAGGACCACAACTTGGATAATGCTTTCATGTGAATCTGTGTTTTACTTCTAAAGTTTTTGTTGAAAATATAAAAAAAAAGATATCATAATTAAATTGACCTTTTATGAAGGACATAATTTTGGTCTATGTTTTTATGTGAATCCTTGTTTTACCTCAAGGGCCATTATGCTTGCATTGATCCTCTTATGTCAAATTGGACGGAAAAGATTATATATAATATTCTAATCAAATTGGTCTTTTATGCCATGACACAACTTGGATAATGCTTTTATGTCAATCCTTGTTTTACCTCTACGTCCATTCATGCTCACCCATTTGTGCCAAATTTGAACCAAAACATATAAAATAATTGTATTCTAATCAAGTTGATCTCTTATGAAGGACAAAACTCGGACAATGCTTCCATGTGAATCCATGTTTTGCCTATAAGTGGGACAATACATGTCAATTAAATATTAAATATTTAATGAGGATGCTTCCATATGAAAAATATATTTAAATTTAATACTTCATCTCATTAAGATATTTGGTGTTTTTAATCGCCTTTCTAGTTTTCTCTATATAGTTATCCATTATTTTACAAAATTCTTTAAAAATAAAGGGAATGAATGTCTAACTATATGATGACCACTACTAAAGCCATATGAACTCTTACAATCAAAAGAAAACATAAGTATTAGTGGTAAAATTTGTAATATATACTTGGGGATACATGTATGATTCAACTATCCAAAATATCTTATCATTGTTGAGATCGAAACATATGTTTTTCCTAGTCTCCACACTTCAGCACTCAACCATATTCAATAATGCTTGTGTGGCTAACCATACATGAAAAATTCCAAGAAATTGGCTAAAAAAATCACGTATATTTCCAACTATATATTGATCTCTTGATTGTTGTGAGTTCACTTTCACTCTTCTACATTTTTTTTCAAATTTTGAGGCTAAGCCCATATTGAGTTTAGGTTTATGTCATGTGCATTCACAATCCTAATTTCTAGTTTAAAAGACTCCACAATAACCTTCATATCCTTGTCAGGTTGCTTTATTTCTATCTCTGAATTCTTTTACTAGTAGCCTCTTGAATTAGGACACCTTAACTCTTGTTGTCTTTCCCTTTTCTATATACCTCAAGTACACTACCTTATATCTTTCATGATGAAATTTCTTAATATCTTGTAGTCTTTTGTCAACTATCAATATTTCTATTCAATGCTTGAAGTGYTCTTTTCATTCCATCTTTTGTCTAAATGAGACRTCCTAATTTGGAATGGACTGTTATATAATTTGTCATCTATTTTGATACCTTTTGGGTGGAAAAATTGGAGGAATTGGATTGAAACGCCCATCTTAGTGCAGGTTCCAGTTTGGATATTTGGGGTTTGGAACCTTCTAGATCCATTTTGAGGCATCAAAAAAAAATTTGGGGTCAAAACTTTGGGAGCATAACTTGCAGCCCCTTGACATTTTTCTACACACCGAGACCTTTCCAACAGTGTAAAAATAAACTCAATCAAATTTTATATGTATAATTTATTCCTCTTGGAAGTTGACCTACCTTGTTGACCACCATGGTAGTGAGTGTATGCCACATCAACCCCCATTACTCATGTGTGGGGATAGTCATGTGTGAAMTTTCAAGAAGATTCTAGAAGGTCTGTAACCTTAACAATAATTGAGGGTTCAGGTATGCAAAAACCTTAACCCTAGACAACTACTAGACTATGTTAAATATTGGCCACTAGGAGGAGAGCGAGTTCCATTTTTTTAGCATTATATTTGTTCCATAGTTGAGTAGAGCATCTAGGAGTAGAATTTGAGAGCATAACAAAGGAGGAGGAATATTATGTAGTAGCCATCCAAGCCATAGTGCCACAAGAAACTCCATAGTGAGTGCCCCTTTCTTTGTATCTACATACTCATAACTAAAGAAAAGAGAGCAGAGCATAGGCCTCACCTTCTAGCCAGGTTCTCTCTCATTTTGGGTTTCTTGGGACCTTGTGTTCATTTGTAGATGGTGTTTTCATTTGCTTGTTCTTTCATTATGATATTTTAGTTATTTTCATAAAATTGAGCAATAATTTAGTGATAATAAATATGATATCTAAGGAAATAAACCAACATAATACAAGACCTATTGTGATGAGTTATTCCAGTGGAATATCCATGGTAGTTTACAAATCATATTGGTATCATTGAAATGTTCCTTTTGGCATTTGTTTGAAGTTGTATGATCTAGGAATTCATTTAAGGAAGACAGAAAACCCTATCCATGGCGGATGAGTCCAGTCATAACAACCCTCAGGATGTAGCAGAAGAGAGATTTGTGAGACTGGAAGAGAAAGTCACATATATCTCTTGCAACATGATCATCCCCATGGTGACTCTAATGAATAATTTCAAACCTTTCAAAGAGGTTGGTGGATTTAACTCAGAAGTTGGATTGGATGAGAAAACAAGAGATAGTGAAGATCTAGAAAAGGAGTTGAAATAATATCTTAAGAAAGAGAAACCAAGTTTTAGTGTCATCACTCCTTCACAACCTCTATTTAAAATGGAAGTGAAAGTGGACATCGAGACATACTAAGGTCAAGTTGATGCTATCAAGTTGAATCATTGGTTGCAATAGTTAGAATTGTATTTCAGTGTCCATAATATAGAAAAAGAGTAGAAAATTTCATTTTCCCAATTGAAGCTAGAGGGCCATGCACTAACCTAGTGGTAAAGCCACAAAGAGACACTTAGGTTGGAGGGTGATTGTTATTGGACTGATCGGTAGGTGCAGAAACTAACAGATCTCCCTAGATCCACCTGGATCTAGAACAAAACAGGACACGACACAACTTTTTCCCTAAGTTGTAATCATTGAATCTTTCTAATCGGAAGGAATAAGTAACATGCCTTTATATCGCTTCCTTAGGTCTCTGTTGTTCCCGCTTCACTCTGGTTCTCTCATGAGGTCAAGTCCAAGACAACACAAACCAATCAAAGTGAAGATAGCAAAATGTGTTCAACGTCAACTTATGCATATGATCAAGGAATTACACAATAAAGTAAGAGTGACTTTATGGGAAAGGGACATGACGTTGTATCATATTAATTGAAAGTAGAAGATACAACCTGATTGCCTTGATGTTGCAATATTCCTTTTAGTGACCCTTGGTTCCAATACACACACTTGCTCTATACTTGCATGAAGAAGATCCAATTCCTCTTGATAGACCAACTAGAGTCTTCAAGCTTCTGTTTAAGCAGGGTTCTTCACACAATTCTTTCACCAATTCTTCAGTCAATCTTACTTAACTTGTTACATGAGAAACATTTCAATATATAGGAGAAGGAGAGATGGTTACATGTATGAGGATGATCCCATCAAATCTGAGAAGTCAGTAAAATGACAACCATACGAATGCCAACCCATTTTCTAGAAGATTCCCTTCTAGAACCCTCGAGAGCTCTTCTCTTTTCCAAGCTTAAAAACAGGTTCGCACCCTGTGTATGGAGAAAACTGCGGGAAGTTTGTACCCTAAGTGTAGGTGGCCTATGAGAATGAGGAATTCTCACACCCTAGGCCATAGGCAGCCTGCGAACTCACTTTAAAAATATGTTTTTGGAAGGAGACAAGAGCCACTTTTCTTAGGCAAAAAGTCCTTGTTGGGAGCCTGAATACACCATTGTTAAGACATCACCAGAGTAACCAAAATCATGTGTAACAAAATTCCCCCCAAAAGTATGAGGCCAAAATCTGTGACAACCGAAATACTTTGTAAATTGCGTGTGTGTGTCAGAAACCAGGAGTGCACCTAATCGGAAACCTGTGAAGAACCAAGCATCTGCAGAATATAATACCAGTTCAAAGGTAGGCATTCCCATACTCGGATCACAAATGGACAACATCATGAACGTAGGTCATGGCCACCAATCATACACCGTGGATCCATGCCATCAAAAATACTGCATAGACACCAGGAATACACTGTGGATCTATGCGAGAAGACTCAAATTAAGACGACATAGCCACGTGACATACGAGGTGGATCTATGTGTTAGAAAATCATACATATTCCATTGCAGCCCAGATAAAAACGATGAGACCCAGGGTCTTCAATCCCGTCACCTGAAAGTACGAATCTAGCCATGTGATTACATGTGATGAAGTCGAACATGGTAGAAACCACTTGATTAACGGTCATTGATGAAACTGTTAACAAGTGCGAGGGAAATCACCATTAATGTCAATGACTCCCAAGGTAAACTAATACAATCCAATGAATGTGAATAAATGAGTTGAGGTCGAACATTCAACGAAATCTCCCAATCAAGGGTCAATGATGAAAACCCACTGTCGAAAGCGAGGAAACCTGCCATGGAGGCATGCAAGTTCCAAGGTACCAAATAATTTCTAAGTCTTGTTTCCGGATAACGAGTTGGAGTCGACGGAACAAGAATCTTCATAGGAGGGCCTTGATGTATCCCCCATCAATGACACGAAATAAGTAACATATTTTGAAGGTGAAACAGAGTACGAATATAGATTGAAATGGACACAGGGAAGGCCGACTTGGTAAGAATGGACAACTGTAGATGGCTGACTCAATAGAGGTTTTGGATGAACTGCTCTTGAACATATGAATGACACGACCAAGGAGTTGGAAGCACTAAATCAGAGACGACTCAGGACATGACCTTGTAACAAGTCGAATGAGAGACAAATGGATTTCCCAAACCGGCTTCAAATAATGAATAGGGGGTGTCATGTTCAAGAGTGACACTTACTGCCAAAAATATGAATACGAAAACACATCCCTTTCCCAAATTTTCCCCCACCATTTCTGGCGAGTACCTCTTTATTTTTACGCAATCTTGAGGAGGATAACATATTCTTGTTGATGTAAGCTCATCCTTCAGACGAGTCCCTCGGAGTATGTTTAACGAACCCTAGGAAGGAGTGGCTCGGTCCCATTACGGGTCTTTCGATGTTTGTTTAACGAGTCCAAAGATAGAAAACTTGAGGGTTTTTCATGTTTTGAGAGTCTGAAAAACACTTAAAGAGAACTCTCTCAGTTCCTTTTTCATAAAATAGTTCGACGGGACCGAAAAAGTGATAAACTATCACCCATCGAACGTTTTTTTCAAATACTTTTACGAGCATGTACATAACAAGGTCGCTCGACAATCTTTTCGTTTTTATGGAGTGTGAAAAGGGCTTAAAGGATACTCCTTTGCGTTCATCGTTTTCATGTTACCATGATGAGTACGAAAAGATGAGAAAAGTATACTCGGTTACATTCTCATGTATTTTCGAGCGCAAGAATGAACGAAGACTACGCTCAAAGTTTTTCTAAAAACTATAAAAAGCAGTCGTACATGCGACGAAAAAGAAAAAACATCCGTACTCTTTCGTGTGGAATTCAAAGTCGTTATATCTGCAAAAAATCACACTCATAGGGCTATTAGGCATTAGGTTTGATGAACAAAACAATATAAAAACCAAAAAAGGGTAGAAAGTGAATAAATATAGGTAAAAAGGGATTTTACCATTTTCATTGTGATTTTTCCAAGAACTTTGCCCAAAACAACTCTTTTTCCCTCAAATTTCATTGCTCGACCGCGGGAGGCACATGCGACTGTTTGACAAACCATCTCCATCAACGAGGTAAGCTCTTGATCTTCTACCTTTTCCATGGTTTAGTTTTTGTTTTCATTGACAATTTTCAAGGTTTTGGGTTTGTTTTAGGGCCAAAACTTGTGCCCGAGCATTCTCGCAAGATAACCATATGGGACTTGCGAGAATGCATGATTCTCGTAGGTGGCCTTAAGGGCACCTGCGAGAATCTCACACTGTGCTAAAAGGGCACCTGCGAGGGCCGAAAAATGAAAATTCAACTTGATTTTTGCCCAATAAAAAATATGCCCAGGTTTGAAAAGAGTTGCTGACTCTTCACTTATGTTTGGTTTGCAGGCATTTGACCATCATGATGCTGGAGTGGCGAGAAAGAGAACATGAGGAGGAGGATTCCATTGCCGGGAATGAACCGGGCACCATTGGCACCCTCCGAGACTGTGGGCTCTTGAAATTATTCTTGATTCCGGGCATGAGGGCCCAAATCAGGTTGTTGGAGTACTTGGTTCATATGTGGGATGTGGACCAGTAGTTGTTTCACGTGGGAGTCCACACCTTGACCCTAGATATCGAGGATATCTACTTTCTGAAAGGGTTATCATGGCATGGGTATCACGCTAGCTTGACCGGTAGCCTAGGTGGCAGACTCCCTATGAGTGAGTATTGTTGCCAGTATTGTGTCCCATAGGCAGAAAGAAGCAAAGGCAAGGTGGCTATTTGGGGGGTCCAATATTTGACCCTGCGAACCATCTTATTCACTATAGCACGCATGGTCAGGTGCATCTCCACACATGGCTCTCCAGAGCTACTTCCAATATTCCATAGAGTGCACAGATCCGCGAGTCTTCAACTGGTCAGATGCAATTCTTCACAGTATGACGAGGCAATTGACGAAATGCAGGAAGGGCGACCTGAAGCAGTTCGGGTACAGATCACTTTTGGTGTCCTTCTTTCTTGAGAGGGTCCCATTGTTGAGATTATAAGTTGAGTGGGGTTTGTTGGCCCCACATGATCTGAGGATGTTGAGGTGGTGCAACCTCATGGCTCGACACGTAGTTGGGCCTATCATTAAATACAATGATTCATTCTTTGACTGGTTGCGGCCACAAATGCTGATGGTTGATGACTACGCCTACGCCGGATTGGACTTCCGAGGGGATCCATATTTATCCCTACCTAAGGATGCTCAGTGGGGTGACCTAGGTAAGAAGTACACATTTTGTTCTTTTAAATGTTTTTGTGATTTTTATCATATAAAATGTTTTTATGTTTGTCCAAGAACTGATCAAAAAATATCTTTTTGATGACACAAATGTGGGGCCATATCGACCTCCAGGCATGTCTCCTATTCAGTGACGAGGAGAGGTGGCTCCAGTGGCATGATGGGATGCTAAAGACTATGAGGCAGTGGAGCAAAACTTGGAGGGGTTGACTACTGACATTCCAGACATGACTATCGGGGAGATCCCTCGGCGTTATCAGCGCCATACTGTGGGCGTGTCAGAGTCTATTGGTCGACTTCTTTGTAGGGTGGCCCAGGTAGTTGTGTGTTATCATGAGCGTCACCCATGATGCTATTTTTTAGAAGCTATGAGCTTCATTTTTGAGATTTTGGTCCTTGGACAAAAACTTTTTGTAAAAATCTTTTGATCGTTATATACATATCTACGGATTCTACTGGCTTATCTTGTGTTGTGTGATACATGTGATGTGATTGGTTTATAAATGGCCCAAATGTGTGTCTAATACATAGTTATCTAGTGCATCAATTAATGTATTTAGACATCTAGGAATGTGCTGATACTCAATATAATCAAAATGACGTTCCAAAAGGCGAATTCGTAAATATACTCGTAATAAAGTAGGACTTCGAATAACATAGACATTACTTAACTGTAGTACTACTAGCTGCGAATCGAGTCGCACAACCAAGTGACGGATATCGAGCGAAATAACATCAATCAACAATTCGATAATGAGGCTATACTTTGCAATATTGTTGGTCGCACGACCGAGACACACACCTCGTAGAGTGATAAGTTCGTTTGTAGGGGTGTAAATTGCCCAAGCAGTAGAAGGAAGGTTCTGAGTACTACGGCTAGCGCCATCAATGAAGCCAATGTGGGGTAGCGAAGAATCCAACATCTGGAAACCAAACAAAACGTAACATAAGGGCAGAGACCAGATAATCAAAAACATACTACAGTAACACACAAGAAGTATGATACAATAAAATACAAGTACTCATGCATAGGTGATCTTAGGCATAGTACTTCTTTAAGTACAACCCATTTATGGGTTCACTCAAAGGGATACCGTCGTAATCTACTAACTCGTAAGCTCCTTTCTCCAAAACACGTCTAACGATATAAGGAACTCACCACATAGCTTCAAATTTTCCATCTCCTAGCATATCTCGATCTTGTTCGTAAAGGAGAACCAGATCACCTTTGGAGAAAACGCGAGGCTTGACATGTTTTTTGTATTGGGCTTTGACGCATTTCTTCTGGGCTTCTATGACTAGGGTGGCATCACGACGAGTTTCGTCTATTCGCATGAGATACAACAGACGTTCTTCTTTGGCAGAAGTGTTTGGTAGGAGTTTGAAGGCTAGTTTTAGGGAGGGTATCTCACATTCAATCGAAAGGATGGATTTTAGACCATAGACTAAATAGAATGGTGTAAAATTGGTGTCAAACTTAATGGATGTACGGTAAGCCCACAATGTTGAAAACAACATCGTGTGCCAGCTCGTTTTGTGAATCCCTATCATTCGTCGAAGCATGGTAATGAGGACTTTGTTAATTTCTTCGACTTGGAAATTGGCTTGTGGGTAATAGGGTGTTGAGTTTTCATGGCGAAGACCAAACTTTTCAGTGAGTTCAAACATCATGAAGTTTCTAAAGTGGCTACCGTGATCGGGGATGATAGCTTGAGGAACACCAAAATGAGCTATGATGTGATTGAATATGAATAATGCTGCGGTCTTTCCGGTGTTGTCAAATGTCGACATTGCCTCGGCCCATTTCATAAAATAGTCTACGGCTACAATAATGTATCCATGCCCCCTGGCTGAGTGAGGGTGACATGTCATGAAATCGATACCCCATTTCGTAAAAGGACCGACGGAGACCATAAGGTGAAGAGTAGCGGGATGTGATTGTATTTTATGGTTGTAGGTATGGCAACCGTGGCATTTTTGGACGACAATTATACAATTGTAAGTAAAGAGGGCCAAAAATACCCAGCTCACAAGATCTTTTGGGCAGTAGCATACCCAGACATATGACCACCACAAGCTCCAGAATGGAATTCATTTAGGGCTTTCTCGGCTTCGTCAAACGTGAGAGAGGGTCG
Organism: Picea sitchensis; assembly: GCA_010110895.2. NCBI lineage: Eukaryota > Viridiplantae > Streptophyta > Pinopsida > Pinales > Pinaceae > Picea > Picea sitchensis. The sequence continues at coordinate 194,980 of SNQJ01S0001100.1, forward strand.
AAAAACTAAGTCAATCCCACGATGATAAAGAGTATCACCGACGATAATATACTAACGGGCTTGGTAGCGTATTCGATGGCGGTCAGTACTAGACAAATTGGGCCAGAAAGTCTGGGTTTGGAGATAGATGATGATATCTCCGTACCAAAGATCATGGGAACTAATCAGGAAAAGGGATTCATCAGGTAATGAATCGACTGCTACATTTTCCGTCTCAGAGTAGGGAAAGTCGCATATCAACTCGACAAACACTAAGGATTTCTTGGACTTAGTGCGTTCGAATTCTAAGTCAAACTCCTGGAGTATCACGATCCATTTGGAGTATTTCCCCCCTAGAAGTTGACATGTGAGAATGTGTTGCATAGGGTTGCAGTTAGAAATTATCGTAGTTTTACGAGAGAGGATATAGTGCCGGAAACGTTGAACTGCTTGGACGACTGCCAAGGCCAGTTTTTCAACATGTAAATACTTGGTTTCGGTAGGTGTTAGACTTCGACTCAAGTAATAGATGACATGTTCATCATGAGAATCATCCTCCTGGATGAGAACCATAGCGATGGTGTAATCCGAGGCTGCGAGGTAGAAGAATTAATCACGGTTGTAATCCTGTGGGAAGAGAAGCAGAGTACGTGTTAGGGATAATTTCAAATATTTGAAAGCTTTGTTGGTGATGGTATCTCATACGAACTCATACCCTTTTTTGAGTAGTCGCGTAAATCCAAGAGTTAGCTCGGCATAGTTGAGGATGAAACGACGAAGAAAGTTTTCTTTCCCTTGCAAACTTTGTAACTGGCGAAGTGAAGAAGGAGGAGGGAGATTGAGAATCGCCTTGACCTTCAAAGGATCTACCGTGATCCCTTGGCGTGAAACAATAAAGCCTAGAAGTTGGACAAATTCTACGCAGAAAATGCATTTGTGAGGATTCAAGTGTATATGGTAAAACCGACATCGGAGGAAAATGGCTTGGAGGTGTATTGGATGATCAACACAACACATGGAATGAGCGGGTAAGTCATCGAGATAGCACTGCACGATGTGCTTGATATCATGGAAGGCATAAGACATAGCGCGTTGGAAAGTTGCGCCAGCATTTTTTAGACCGAAAGGAAGTTTCCGATAAGCAAAAGTGCCCCAAGGACAAATAAAAGCGGTTTTGTGTTGATCCTCAAGAACAATATTGATTTGATTATATCTGAAGAAACCATCCATCAGAGAGAAGATTTCACTTCCATCACAATCGTCGACAATCTAATCGACGAAGGGGGTAGGAAAGTTGTCTTTAGGACATGCTTTGTTAATATCCCTATAATCAAAGCACACGCGGATTGTGCCTTGTTTCTTGTCGATTGGGACAAGATTGGAAACCCAGTCAGTGAGAGCCACTGGGTAAATAAAGTTGGCTTTGAGAAGTTTCTCCACTTCAAGCTTGATAGCGACCGCTTTACGTGGGTGGACCGGATGAAGGCGTTACCAGACGGGTTTAGCATCTGGGTATATCTTGATCTCATGTATCACAATGTCGGGGTCAATACCTAGCATTTATTCATAGCTCCAGGTGAAGACGTCACGAAATTCTTTGAAAAGTGACTGTTAGGTGACGATTTCATTAGGGGAACATGAAGCTCTGATATGCACATTTTCAAAAATTCCAGGTTTTATGGATATGTCAAGGGGAATGGTGGGTGAAATATTGCTTAAGTTCCCTTCGGAAAACACATCATGTGCAGACTCGGGAACGGTGGAAATGACAACAACTGTCGATGGAGTCGAGATCTGTTGGTAGCTCTCAATGGTGTGTTGTTCCAGGAAGAGGATGGAATGGTGATGACCATCATCCCAGGGGGTGTCTTCCATAATAGACATAATCATATTGTATGTGGGAAAAATGACTCAGAAAGGATCTAGAGATAAATCACCAGGAGAGGGGGTAGAAAGAGTTGCCAATTGAATGGCCTGATAGGCCGATTCGACCGGACTCAAAGGAATTTCTTCGCCGTAACGAAGATGATCGCCGGGGTTGGGTACCATCCATGGGTCATGAGACGCAGGGGTTCCGTGAATAGAGGTGGAGATCATGTTGATCGAAGAGACAAAAGGGGGTGAAACATCAGGTGGTGGGATGGGGAAGGTACCCATTAATGAAGAGTCTTTAAGAAGACCCACACCGACATTCTCGTATCCAGGGGGGTTTTTGGCAATGAACGGTATGTTTCCGGTACATGCATCCGAGTTAAAGAAGGCTAATTGGTCGACGGTAATGACCTTTCCTTGATGAGGGAAACGTACGACATGAAAAAGAGTTGACACAACTGCACACATGGAATCAATCCAGCTACAACCAAGTAGAAGGTTGTAATCGAGAGGAGCATCAAAGAATTCCACTTCCACTTGGACCGTTTTTCCTTATAACGTAATCAACAATGAAGGGAGGACACTGTAAGGATTAAAAACAGAGCCATTAAAGGCTTTGAGTGTGTTGTGGGATTCAGTCAAAGGAGGAGAGTCGATGGCTTTCCAGCAGGTAATAGACATGACACACGTCAAGGCACCCTCGTCGATAACTATTCTACAAATGTTTTTGTCAGAGACAATAACTTGTATTTGGAATGCAAGTTGAGGGGGTAACCTTGGAATGTGATCTTCCAAGTCAAAAATTATTAAATTCCTATCCGTAGGGTCAATTCCACCGATAGATTTCAACAGTGACTTCCGTTGTGTAGGAAAACTTTGAAGGACGTCAAGGGCTGACATCGCAGATGGTGCTTGGGCCAGATCTTCAACAATACTGTAGTTCTGGGCAGCACAGGCATGAGGATTGAAAGTTTATTTTCAAACGAAGCCCTTTGGAGGAGGGAGAAGAACTGTGTCGAGGCTCGGTCGTTCGAGATGAAGAGGACCGTTGGTAGGTGGAGTAGTGGGAGATGGTTGGACCGATGAAGGAGGTATAGCATCAACCTTCTCTTTAGAGGAGGAATAATCTTTGGCTCGAGTGGTAAGTGTGATGTTGTTTTTCTTCGAATCTCCTATACACATTAAGACATGGGATGTATTGGAGGGGGAGGGTTGGTCGTGAATGACCAATTAGGCCTGTTTTTGATAAGGGAAGGGTTGTGACAATACGGCCGAAGTGGGTGGTTTCGTGGTCCCTTGAAGGAACTTAGTAACCTCGACTCGTCATGGAAAATCCTTAGTGTAGTGATCATCACCACAGATAAGACAAGGGTATTGGGGTTTGCACTTATCCCTATTGTCAACAGGTGGTGTTTTAGTTCTCTCTGCTTGCGAATTATTTTTGTCCTTCTTATTCTTACCCTTTCCTTTTCTGGATTTGTTTTTACTGGCGGGGGTAGATTGAATAACATTTACCTCAGAATTTTTTCTGGTGGGAGGGGTAGGAGACGAAGCATTTTGAACATTAGAAGAAATGGGTTTGGGGTTGTTTCTAGAGGTTTGGACAGAATGCGGTTGGGAATGGAAAGTGCCAATCACACCGTCGACCACATGAGAAGCAACATGAGTAGTTGAAGTGGCAGAAGTAGAAGGACGAGGCGCATCAGGGAGTAAGTCGTAAAGAGTACCCGTTTGTGAGTAAATGAGATCAAGGTATTGAGCGTGACTAATGGCCTATTCTTCTATGACAACTCCACCCATGGCGATGTCATGACCGATGTTGTTCACAAATGATTTTGTGAACCACTCTGCCAGCAACTGATCGAGGAGTTTGAGTTTGATGAGACGTCATATTCATCGCCATTCATGAATGTGATCGGAGATATGAGTGGCTTTGGTTTGTTTGAAAGAACTCAAAATCTCGGTCCCTATTTCATAGCGGATCGGTAATTGGTAGTGGGTGAGGAAAGCCATAGCGAGGGTGTTGAAGTCGGTGAAAAAACCTCGTGGTAATTCTATATACCACTTCGCGGCAGAACCCATAAGGGTTCGCTGAAAAATGCATAAACGAATAGAGTCATCCATCAAGGAGTTGGATGAGCACCAAAGGTGAAAAGTCATAACATGATTGTTTGGGTCCTCTCCTGGTTTGCCATTGAATTTAGGCACGTCAGATGGTATTTTGGTTGGTATAGCGGGCCATTGGGGAGAGTGACAGATGGGATCATTTAAAATCCTTGACAGATCTAGGAGGTCCAAGGTGGCTAAGAAAGGTAACTGCCTATTCACATGCGGGTACTGGTGACTTTGGGGAGGGAGTCCCGTCGGCAAACCAGTCAGACCATAAGCAGTTTGCATATAATGCGAAGATCTGGGCAGATTTGTTAGTGGTTGTGGAGGCAAGTAACTCATAGGGTTGTACCCTTGAATGGGGGTGTGGGGTTGTGCATTCGAGCCCCAAATAGGATTAGACATACCTAGATAGGGTTGGTCGGTACTAAGGGATATGACAGAGCTAGACGAAGGTTGTTGCACCCTAGTCGGATGAGGGTTATGTTGTATAAGATGATTCCAATACTGGGCCAAATATGGAGGTATGTTTTTTCAATAGGGTGGGGTCGGTGGGGGTTTCCCTCCAATTGGGGGTTGTGTTCCGATTGGGATTTTTCCTGTAAGGGGGGGTTGAGTTGGGCCTCCTTGGTGAAATTGTCCACTAGCAGGAATCTGTTAATTTGGTGTGAATGATGGAATGGTGGCACTAGGATGAGTGGCTTTGATAGAGGATGGAAGAGGTCCTCTGAAAGGGGGTGGAGGAAGTGTCGGAATGAAACCAGGAGGAGAGTGCCCAGAAGAAGTGGGACCACCAAGAGTTCCGGATGTGATTTGCGTAGGAGTGGGAATAGAGGCATTCCAGTATCTGGGTGGAAGTTTCGAGGTGACTCTGGGCGAAAGTAGTGTGCCAATGGGGGCTTGTCTAGCCATGGTAATCTCGGTGTGAAGACTCGTAGTATCTGTATAATGGACCATTTGTAAAGGGAGAGTCAAGATGTGGTCAGCTCACGGAGCTTCTATACCAGGAAAATAATAAGCAATAGTAAAAGGTACTGCGTCTGGATCAGATGTTTCGGGTAGTGCAGGTGAGACAGTGATATCAACGCCTGCTCCTGAGCCAAAGAGATCCTGTCTAAAAATACCAGTAGTCGAAAAAGGATCTTGACCCTCAGGTCCTGGGAAAGGTCTAGTCGGTGATCCAGAAGACAGAACAACCAAGTCTCTGGAAGAATTCACTCACATAATACGTCTCTTAGATTCGGGATGAATTCGAAAGTCCTCTCGAGAATTGGTAATTCATAACCATTCTAGAGAGTCAGTTCTTTCCACTTGTGGACTGGTAACGTCTTGGACTTCACTCTATTGAGGAGAGCCCTCCAGTGAGTTGGTAGGCAAGGGTTGAGAACCTTCCAGATTTTTTGGGGGTAAGCCTTGCATTCTACGTGAACGACGTGGAGGGTCAATTGTGATCGAGTTGAAAACATACGAAGAAAATTCTATGGTCAACTTGGGTAAACAAACAACATGCGCTAGTAAAAATCTAGGAAGCAAAACCAAACGAACAAGACCTTCTATTTATGAAGTCACTAGATGGTGATAAAATCCAATGTCGCAACAACGAGATGAGAAAGGGTTGGGCTAGGGTGGAAAAGTTATGTTGATGACCTGCTTAACGGACTTACACCCTGGTGCAAGCTCCCACACATAATCGTGGGTATACCCTCCAAGGAGCCCAAGTGAGTTTTGCCAACGTCGATTCTAGGTACTGTGAAGACTTGCCCCTTCACAGTCACCTTGTGTAAGACCTTAAGAAGATAGGCTACTAAGGTTACCACCAACAAAAATAAAGCTTGGGGGGACAATTGAAAGTATGATCCACACAGAAGGGTAGGGTATCTAGCCCGAAATCATCTTGAGAGGCTTCCACTCATCATTGTGGGTATACCTTCAAGTGACCCCCATAATACGTGCAATCTCTACACCGATATCAACAAAGCAGGGTGAGTAACTCTGTCAATATCAATGCGACCTCGGGTTTGGCCCTTGTGTGAGAAGGGCTTCCCAAGACAAAATGTTGCAAATGGAATTTGACACTCCTTACCACAAGATGCTATTATGTGTTTTTTTCTTTGGAGAGTGTATCTCTCTGCCTATTCCAAAGCTCTAGCCTAGCTAATGTTGGTGTAATAGAGTCCTAGAAAAGAGTTACTAGTTAAATTTTAAGAATTGTGCAATATTATTAAAGGTTGTTGTTACTCAAAGGAGACAGAAATGAGACCGATGTTGTGTGAGACTCTGACCCAACAATGCATAGATAGGAATGAAAGATGCCAATTTTCTGTTCGATGAATCCTATTTACAGGAGGGAAAGAGGAGTTTTCTAGAACAACTTGAACTATGATATACGATCTTCTTTGAAATGCAATATCAACGAATCATGACCAATGCCAATTCTCTATTCATTCTATTTCAACAATTGAATGCCAATATTTTCCAAATAAAATTTGCTTTAAAAAGAAAAAAGTTTTTTAATTTTCAATAGAAACCACGCAACAGTGGTGGAACTAAGAAAAACTAGCAACTAATGAAAAGAAATATACAACAAAACCCAAACCAATCTTTCAATGAAGACAAAAATAAAAAGTAGACAAGCCTAGTCTTTTCAAATGCATGAGGGCAACAATTTTCCAAGTAATGAGCAATTGAGAAAGATGATTAATCTCAACTTTTAAACCGATCATCGGCTCCCAACCAAACAAGCACTCAGATTTCAGAACCAGAGATTATATCCTTGTTAAGTAAAGGTCAAGAGATAACAATTGAGAAAAAATGAACAAGAAGAGCTTTCGATTTCCGAAGACTAATCATTCACAAAATCCGAAGTCAAGAAATAATCAATCACTGGCAAAAGAAGTTATTTTCAGACACACATACAAATCTGGGTATCTGAGCATACAAAAAACCTTAATCCCAAAATTTTGCAAATGGGTTCGCAGGCAGGGAGTGGTGTACAGTGAAAGAATGAAGCATTCTCACAGGCTGGTCACAAGCAGAGTGCGAGAGGTTTGCATTAGACTTAAAATTAGGGTGCGAACTCTAGGGGTTCTCGCAGGCTACATAAGGGTTCACTGCGAGAATGCATGAAACTAAGCAAAATTTGGAAAAAGGACAAAATTTTTGAAGGAACCTCTAGACCCAGAGAGTCTGTCAAGGTCTCCTCAAGACTCAAAGATTGATAGAAATGAAAAAATGGTAAGGTAAGAGCAAATGGCCAAGGAAAAACACCAAAAACCACTAAAAAATGGGTTGCTTCCCCAGTGGAGTCGCCAATTTTGTTATTGGACTAATCGATAGTTGTGGACACTAATAGATCTCCCTAGATCCACCTGGATCTAGAACAAAACAGGACAAGACATGACTTTTTCCCTAAGTTGTAATCATTGAATCTTGCTAATAGGAAGGAATAAGTAACATGCCTTTATATCGCTTCCTTAGGTCTCTGTTGTTCCCGCTTCACTCCGGTGCTCTCGTGAGGTCAAGTCCAAGACAACAAAAACCAACCAAAGTGAAGATAGCAAAATGTATTCAACGTCAACTTATGCATATGATCAATGAATTACACAATAAAGTAAGAGTGAATTTATGGGAAAGGGACATGCCGCTGTATCATATTAATTGAAAGTAGAAGATACAACCTGATTGCCTTGATGTTGCAAGCTTCCTTTCATTGACCCTTGGTTCCAACACACACACTTGCTTTGTACTTGCATGAGGAAGATACAATTCCTCTTGATAAACCAACTAGAGTCTTCAAGCTTCTGTTCAAGCAGGGTTCTTCACACAATTCTTTCACCAATTCTTCATTCAATATTTCTTAACCTTTTCCATGAGAAACCTTTCAATATATAGGAGAAGGAGAGATGGTTACATGGATGAGGATGATCCCATCAAATCCGAGAATTCACTAAAATGACAACCATACGAATGCTAACTCATTTTCTAGAAGATTCCCTTCTAGAACCCTCGAGACCTCTTCTCTTTTCCAAGATTAAAAATAGGCTCACACCCTGTGTATGGAGCCAACTATGAGAAGTTTTCACCCTAAGTGTAGGTGGCCTACGAGAATGAGGGATTCTCGCACCCTAGGCCATAGGCAGCCTGCAAAATCACTTTAAAAATATGTTTTTGGAAGGAGACAAGAGCCACTTTTCTCAGGCAAAAAGTCCTTGTTGGGAGCCTGAATACACCATTGTTAAGACATCACCAGAGTAACCAAAATCATGTGTAACAGTGATCCACTAGTAACTAAGTGGGAGGTGTTTAAAACCATCATCAAGTCCTAGTTCTACCCTATTGGGTATGTAGAGGACCAATGGATCCATTGGCATCACTTCAAGAAGAGGAAAGGGCAGAGTGTGTGTAATACCCCTGCTTGATCCCCAAGTTGTACAATGTATGTGTACATATGATGTTTAGGCTAGTGAGACAGTGTGTTTGGGTCGAAGTGGCTATAAATTTGAAAGGCCCAAGAGCCTAGTAATGTAATTGTACATACACTCATGTATATTAAGAAAAATAACACCATGGTTGCATACCATCAGTAAAAAAAAGTATGAGGGGATAGGAATTCACAAGAGAGAAATGTGAGTGGTGTAAGAGGCCTATAAGGGGGTTAATCCAAATAAATGATAAAATATCTCTAAGTCTAAAGTCAACATGGGAATATTATCCAAATTCATACTTTATGATATATCCTAAATTCACTTTTCGATGTTATTCCCCAAGTCCCTAAGCACGAGGGAAAATTTCTCCAAAGGTGGATGAGTGGGATCCTTAAATGCCACATGTTGAAAATATGGCATGCACATAAAAGTAAGGACTTGAGTGGAAAATTACCACCTTCACGTCATGGTGTACGATTCAAATTACCATCGGGGATCGACCATTGTTTTCCATGACTTTCATGTTGTCATTGCCGATGCCATTTCCATTGCTATTACACTTGTTATCCTTCTGAATTGAATTGGGGAAATCCTAAGAGTTGAGTGAGAAAAATTCTAGGTGAATTCTATAGTTTGAGCACATAATCCTCATTGGTTTTCCTTGTGGAAGGTTGACACCCTAGAGTGGATGTATTACCCTATTGACGGGTGCAACTTCACCTGACAATAACAAGGGATACTCCCCGATATATGGTCCCAAATAGACTATACAACGTTTAAATTAGGAGTCCCATCCAGAATTTGGCCCAACTGCCATTTGTTGTTGTCTTTTTTATTTTTTTACTGGTTATGGTTCAATGTACCGATGGGGTGGATGAATGGTGAAAGTGCAATGCAAAGATGTATACGAAGACTATGTATGCAAAGATGACTAATCTATCACTAATCTATGCTAACCTACCCTATCTAGGAGCACACTAGAGTAACCGATGAGTTATCAATGCAACCAAAATATTACACAACTTCTATACAGTTAGATGTAACAAAAGAGCAATATTGGAGACAAGTGAATACAAATGTATATAATCATATTAGTCTAGATCAAAACAAAGTATATGGTAACAACCCATAAATATCAAGACATTGAAATATTCAAAGGAACATCAATAACTGCAGAATGAAAAAGATTGTATGAGAATTAGTCTATAAAAACCAAGAATTCTTATAGTCCATAGAAACAATAGTTATCTTCACTTGAAGTAGTTCAAAGCTTCAATATGTCTCTACACAAAATTCCTTCTATAATATGTTGGCCCTGAGGGCTTCTCAATATTAATTAACAATGTATAAGTTTTTGAAAAAGTTCTTGGGTCTATACAATGCTTGAAAAGCCCAAAAGTACCTATCAAATGAGCTTCTACCCTATTTTATACAAAAATTAGTAACTCCCATGTGTCCCTTTCCCTTATTTTTGAAGAGGCAGTTACAAAAATGGTTCATCTTCTCTTCCCTAATGACAAGTGTGCATCAAAGGACAAAATTCATAGTAGTTAGGAAAAGGATGAAAGAAAGGGCAGGTATCATGTCCTTCTCCTATGAACTTTTTCTTCGAAGGTAGGTCGTCAAACTTTTAACTGGTCATAGAGTGATTCGATCCTCCTGTATGTCATATACTCTAATGCTTCATTGTTTATATAAATACTATCATCGAGGGTGCTCATGTATTTCTCTAACTTTGTCGTAAAATCTTGAACCATCGTATGCAGTTTTACTAGTTGTAGCAGATGTTGGTCAATGAGGTCGGTGGAGATGAAGATAGTTGCTTCAACTATTTGTTTCCTTGGATTTGTGTTTTCTTGAATTGCATTCACCATTTCTTCCGCTACTAGGTTCTTTCCAAGTTCATATAACCTTGGGAGGCGACCATTTCTGATCAGTTCTTGCACATCCTTGTGGATCCTTGAACTTATTGCCACAAGTTTGGTCACTTCTCTATCAACTCTTCGTCCTTTCTATTGGCACTGCTCTAATGCGTACAAATAAATATTTCTCCCAGATTTTGACGGTCTATATAACTCAGGGGGTGCATCATAATTTTCCTCTATCCATCTATCTATGTCAGCTATACCTTCACAGATAGTGTTTCAATGTGCCAACTTCATTTGTATCTAGTTTTTTTGGTTGATGACTATGGCAACTGCATCTTGAAAGAGGTGCATATGGGCATACATGTCAATAATGAAACCTTCCAAGTCATTTATAACCTTCTCAACACTAACTTTGAAGCTTTATAAGATTATTTCATCCACTTTCATTTGTTGGAGATTTTCCTTGAGTTCTATGATATTTAGATCCTCTTAATTTTGTTTTCATAACCTCTATATGTTATCTATATTGGCATCCATGAATGTAGAACCGACTCTTGATTTTTCCACAAGATCCTCTCTAACATCTCCCGTGACCGGTGACTGAGTGATCACTGATAGAGGAACCCCTTTCGTTACTAGAATATTCTTAACTCTTTCTTTCCTGATCCTACCAATTTTACTATCATACCAAAAGCTTCTAAGATCTATCACTTCAGTTGGTTGAAATGGTTCTCATAGTCCAAGGCCTAAACCAATCCTTGTTGGATCTATCTCTTTGCATGTAGTATATGTTCCCGTGATATTTACATCCATGGGGCATGTGTCATCCCCTTTTCTTCCCGCATTTTTCTTTTTCCTTTCCTCCTCAATAGATTTTTCGGATTCTTCCTTTGCTACCTTTTTAGCTAGTTTTGTTGCTACTCTTGCTGCTTCATCCAACTCTCTTTCTCTTTCTATTGCAACTCTTGGCTTTATATTTTTTGGCCTCCACCTTTTTTTTATTCTTGGCATCATTATTCTTTTTCAACACCTTTTATTTATCCCTCATCTTTTTATCTATTGGTATTTCTTCCTCTTCCTCGACAAATCCTGAATGAGTTGAAATAGAGATGGGAGACAATCTCTCAGCTTCATCTTGTTCTACTTCTTTTCTAGCTGTCTCTCTTGTTTCTTCTTCATCAATGATCCTTCCCTTGGGCTGGCCACGCTTGTTGGAAATGAATTCTTCGTATTTTCTGGCATTTTGATGCACCTCCTCTTCTTCCCATATTTCAGTAGTATATTCATAAGGGAGCCTAACTCTACTGAAGTGTTCCCTTGTGATATTTCTAGAATCATGTCTTTTGAACCTTTCTTCTCCAAAGTGATAAGAAAGTAAGATGTCTACTTCCGCTTGGGATTGCTTGGTATTCTCAAAGAAGTAGTTGCCGACGTATAAAGTTAGTTGAGGCCATATCGCTTTCTTAAACCTGTAAATCATTCCTCGGACCCCATGTATAATAGTCTGGTATGCTACTTCCCGAAGGACTAGCTTGTTAGGCACAAATCGTGGAAGTAGCTGATTAGGCTTCATTGCACCATATACCCTTATATAAGTGTCATGCTCCATTAGATACTAGTCCTCAATTATTATTATGACCACTATGGATTTATTTTTCATACAAGGGGGAGTGGTGCAAAAGATAAATTCATATAAAGGAGTGAGGAATTGCTCGCAAATTATTTAGTATTCAGTACAATATTTATGCTCTCAAAGAACTTTGTAGTAAATGTGGATTGAGTAGTCGACTAGAAACCAAATCCACCCCATGTTTCGATATCTGTGGGATGTGAACATTATGTCCATGAGGTACGGGGAAATATGGAAACTAAGAAATGTTCTCGGTTGTGCTTGTGTAAATGTAGAGATGGCAGCAGTAAGATTTTCAGACAATATATCTACCCAATTAAAAGAAACACCTACATCTGCGCATAAATAGATCAAGGGAATAAATGATAGGGATAATTGAGTTGCGTCTAGCTCCCAGTATAGCCTGCATAGCATGGACACCAAATATTTATAGGGCCTTCTTAGGTTAGTCCTGGGGTACCGACTCTTAGGCCTGTATTTAAATTTCTTATCCACCCTATACCATTTTGGAAACAAGTCTTGTAATACCCCAAGGTCAAGCCCCAGTTGAATTGTAAATATGTTTTATAGGCTGGTGAGCCAAGTGATTATAAGCTAAGAGGATTATGTGTTGATTAGGCTGGAGAGCCTATATGCTAAGGCCAATGAGCCTAATTTTGTATATGTAATCACTCATATCATTAATATAATACATCGTTGTGTGTAGACCGACCAAGATAAAAGAGTATGGGGGACTAAACTCCACTAGGAAGGGAAAGGGAGGGGCTAAGAGACTAGGAAAAGGGGCTAAGATAGAGGGCTTATCTCCAATGGAATATTATAATATTATTCTTTAAGACTATGGTCAATATAATTATTTTATCCTAAGTCTTATGGGAAGTGGAATGATCCACAAGTGGAGAGAAACAAGCTCCAGGAGATCCATGTGTCAATCATGGCGCATGCAAATATATGTGGGGAAAATAGTTTGTTTTCCCATCTTTCCCCATTCACCAATGCATTCACTCTCACTGAGAATTCACGTAGCCAACCATTTCCTCCATCGTCGACCTCTGCATCATTCACACACCTTTGGAACCTGCACACACTTTGAGCTACCCCATACTTTTCCGTTACTAGTAGTAACCCATATCCATCAAGGGAGGAGTAGCGCACATGCAACTTATTGTTATGGGCAATGCCTAAACCAAAATCGAAGGTTTTTTCTACTTCCATCACCTGTTCCATACCCTTTTTTCATTTTTTCCTTCACCTGAGCTCGTAGTTGGTTGGCAAGAGAGTTGGATTGAGGAGGCGGGTTATCAGGCCCATGGGATTGAAGAAGTAGGTTGTCAGAGCCATGAGCATCTCTCGCTAGGTGAGAGGGTTTGCCGGGAAATTGATTTCTTGAGGGAGCCCAACTACAACTATAGTGCTCTGAGAATTCCTGTTTGGCATGTTGTTGAAGTCCTGGAAGAGAAGTGGGGCAGCTGAAGGACTATTGAGCAGAGAAGGGGAACACTTCTTGGGGTGGGACATGCTTGTGGGGAATGAGAGGTTGTAGGATGTTAGTGTGATTTGGCTCCTGGAATGAAATCCTTCCTAATTGACTGTGAAACTTCCTATTGTCTCATCCTAGCCTAGGAATATCTTTTACCCAGGTGGAGTTTAGTCCCAGCTTGGGGGTAACCCACTGCTGAGAGTGATGAGCAGCCTGGTCTAAGGATGGGAAGTTCGTGGAAGGTCTGCATGCAGCTGGTGGTCTTCTATAAAAATATAAGTATCATTTATGTGTTCAATTGCATGTTGTGTATTTGTACGTGCTTTTATAATTATGAGTATTGCATGTGTATGATGTATGTATACGATTACTGTTATTTCCGCATGAATCTATGTTTTAGAAGAATGTATTTGTCTGCTTTAAGTTTATATATATGAAGTTCCATAAAGATTTTATGTGCAACATAGACCATCAAGTATATGGCTGGGTATGTTACAATTCGGGTTATCAGAAATAATAGAAGTAGTAATGGTGGCATGCCTCTGACTTGGGAGGCCCGGGGTTTGCTACAATACAGTATCAAAGCATGAAAGTTTTAAGTGGCATCACCCAACCTGGGTGGCTGGGTATGTTACAATATGGTATCATAGCTCCTGTTTTCAACATTGAGCATGGATGGGCAGTGCAAGTGGAAATTGAAGAAAACGTTTCAGAGTGAATTATTGTCGAAATGGAAAAAATTTGAGTTTCAGAACATCCATGAGTTCCAAGAGGGCGTTGAGAACACACATGGACTATGTTTAGAAGCTTAGGAGGTTAGTAGTTCATGAAATCTAATAGAGGAAAGAGACCACAAAAACCATGGTTTTAGGCCACAAAGTTTAGATGTGGTCCATCCGATCTGTTTGGGAGAAAGACAATCCCTCACAGTCATCAGATCTACTAAAGTAGCACAGTTTTTAAAATCCTCAAGTCCTTCAGAATTCATTGCTTTGAAAATTTTCAAGTCTTTGATGAAAAGGAGGCAAAATCCCTGAAGATCCAAAGTCCTGGAGTGCATCTACACCGTAGATAATTTGGGATAAGGAGGATTGTTGGATCCCCCAAGTGGTTCAACAGTTCGACGTTTGGGGAAATCTGTTTGTAGTTGCTTAGAGTGGATTTTTCTCCGAAGTCCCAAAGTTTGGAATCAATCTGGAATGTCAATTATCAGAGACATGTGTCTGCATATTGCAAGTGTTCGGAGTTTCGGTGTCTGAAAGTTCGGGGGTGGGGTGGTGTTTAGCAGCGAAATCCTCCGAAGCCCAAAGTTTTGAAGTCCTGGAGCTCTGAAGTCTTGAAGCTCCGGGGAACACATGTTCGAAAGTTCGACGTTCAAGTGTTTTGATGTGCTCTAGTGTGGGTTTCTACGAAGTCCTGAAGTCCTGAACTTCTGTAGCGTCAGAGTGACACAACATGATGACATCACCTGAAGTGATGTGGACCTGATCGAGAGTTCGAAAGCTTGCCGATCGAGAGCTTTAAAGAGTGTAGATGAGAATTTTTCTGAAGTCCTGGAGCCCCAAAGTCTCGAAGCTCTGGGAAACCACTGTTTAGAAGTTTGAAATTTAGGAGTTATGAAGTATGCAGGTGTAAAATATTTTGAATCCCACAATTCCAACATTCTATATTTCCAAGTCTGGATTTGGATCTGTCCTTCCTAGAATTCCCACGATTCCTTGAGCCCTTTCCTCTATCCTTTTGTCTTCCCCTGTTCTCCATGTTCAATGCATTACCTGATGTCTCACCTGTGCTTTTTCATAACATTTCCTCACTAAGGATAACACCAACAACATCATCGAATTTTAAAGTATTTGAACCACAGACAGAGTTACTTACAGCCATGACAAAGGCGTTCCAGCTTTCTGGCAATGAGCACAAGATCAGAAAATCCCTGACCTCATCATCAAAGTCCACTTTTACAGAACATAGTTGATTAGTAACTGTATTAAATTCATTTAAATCATCTGCGACAGACGCACATTTTGACATCTTCATATTAAACAATCTCTTCATTATAAATACCTTATTGGACGTTGTTGGGCTCTAAAGATGTCTTAAAAACAACCTTAGTTTGACATTAATTTTATCAACCAAGGATTTGTCTTCTCTTTCAAGAATGTAAGCAAAGTCTATACAGATAGTCGTAAAGGTTTAAATCGTGTAGATAATTCAGTTACATCAAATCTGAGTCTATCTAAATTATTGTAATAGTCAAGTTCTTCACACATTGACTAAAAAATCTGAAACTAATAACTCACTCAACATAATTGTAATCTTAACAATAACACACCATGAATCAAAGCATCAATAACTTTACTGAATTCATTCATTTATTAAGAAACAATAATTTAATCTATGAAAACACTTAATGAATCAATCTCTCAATAACTAATTAATCTGTAGAAAAGGAACAACGATCTACTGAATATTTAAGAATGAACAACAAGTGTGAAAGGAACAACAAATGTGAATTTAATGAAAGGAAGAACAAATGAAAATTTAAATGAAAGGAATTCACAAGCGATAAATTGACAGCAAATGGAAATGGAAAAACAATCGATAATCTCCAAATGGAACATCTACTCTCTGCAAATGGAACAACATAACCAATTCATAAAAGAATCAACACATTAATGAGTCTATTTTAACTGTTGAAAGGAAATTCAAATTACAAAACTATAACATAATTGATAATATTACAGATGAGATAGTAGCTCCTATCAACTGGGCCCACGGTCTTCAAAAGATACTGCTACGAAAAACTCAATATGCAGAAATGATCAAAACGCTTGAAGCTTTCATTAATTCCATAACTAATAAATCATTTACAATGGGATTGCTTGTACAGAGTGTCAACAATTAAAAGATCTAAATGCTTGGTTATATCTCTATCATTCACTATCCTTTATATATTACAATGAGATAAGTAAATTAAGCTATCCTGAGGATTGAGAGATCCTCGGGATTGCTTTTACTATTTATGAAGATTGCAATAAAGTCAATCTTCCTTTGAACCATTTTGTGCATGATTCCTTCGATATTCAATGGCCTATGCATCTTCATGATCTTCTTAATTATTTTTAGTTAACAACATTTCTCCATTTCTGCATAAAATTGAAACAATTCAAACCAAAGTTAAGAAAATGTCTAATATCGTTGAATAATATTTCCTAAAGGTTTTTTTAACCATTTTATTCCCTAATTACTTCAAATTAATAGAAAAGTCAACAAAGAATATATCACAAACCAAGGTAACAAGGAGAATATTTATACCTTTTCTCAACCCAACATACCCCCCAGCTTACCTTTTTTCATTTCCTCATGAATCAAGAGAGTTTGTATGCAAATAACTGATATTGAAGGGTGGAGAAGTCTCTTCCCTAGGTCTCCATAACCCATGCTTACCTTTAAGCTCTTCAAAAGGAGCATCTTCCTTTTTCTTATGAATTTCATAAACACTATGATAACCCTCTGGAGGATACCAAATAATGGGGGGGTTGTACCTGCATCCAATCCAGGAATGCCCTTCTTCCATGATCATTTTGGCATACCTCTCTAACCTGAGAGCAACGACTTGAAAATTCCTAAAACCAAATGGTTCCCTGCTCTTGACTTCATTTGAAGAGTCATTCCATCTTAATTTGACAGCAGAAATGGCTTCTTCTTTAATATCTCCAAAATACTGTAGCCTTGAATGTACAACATGTCTATGGATGGGAGCTAAAGATTCCACAACCTTTTCCCTCTTCATGAATGCTCTATGTTGC
Organism: Picea sitchensis; assembly: GCA_010110895.2. Classification (NCBI taxonomy): domain Eukaryota; kingdom Viridiplantae; phylum Streptophyta; class Pinopsida; order Pinales; family Pinaceae; genus Picea; species Picea sitchensis. The sequence goes on from SNQJ01S0001100.1 coordinate 212,151, forward strand.
ATAAAGGTGTTAAAGTGTTTAGGAGGTTCCCCTCTGATCCATAGGTCTAGTCCATTCTCCCTTTTCATGAAGACCTTATTTTCTTTATCCCACCTAATTTGATTTTTGGCAAGACAAAAGAAGGCCTGAAAAAATTGTGAATATATAGTTCACACAAAAATTATTGTACTCCATCCTCTTGTTCTTTAAAGCATGAAAAAAAATTAGAAACAATGGTAAAATCAGAAGGTGTGCCTGCCCTAATAGCTTTCACTTTTAATAATAGATAATGTTCTAATAAAAATAGGGCATAATTAGTAGCAGGGGCCCTGCAAGCTAATATATAAGAATAAACAGAGCAAATTTCTTTGATTTCCTCCAAAGCTCCATCAATATGGCCTTGTACATTATTCACCTTTTATTTAGCTCTGTTGAGCTCAACAAAGGTCTCATTCTCAATTGCTGACATGGCTCAGAGTTGTCTGACAACTTTATGATGTTCTGTCACTGTCACCATTTCACTTCGACATTGGGTCAGGGTTTGTTGGGATTGTTCCATTTTTGCTTCCAACCTTTTAATAGTGGCATCCTATTCAGGAAAATGAAATACTTATTCAATCTGAACAAATTTTTCTATTGTTGTTGGAGCCTCTGTCTGATTTTCTATTTCAACTGATTCCAAAGGATCTTGAATTGTTTTTTGTCTTTCAATAGAATTAATGTGAACTTCCCTTCTAGGAAGTGGATTTCTTCCCTGTACTCTAGCCCTCTTAGATTTCTCCTTCTCATGGGATTTGTCATATTGTTCCAGTTGCTTCTTAAGTTGTCTTGAAAAGGCTATAATGGCATTAGTAACCAACATTTGTATGCCTCGAATTACTACGACTCCCCCTGGTAAGTTTTGGAAAAATGCTAGCACGACATTTATATTGAATCCCTGCAGTTTGTTAAAGTATTGCGTCCACTCTAGACAGTGTATAATTTCCCTTGCTTGGTCAATTACTTGCAACAATGTAGGCTCACGAGGAATTCTTCGGCTACCCATGTCTTCTGTAAACAAGTCATCACGACTATCGTTCCTACCTATAAACTTAGTTAGACCATTCTGTGAGAAAAATTTACTAGAAATGGTAAAAATTACAGAACAACAATGGTATATAGAAATACAAATTTTCCCATTATCTGTAATCATTATGGACCATCGATAATAGTGTGGAATGTCTGCCCCCCGATGAATGAAAAGGTCGACCTCGACAATTGGTATGTGTGAACGCAATTATGGCGGTCAACCAAGTGAGGGACAATTATTACGTTGTCGTCATTGGGAGAATGACTGTTAATAACTTTCAAAGAAATTTAATGTTAATAATGAATGATAATCACACCTTTTGTGAAAAGTACAGGTTCAAATACCAATATTCAATATGTTAAGGAAGAATATTCCAAGTAGTCCTAATTTGTTCACGTTTTATAAATATGCCACATGTCATAACTTTGTTACTTTCCCTTATGTTGAATATAGCCATAATGATAGCCTCTTTTTTAAGAAAGGAAGTCTATGAACACAATAAAAACTTAGCATACTAAGATAAACTTCAATACCACAAGCAGAGCCACTGCTTCCAGTAGGCGTCCATAGCCTCGACAGGGTTTCCTTTTAAACCATAGATGAGCCAGTATCCTCGGTAAATAGTTTGAATAGTCTTCTCCCAAAACAAATGCCACTATCTTGGTTTGTTAGCTAGATAACAATAATGCCACTCACTAGATTGTAACAAAGTGAACAAGTCGGCTCGTGATGAGACCTCTTGTCCTTTGACCATAAATGCCAAAGGCCATTTCCCTGGTGTGGTAGCCATAGTGGGAATGTCACTTATGTTAATCTCTTATGATTGTGGTAGGTTGTCTCATGATGATACCCCCTATACTTTTTGGGAGAAGGTTATTTTATTTATTTATATTTATTTATTTTATTATTATTTCCTTCTTTTTTTTTAAGGCTTTGTTAAGGGAGGCTCTTCTACTCCTTAAGAGTGTGGGATGGTGTAAGAAGTGTAAGAATGCCAAGTAAAAATGTTCCTTAGAATCCTTATTATGATGTGAAGGAAAATTATCATTCAAGTATATGTATATATAGGGGAAATAAATGAATTATGGTGGTTAAGGGTTATGAACAATATTAAGATAATTTGGAAAAATCAATCCATGAACAATTTGATAAGGTATGCTAGATATTCCTCAAAAAGAAAATGACAAATCGTTGCCATGATGATTAGAATTGATGTTGTTGAAGATTAGTTGGTGAAGTCCATACCCAAAGGAGTGGCTAAACATATCAAAATCACGTGTTGTTGGTGGAAACAAAAATCATTTCTTTCAAAGGAAATGAACAACAACAAGAACAACCGCAAAAAGGAACAACAACTGTTTCTTTCGAATGAACAACACTACCTGAAAAAAAAGGAACGATGATCACAACAAAGGGAACGGAAGTTGTTACGTTCAAATGAACGACACTACCTGCAAAGGGAACGTCAATCACAAAAAAGGGAACGACATTTGTTACGTTTGAATGAACGACACTCCCTGCAAAGGGAACAACAATCACAACAAAGGGAATGACAAATGTTACATTCGAATGAATGAAACTACCCACAAAGGGAACAACAATCGCAACAAAGGGAATGATAACTGTTACGTTCGGGGAAGATGATGATGATGTTCAAATTTAACCATCTAAATAAGTAATTGGATACCTTCCACATAAATTTTTAGTGAATCTAGGATTGATTAGTCATTTAAATAAATTAATTTAATTTTTATAGGTAGGTTTATTCAATGATCAGAGTAAATTGGATGGTTTATGGTGTCATGCATTCATTTTCTATTTACTACATCCACACATTGTTTTAGTGCAGTTGCCTAACTTTTTGCGGCAGAACATGACATATTCATATCCTGTGTAAAACAAGGTTTATATTCGATGGATTTTTCAAAGTGAGACAAGAGAAATTTGAAGTTTTGAATAAGGAATAGAAAAGAGTGCTAATTATATTCATTACAGTCATCTTTCTAGTTTTTGTTCTCCAAATCGTTTTATAGTGATTTTCCTAGAAAGTAAAAACCTAAAAACTCAATCAAAGATTTAAAGAAAAATATATACAATATGTACAGTGCTGGAAAGACAACAATTATATGGAGCTGAAGCTGTTGGGTTACCTTCCCATCTAGCTAAAATATGAACATTAGGATCATTACTTACTTCTTGACAAAATGATTCTTTTGAAAGCGACTGATGGTAGAGTTATATCTAATGTCCATTTACCAGAAAAGGAGAACCAGAACCATCGATGGTAGTAAAGTGGAAGTGCCATTATCATGGACTTATTTGATTTCATACAGTCCCATCCACCTTGTTTGCAATTTCCCAGGGAAATATTGAAATCTGGAATCATAGAGAAGCACCCAATCACCTTTCTGGAAGGATTTCTTCTTGATATGCTTATCATTCTAGCTAGCTCTCTGCTGCCGAATAATAGATGTGCACTGAAGGGAAAACAAACATGCTTTATCTAGCTCATTGAGTTGTTGTAAGTGCTATGTGTGTGCTTCCATAAGATCCAGTCCAATTTCCTAGGCCATTCTTAGAGTCTTGATGTCAAATTCAATTGGAAAGATAAGTTCTTTGCCAAAGACTAGGTGATAAGGAGAGTATCTAGTAGTGTGACGCCATGTTGTGCGATAGGCCTATAAGGAATTTGGAAGCTTGGATGCACAATTTTGACGGTTTGTTGAAACTATTTTTGTCAAGATTTCCTCCAAGACTTTATTGGTACTTTCCACTTGTCCATTTTCCTGTGGGTGGTATGGGGAGGTAACCCTGTGTTTAATATGATAATTGTGCAGAGTGGTCGATATTTCATGTGCTGTAAATTGAGACCCTCTGTCCGTGATTATTTCCATGGGTAATCCATAGCGTATGAATAGTTCAAATATAAATTTAATGACTACTTCCTCGGTTGTGTTTGGCAAGGCCACCTCTTCTACCCATTTGGTCATATAGTCTATTGCAACTAGTATATAAGCTTTTTGGTTTGATTTTGGGTTGAAGGGGCCAACAAAATCTAGTGCCCATCTCTCAAAAGGTTCCATCACCACTTGTGGTTGTAGGGGCATTTCATCATCTTGGCCTGGTCGACCCATCCTATGAAATTTGTCACAGGCCTGGACATACTTCTTTGCATCTTTAAATATCAAGGGCCAATAATAGCCCATCTGTAAAACCTTATGCCCAGTTCTGCGATATGAAAAATGTCCTCCACAGGGTTCATCGTGACACACCTTCAACATGTCGTGAATTTCATCATCTCTGGTACATCTTTGGATCTAAATATCAGACCCCGTGTGGAAAATATATCCACCAATCCAAGTGAACCATGCCCTGCGCTGAATGATTAATTTCCTTTATCTTGATGACAGGTATGCTAGAAATTTCCCAATTGCCAGATAATTCACCACATCAGCGTACCAAGGTGTCTTAATAGTGAAAACAAACAAGTGTTTGTCTGGAAATTGGTATTCAATTGTCAAAGAGTTATCTATTTTGGGTACACGAGACAAGAAATCTGCAACAATATTCTCTCTTCCTAACCGATCCTTAATGGTGATGTTGAATTTCTGCAATAGCAACAACCACCGAGTAACCTGTACATTAGTAATTGGCTTGTTGGCTAAATATCTAATAACAGAGTGATCGATATATAGAATTACTGGATAACCTGTTATATAGTGGCGAAATTTATTAATAACATGTATAACGACTAAAAATGCTTTTTCTGTTACTATGTAATTCAATTCGGTAGGAGTAATATTTTTGATAATAAAATAAATAGCATAAGGTTTCTTGTCTTGTTCCTGTCCAATGACAACACCTATAGCGATATCCGATGCATCTGAAGAGATGTGAAATGGTAATTTCCAGTTTGGTCCTCTCAACACTGGTGTGGTTGAAACTAACCTTTTGAGCTCTGCAAATGAAAAATCACACTTATCAGACCACTGAAATTCCACATTACCAGTTAAAGCATGTAAAGGTGCAACTATTCTTGAAATTTTTTCTATGAATATGTGATAATATCCTGCAAAGCCAAGGAAACTGCGTACCTCAATTTGTGTACAAGGTGTAGGCAAATTAAGGATTACCTCCATTTTTGCTGGGTCTACCTTGATTCCATCTACAGAAGCATAGTTCCCTAGTACCACACCTTTATTCATCATCATATGACATTTCTCATGACTCAAACATAGCCTGGTAGCAATGCATCGTTCCAATACCTTCTCTAGATTGCTTAAATCTTCATCAAAGTCAGTTCCATAAGGGGTAAAATCGTCCATGTAAACTTCAAGTCCTTCATTAATTAAATCAGAAAATTTTCTTAAAATAGCTCTCTGGAATGTAGCATTTTCTTAAAATATACTCGATATGCGAAGGTACCCCAGGGAAATTTAAGTGTAGTTTTATCCTGGTCTTCCCGAGCAATCTAAATATGATTATAACTTCTAAAGCCATCTAGGAAGGAGAAAAATGGATTCCTTGCTAAAGTATCAAGGACCTGAACAATAAAAGGTAGGGAAAATGGCCATTCTGGGTAGCTTTATTGAGTTCTCTGTAGTCTACATAGACTCGCCACTTACCATTTTTTTAGGGACGATTACTAGTGGAGAAACCCACTGGCTGTCTGAAATAGGATATATGAAATCTATATCCAATTGTTTCTATAATTCTTCTTTGACAATGTCCGTGAGATGAGGGTTTAATCTTTGTTGGGGATGTCGGATGGGTCATACATCTTTTTCAATATAGATATGATGTGTACATATTTGGGGATCAATGCCCTTCATGTCGGGATATTCCCAAGAAAAATCCCATTGATATTTAGAAAGGATCTGAATCAATTTTTTCTGTTGTTGCTCATTCAAATTGGCATTAATGTTCAGAAATATTCCTCGTGCGATTTCAACTGTAATGTTGTTGTGGACAGCGGTAGTGGGAATATGTTGCTCCATCAATTCTTCCAAAGGATATCCTTGTGCTTCATTATCTAAAACAACTTTTAGCATTTGACATGTTGGGTTTCTTATAATAGTTGGGTTGTTAATGAAGCTGCTGATCACATCATCTTCTAGTTGATTTTTGAGCCCAAGAGCTTCTTCTAGTGTGAGAGGAGATTGTAGGTTTTCTTCTGGATATCTAGGTGGTTGCAACTGCTAATGTATGACATGCATACTTGGTTTAGATGGAGGAAATAACCATCATAAGTATGCTCCTTTCAAAGTGGAAGGAAATAAATTTAATTTATGGGGTTCAGAGGTATAGTCATAGCCTCTACACAGGACATCAAACTCAAATAAGAATGCGTCAAGGTCCTTTGAGATCAAATCATTGAAGGTTGGAAGATTCTGTAGTGGAATGGCTTTCATTGGGGAATTAACAACCAAATAAACTATAGGATACTCCAAAGTGGAAGTCTGAGGTCGTGGCTGATTTTGCTGTGCCATTTGGTCAAAAATGTGCCAATAACCTTCAGGGATTTCTTGGTCTGGGTGTTCTATTCGAGGTGATTGATTACTTGGTCCCTTAGGAGATTTAATCGCGCTACCTATGTCTGGGATTTTAGGTGTTCCTTCTCCTCCCATAATCACAGGATATCTAGGTTCAGTTGGTGGTGGGTTTGCTTCAAAAATTCCACTAGTCTCCCCTTCTCCTTCTTTCAAATTACAAGAATTTCCCTCGCCTAAAGGACTGAAAAGTGGAGTATGTGTATTTTGGAAACTCTGTTCAGTTCCTTCGGTTCTACTATGAACCTCAGCATGAGCTGCAGTTGGTGAATTTTCTACTTGAGGGACTTGGGTAGAACCTTTTTGAGGTCCAACCGAGGCTTGAGATTCAACTTTTCAGATAATTTTGTCTATAAAGTGCTCCTTCCGGGGGGCATCAGGCCCTCGAATTTTTTATTTTTTGGTAAGGGTTTTTTTTTTATCAGGTTCTTTCTTCTTAGTCATACACACCGACACAAATTCTATGCACCTATATAACCTCTATGCATCAACTGAAGGTGGGTGTTGGCACAGGCATTTTACTTGTTGCCTACATAGGTTCTTACCTTCCATTTTCAATACCTCATCCTTCAGAGACACACCTTTTTCTATCTTTGACATTCTCCCCATCAACGATGCCAAAATGTTGGGCTCTAAATATGTCCTAAAAACAACCTTAGTCTGACATTAATTTTATCAACTGAGGATTCATCTTCTCTTTGAAGAATTTCAGCAAAGTCTATGCATATAATTGTAGAGGTTTAAATCATGTAGATAATTCAGTTACATCAAATCCGAGTCTATCTAAATTACTACAAAAATCAAGTTCTTCACACATTGACTAAAAACTCTGAAACTAATAACTCACTCAACATAATTGTAATCTGAACAATAAAACACGATGAATCAAAGCATCAATCACTTTACCGAATTCATTCATTTATCTAAGAAACAATAATTTAATCTACGAAAACACTTATTGAATCAATTTCTCAATAACTAATTAATCTATAGAAAAGAAACAACGATCTACTGAATATTTAAGAAGGAACAACAATTGCGAAAGGAACAACAAATGTGAATTTAAAGAAAGGAACAACAAATGCGAATTTAAATGAAAGGAATTCACAAGTGATAAATTGACAACAAATGGAAATGGAACAACAATCGATAATATCCAAATGGAACATCTACTCTCTGCAAATGGAACAACATAACCAATTCATAAAAGAATCAACACATTAACGAGTCTATTTTAACTGTTGAAAGTAAATTAAAATTATAGAACTATAACGTAATTGATAACATTACAGATGAGAGAGTAGCTCCTGTTGACTGGGCCCACGGTCTTCAGAAGATACTGCTACAAAAAACTCAGTACGCAGAAATGATCAAAACACTTGAAGCTTTCATTAATTCCATAACTGATAAATCATTTACAATGGGATTGCTTGTACAAAGTGTCAACAATTAAGAGATTTGAATGCTTGTTTATCTCTCTATCGTTCACTATCCTTTATATATTACAATGAGATAAGTAAATTAAGCTATCATGAGGATCGAGAGATCCTCAAGATTTCTTTTACTATTTATGAATATTGCAATAAAGTCAATCTTCCTTTGAACTGTTTTGTGCCCGATTCCTTTGATCTTCAATGGCTTGTGCATCTTCATTATCTTCTTAATTATATTTAGTTAACAATTGTCCATTTCTGCATAAAATCGAAACAATTCAAACCAAAGTTAAGAAAATATCTAATATCATTCAATAATATTTGCTAAAGGTTTTTTTAACCATTTTCTTCCCTAATTAATTCAAATTAATAGAAAAGTCAACAAAGAATATATCACAAACCAAGGTAACAAGGAGAATATTTATACCTTTTTCTCAACTCAACAGATGTCGAGGGTTTTTCATACAGTTTAGCCAACACATCTATCAGATCCTTCTTCGTCTTTTCTTTCAAAATATTGAAAGCCACCGATGTTGTGAGGCTTAGCTATATCGTTCCTAGAGCCTTTCTTTCAAGAATATCCCATTCTTCATCCTTCATAGTCATTGGCTTCTTTGCTATTCTTCCCAATGGTAGGAATAGATCCTTCTGATATAAATAATCTTCCATATGCATCTTCCATAACTGGTAGTTTTGGTCGTTAAATTTATCGACCCTAAACTTTCCATCTTCCGCCATTGATCCCACTCGAACCAAGAACCCTCTTTTCCTGCGAGTTACCTTTCTCTCTGATACTAGTTGTTAGAAAAACAGGATCACAGAGTAGTAAATTAAAACACATGAAGAAATAAAACACAGAAGATACAAAATACAATAGAGACATAGATATACATGGTTCGCCCAGTGTGGGCTATGTCCACCAGAGAAATTTCCAGGTCCTTCCTTTATTATTGTCCAACAAATGAAGGGATACAACCTACAACACACCCGATGTAACTTCCTCTTCTTTCTCTCACAGTCTCCTCTCTCAGAATACAATATTCACAATGATGCATAGCCACAATACATTTCCCTCATAAAAGAGGGTTTCCTTCTGATGCAGGAGCATCTCAAGCGAGCCAGCGTGGAGTCCAAAGACAGCTGGACAAGTGCCCTGCGCAAATTTTGAAATTACCTTGAAGTTATTGGACAATCTTAAATGAGATAATTAAGAAGGAGCGCCCTTGTAAAATGTAAACGGACCTTGAGCGATCTTCTCTTGTCCTTAGTAGGTAGAAGGTATTTATAGTAGTTAATGCAAGTAGGTAGAATTAAATTGATAGATTAGACAGTTTTAGAGTGCAAGAGAGAAACATGATATAGACACCCTCATTGTGTATTGTAACATTATTATGAAGAGCATAGAAGAGAAAGAGAAGATAGATATGTGAAGACACCCATGTACAAAGATTTGAATTAATAGAGAAAGCTTTGATTTAAATTCATGGTGTTCATATATTCTCTGTGTTTTCATTTTGAATGTTATGCTCATGATTATTTTACTCTTTTTGCTATATAATTTTTTTTATGCTATGTATGAATGATTTCTTGTTGAATGTTTGAAATCTGATAGGAAAGGGAAAAGGAATGAGTTTCAATTGTTTCTCTATCTGAGCAAGGGTTCCTGCAAGGAGTGCAGTTGACTTGTCCACAAGGAATGCATTGACAAAGGGTTCAAAGGTTTGTCTCTGAGAGCTCAGATAGAGTAGCTTTTGTTCTCATTCACTCAAAAGTGCAGTTAGGCACAGGAGCCGTGCAAGGAGTGCTCAGGCTGAGTAAAGTCTCAGAGTTGGGGACCTGAGTGAAGTATTGAGAAACTACTATTGTAGGTGTGCGCAGAGTTAGGGGAGGTCAACACTTGAATGTGTTTAAAGGACTGTCGCAAGGAATGCGAGTAGGAGTTTTCTGAAAGGCTCAGATTTGGAGAAAGCTTAGAAGGATTTGGACCTTCGAAGGAGTCTAAGGAAAATAAGAGACCAAGTACCTTGAAAGTTTGAAGGAAGGTGTAGTGATGTCGAACCGCGGGAGGACGAGTTCTCAACGAAAGAGATGGATGGTCAGAATTCTCTGTGGATAATTCGTGAAGTCCCGTGAGCCGTTAGATCTCACGGAGAAGAATGGAAGTTACAATGAGTACTTTGGAAGGTTCTAAGTTCAGGAGGAGTAGAACCGTAAATCCAAGTTAGTCAGGAGCCGTTGGATCCCTCAGGAAGTCGCCTATCGGGATTTCATGAGTGGAAGGACCTAAGACTTGGTATCAAAGTTCACAAAATCATGAAACATGAAGTTGTGAAGAGTTAAAAGGACAGTGTGGGTCTAGAGGAGTCAGCAAGGTGGACATGTAGCGCACTATCGATGTAGAAGTCGACCGTGTTGACCATTTTGGAGTTTCGTGATTCGAAGTCCCGAAAGCCTTGCATCAAGACTCGCGAACTCGCGAAGTGAGAAATCCCAAAACAACGGAAAGTCTAGTTGTGGGGCCAACGTCGGGAAACGTGTCGAAGTATGACATTTCAGGATTTCGGGGAATATAGCATCAGGATTTCGGGGTTTGTGGAGCAGAGTTGCATTTCATCGCAACTCACGAACTCGCGAACGCAGAAAATCCGGAGTTGACGGTTTCAAAGTTCAGGATTCGGGGGTCATGGTGAGCAGGCGCTCAACCATAGGATTCGTGATATCCCGAAGTCCAATTCCCTGAAGCGTGAGGGAGGAATCTCACGAGGTTTCACTGTGGGTACAGATTTCCCGAAAGGGAATTAGAAGAGAATTTTAGAGTTCTTTAGGCCAAGGAGAGAAGAATGATCCTATGTACGTGACCTTCCGACCCGCGAGTTGAGGAAGGGTAGCACCAGGTTTAGTATCAGAGCATAGAAAGGTTATTTTCTTTCTGTAGCAGAGAAAAAGAGAATTCACCATGCCGCCGAGAAGAAGGGATAGATAAACACCCGATCCACTAGAGGAGAGGGAAATGCCGAGAAGAAGAGGTAGGCAGATAACTGATCCAGCCATGGAAAAGAAATGCGTGATTTACGCGCTAGACTTGAGGACATGGAGACAACACAGAGACGCACAATCAGTGTTGGGGATCTTAATGATTCCGAAAGTGAAATTGAGGCTGAACATGAAGAAGAAGTTGTAGTTGAAGATGCAGTAAACGAATGTTTGATTAGGGATATTGCAAGAATGTGTGCAAGAGAGAAAATTTACATTCCAGTTTATGAGGGAAATCTGGATGCAGAGGAGCTTCTAGACTGGATTAGAGCTCTGGACACATACTTTGACTATGAAGATGTCGAAGAGGACAAGAAGGTCAAGCATGCTGTCACTAGATTGAAGGGACATGCAACATTGTGGTGGGATGAACTACAAGCTGACAGACGCTGCAAAGGCAAGCATAAGATCAAAAGCTGGGATAGAATGATCACAAAGATGAAAGCGAAATTCATTCCAAGGGATTATCAAATTACTCTATTTAGGAGAATGCAAAAACTGAGACATAAGATAATGACAGTGAAAGAATACACTGAAGAATTCTATAGGCTGAACATCAGGGGAGGTCACCGGGAGAGCGATGATGAAAAAGTTTCCAGATACATGAATGGCCTGAGATACAACATTCAGGATGAGATGATCATGGTAACCATCTGAACGGTGGAAGATTCTTATCATATTGCTCTAAAGGCGTAAGAGAAGCTGAGCCAAAAGCAGGGTCAGAGAGGCCGAGGAAGAAGTCAACCCAGAGGCAAATCAATTTCCCAGGATATATACCAGAAGCCCAGGGAGGACTGGAAGAAACCTCAAACTCGAACTAAGAAAGGTGGAAGCTCAAAGCGAGGGAAATATGCCGAATAGAGAGGGCAACATACTGAGCAGAGAGGATATTATGCTGATAATAATACTTTTCCTCATACCAGAGGTAGAGGAAGAGGAAGAGGTGGATTAATGACTTGCTTCACATGTGGAAAGAATGGGCACAAGTCTTACGAGTGTCCAGATAAAAAGAAATAAGGAGGAGAGACTCACATCGCCGAATCACCTTCATGAGGTTGATGAATGAAGTCCCGAGGGAGTTCATCGGATTTTTTTTTATCGTATATCTGGATGACATACTGGTTTTCAGTAAAACAGTGGCAGAGCATCTGGAGCATTTGGCTACAGTGATGCAGAGGTTACAATAGGAGAAGTTGTTGATAAATATGAAGAAATCCTCATTCATGAAGACAGAGATCATTTATTTGGGATTTGTTATTTCTGCCGATGAGTTGAGGATGGATCCAGATAAGGTGGAGGTACTAAAAAATTGGCCATCACTGAAGAATACCTTTGAGGTGAAAAGTTTTCACGAATTGGCTAGTTTCTACCGAAAGTTCATCAGTAATTTCAGTGGAATTAGTGCACTGATGATGGATACAGTGAAGAAAAGACACAAGTCTTTTCACTGGACAGAATAGGCTGAGAAGAGTTTCAATCTGTTGAAGAGGAAGATTATGGAACAACCAATTCTGGTGTTACTGGACTTCCGAAAGACATTTCAAGTGAAATGTGATGCAAGTGGATTTGCAATAGGGGCAGCCTTGAGTCAAGAGGATAGGCCAATAGCATAATTAAGTGAGAAGCTGAATGAAGTGAAAGTGAAATACTCCACTTATGATAAGGATTTTTATGCTATTATACAGGCATTGAAGAAATGGAGACACTACTTGATCCCGAAAGAGTTTGTCTTGTACAGTGATAATCATGCATTGCAATTTGTGACTCAACAGGAAAAGTTGAATCAGAGACATGTCAAATGGGTTGAATATATGCAAAATTTCACTTTTATGATTAAACATATTTCTGGTACTGCTAACAAAGTTGATGATGCTTTGAGCAGGAAATGTTTGCTATTGCAGGAGTTCAAAGTCAAAACGTTGGGTTTTGATGATCTCAGGGACATGTACAAGGATGATCCAGATTTTAAGGAGGTGTACGAAGCAGCTGAGAATCCAATTCTTAGAGATAGAAGCCCATGGATAGAATACATGATCCAAGAAGGATTACTGTTTAAAGGTAATCAACTTTGTATTCTGAAATGCTCCATGAGGGAGAATTTGTTGAAGGAGAAACACAGTGGAGGATTGGCAGGGCACTTTGGTCACGACAAGACGTTTGCAAAGTTGAATGAGTCATATTTTTGGTCGGAAATGTGAGCAGACGTCAAGATATTCGTGGACAGATGCAGAATTTGTCAGCATTCGAAGGGAAGGAAATAGAATGAAGGGTTTTATCAACCATTGCCCATACTGAAGAGGCCATGGGATGCAATCAACATGGATTTCATATTGGGTTTTCCAAGATACAAAGAGGTTTTGACTCAATATTTGTGGTGGTGGATAGATTTTCCAAGATGGAACACTTCATTCCATGTCAGAAGACCAGTGACGCAACTCACATTGTGAATCTGTTTTTCAAAGAAGTCATTCGACTTCACGACTTACCAAGGAGCATAGTTTCAGATCGAGACACCAAGTTCATGGGACACTTTTAGAGGACCTTATGGAAGAAGTTGGGAACTAACTTGTCATTTAGTTCAGCTTATCATCCCCAGACGGATGGACAGACGAAAGTGGTAAACAAAATTCTAGGAGACTTGCTGAGAAGCGTGGTGAAAAAACACCACAGCCAGTGTGACAACATATTACCGTAGGCAGAATTTGCTTATAACGACTCAATTAACAGAAGCACAGGGCAGAGTCCGTTTCAGATTCTCTATGGCATGCAACCAAGAGGAATTTCTAAGTTGAGGGATTCAGAACAGATTGTGACTAGGAGTGCTAGTGCAGAATATTTTGCAGAGGCGATGAAGGAACTTCACAGCCAGGTGAAGGAGCAATTGCAGAGTTCAAGCCAGGAATATAAGCGCAGAGAAGATCAACACAGGTGACAACTTCAATTTGAGGTTGGTGATTTGATTCTGGCACATTTGAGAAAGGAAAGGTTCTCGAGAGGAACATATAATAAGCTGAAGATGAAGAAAATTGGACCATGTAAGGTCTTAAAGAAATTTGGGGCAAATGCTTACGAGATTGAATTACCCGATGGGATCGGAATTTCTCCGATATTCAATATCTCAGATTTGTACCCATATAAAGCTGAGGAAGCAGGGACAAGAAATGAGAAGACAGTGATCGAGTGGACAAAGAAGATGCCAGTTGCAGAAAGGCCGCAGATGGAGAGCATACTGGACAAAAGGGTTAACAAAAAGACCAGACGAAAGAAATACTTTGAATATCTGGTTAAGTGGAAAGGCCATCCAGTTGAAGATGCCATCTGGGAGAATGAAACGAAGATCCAGAGGCGTGGACACACCGTATGTGAGCTCATGGACAGGAGCCCATGAAAATTTTCAATCCGGGGAGGATGATGTAGGAGCATCTCAAGCAAGCCAACGCGGAGTCCAAAGACAACTGGACAAGCGCCCTGCGCAAATTTTGAAATTACCTTGAAGTTATTGCGTAATCTTAAATGAGATAATTAAGAAGGAATACTTGTAAAATGTAAATGGACCTTGATCAATCCACTCTCGTCCTTAGTAGGTAGAAGGCATTTATAGTAGTTAATGCAAGTAGGTAGAATTAAACTGATAGATTAGACAGTTTTAGAGTGCAAGAGGGAAACGAGATATAGACACCCTCATTGTGTATTGTAACATTATTATGAAGATCATAGAAGAGAAAGAGAAAAGAGCTATGTGAAGACACTCATGTACAGAGATTTGAATTAATAGAGAAAGCTTTGATTCAAATTCATGGTGTTCATATATTCTCTGTGTATGCATTTTGAATGTTATGCTCATGGTTATTTTACTCTTTCTACTATACAATTGCTTTTATGCTATGTATGAATGATTTCTTGTTGAATGTTTGAAATCTAAGAGGAAAGGGAAAATGAATTAGTTTCAATTGTTTCTCTATCTAAGCAAGTGTTCCTACAAGGAGTGCAGTTGAATTTTCCGCAAGGAGTGCGTTGACAAAGGGTTCAGAGGTTTGTCTCTGAGAGCTCAGATAGAGTATCGTTTGTTCTCATTCACTCAGAAGTGAAGTTAGGCATAGGAGCCGTGCAAGGAGTGCGCAGGCTGAGTAAAGTCTCAGAGTTGGGGACCTGAGTGAAGTATTGAGAAACTGCTGCTGCAGGTGTGCGCAGAGTCAGGGGAGGTCGACACTTGAATGTGTTTGAAGGACTGCCGCAAGGAGTGCGAGAAGGAGTTTTCTGAAAGGTTCAGAGTTGGAGAAATCTTAGAAGGATTTGGAGCTTCGAAGTAGTCGAAGGAAAAGAAGAGACCAAGTACCTTGAAAGTTTGAAGGAAGGTGTAGCGACGTTAGACCGTAGGAGGACGAGTTCTCAAGGAAAGAGATGGACGGTCAAAATTCTCTATGGAGAATCCACGAAGTCCCGTGAGCCGTTATATATCACGGAGAAGCAGGGAAGTTAAAACGAGTGCTTCAGAAGGTTCTAATCTCAGGAGGAATAGAACCGTAGATCCAAGTCAGTCAAGAGCCATTGGATCACTCGAGAAGTCACCTATCGATATTTCATGAGTGGAAGGACCGAAGACTTGGTATGAAAGTTTACGAAATCGCGAAACGCGAAGTCGTGAAGAGTTAAAAGGATAGTGTGGGGCCAAAGGAGTCAGCGAGGTGGATAGGTAGCGCACTATCGACGTAGAAGTCGATCGCGTTGACCATTTCATAGTTTTGTGAGTCAAAGTCCTGAAAGCCTTGCATAAGGACTCGTGAACTCGCGAAGTGCGAAGTCTCGAAACAGCGGAAAGTCGAGTTGTGGGGACAACATCGAGAAACGTGTCGGAGTTTGACATTTCGGAATTTTGGGGAATATAGCATCAGGATTTTAGGGTTCATGGAGTAGAGTTTCATGTCATCGCAACTCGCGAACTCGCGAAAGCTGAAAAGATAGAGTTGACGGTTTCAAAGTTTGGGATTCAGGGGTCATAGTGAGCAGGTGCTCAACCACAGGATTCGCGATATCGCAAAGTCCGATTCCCCGAAGCGCGAGGGAGGAATCTCACAAGTTTCACTATGGGTACAGATTTCCTGAAAGGGAATTAGAAGAGTGTTTTAGAGTTCTTCGGGCCAAGGAGAGAAGAAAGATCATGTGTACGTGACCTTCTGACCCGCGGGTTGAGGAGGGGTAGTGTCACCTTCTAGGGAAAAAAACCTAACATAACTTCTACCGTCAGATCTGCGACCTTATAATGAATGGTCCAGATTTACAATGAAATTACAATATACATTTACAAGGCAATTTTTCCTTTGGGGAACGCTGTCCCCCAAAGCCCTTCTTTCCCCCGAATCCCATAGGGGGGGTAACCCCCCCTACACTCCCCCGCGTGGATGATTGTACAGTCTTCTAGAGTGTAAATTCTTCATGGGGTATAAACACAACTGAAAACAAAGACCTCTAAATCAGGAAGATAATCAGGCTCCACAACCAACATATTTGATGAGGATCACCTGTTGTATAGTTCGTGTATCATACGTCTAGGAAAAAACCTCTCGATACTTCTTGAGTTATTTCCTGAATGTGTACTTTTCTGAATTTGAATAGTAGGTGCCCAGGTTAACATATTTAGGTTGTTCAAATGTTCCCAAATTGACCAAGAAATGCATCATAGTGGATTTTTTGGTCTTTGGATTAGATGGCTTCCTGAACTTGGATTGTATATCAAATAAATTTTCAAGAGTCAAAATGTTCTTCAGAACACAATTTGTCTTCACCTTGTTAGTTTCTTCCCGATAAGTTTTCAAATATTGTCGATGTATCTCATCATCGATCACTGAATCTTGGAATGTGTCTGAACTAGTAAGAAATTTGATAATATGAGATTCATTGTCAAAAACTCTCCAACTAGTGAGTTTTTTTGGTACAGAGGGCCTAAAAATCATTTCAATCGAAAAACCATCATTAAGAGGCATAAACCTAGATGTTTCATTGGCCAAAATATCTGCATCTATATTTTGATCGCAAGGCATAGAATTGATATTAAATGAATCAAATGAGTAAAGTAGATTCCATACCTCTTTCTCATAAGCTTTTAGATGTGGAGACATGAAATTAATAATGGTTCTTACCTATTGAACAATGATCTCAGAATCACCAAATGCTTTAAGGTATTTTACCTTGAGGTCAATGGCTTTTTTAAGGACTTGCACTAAGGCTTCATATTCAGTAGTGTTGTTGATGCATTTAAACTCTAAATGACATGATATGAGCATTTTTCCTTGGCTGGGGTCAATTAGAACACATCCTAGTCCAACTCCATCCTATGTTTTAAGGTTGTCGAAGAACATGGTCCACATGTCAGGAATATTAGTCTTGTTATTCAAACTAAATCCTAAGTTATTTAGTACTAGACATGCACTATTATGTATTCGTGGGCATAGGTATGATTGTAATTATGATGGTATTTCAGAAGTGTATGCTTCATAACAACCATAATCAGTTTTGAAAAAATAATTCCCCAAAATGGAATGAGCAAGGCTTATTGACTTGTTCTTACCTTCAAATTCCGTCACTGTGTTCTTCATGTGTGCTTCATTGTTTACACGGATTTGATTGGATTTTCCTTTATGAGGAGGCCACATATGAGACCAATCAGTAGAGAAATAACCTTGAATTTTGGCTAACTAGTCTCTGCTTAAGAGAAAACCATAACTCTTTGTTATGTCTACAAAAACTATGTCTATAGTCTGATGAACTATGGGGTCGGATGAAAATATGATTAAAAAATCTATGAGTTCAAATTTTACTTTAACATATGTTTTGTTTAATTGGATGATCCCGATTTTCATTATTTGTGGAACAACATTTATTTTTTTTCAAACGAAAAAAGGCATGATATTGAAAGAGGCACTAGAATCTGCTAAACAGTTGTGTACATTGAAATTAAAATTTCATATGTGAGCAGAAAAGGTGGTACATGAGATTTTGAAAAGGCGATTATGCTTGTTGCAATCATAGCCACTACTATCTCCACTTTATGTATCTCTTGTGCATTTCTTCCAGGGATTAATATCTTAGTAGCAACAATAGTTTTTTTCTGAGTCTCATGGGGTTTGAAAGAATCATGTAGGAGCTCACGTTGTTGTGGAAGGGAGAAAATATCAAACATTGAAATATTATATTTAATAGTATTCATGTCTTAGATCACATTATAATCCAAGGAATGCGAGTTTGGGTCGTTCTTGACTTGTCCATATTTTTCTTGAATCACCTCTTCATTATCTGGTGTCATGTTACTTTTTTCATTATTCCCAACAGAACTAGATGTGCTTGGTTTGTCTTTGTTTACTACAATAGTTTTGCCAATTTTATTATTAGTTTTTTCTGGGACCATGACACTTTTTCTTGGGAGGATAGGGGGAGGTGTTATTTTATTAAGAGGGATGTTTTATTCTTTGGAAGAAGGGGGATTATATAGTGGACCTTTTCTATGTAATTTATAACCCATTGGAGCAACAAGTTTAACAACCTGTGTATCTCCGACAAGGATTTCCTCAATCTGTTCATCGTCTGATTCTGCACACCAATCCCAAAAGGAAATAGTTGATTCTAGGAGGGTTTCATCAGGACACCAGAAGGAGATTGTGCATGGATTTCATCATCCAAACTCTATTGATCTAGAAACTTGATTATCACTAAGGTCATAGAGTTGACCCATTGAGGGCACATTCATTCTAGGTGATTTTGTTTATGATAAGACAAAAAATATCATTGATGAATCTATATGAGTTTAAATCCATGTGTGGTGGTTCAGGAGGTTGTGGAAGGTTGTCTGGTTTCTTGAAGAATGGGTGGAAAGTTCATGGTTTTGATGATCCTTCACGAACATTCTTTTTAAGGTCCACAACTTCATTAGATAACTTCTTAACCATTTTGACCACATTATCGATGTCCTTTAACTCTCTGTCAGGTAGTTTAGTTAGTAGCAATGGTTTCATCCTAGCCAACTTAGTTTCCTCGTAACATGGATGTTGATCATATGCAAATGCCTCTCTTTCCACAGTCTCAACTTCATCAAATTTTAATGCTAATGTATTTATGTTAGATCATTTTACAAACATCCCTATGGAGGGGGTTAATTCATATGTGTGATATTCAATAGGTAATGACCGAGTGGGAATGAAATCATTAGGAAACTTTATTAATACATTAAGAAATATTTGGTTAAAGTCCTTTACTCTTTCCCTCTTTTCCATTCTGATGGATCCTAGTCCATTATGTAGAGATGTAGTTTTTTTTCTTTCTCCAAATTTTCTCATAAAGAGCCTTTCAAAATTGTCCCATTCTATAATAGATATGGAAGGTAGGCTAAAATACCAAGTAGAGGCCTTCCTGGAAAAAGTGTAAGGAAATAGCCTACACACTATGTCATCGTGTTCAACACCTAGAAGATGTATGGCTAAAAATAAATTATTAACACGGTCTTCCGGGGATCCAGGTTTGTCTGGGTCAAATTTTGGGAGGATTTTATCAAACTTCCTTGGAATTTCTTGAAGTTGTCCAACCTGATTGAGAGATACTTCGGCTCTCCATAACGGTATAACTTCTCTATGGATCTTGCTTTCTCCCATTAGTTGTTCTATGGTGATTTCTGATTGTTCACCTTCAGATTCTTCTTCAGGTTCGATAAGGAAATGTGCAACTCTGCTCAAAGTTATTGGGACCTCTTGTAATGTCATTTCAATAAGGTCGTCTACAAATTTAATGTAAAAATTGGGATCTATGTTAGGAAATTCTACACGGGTTTCTTTTCTCCTAAGGAGTTCAGAGGCTGTAGATAATTTTCCAAGCAATTTTGTGTAATCATGTGTAATTATACAGGTTTCATGAGGCTCTTCTCGTGGTATGTGAAACCAACTCTCAATATATATTTCAGGACTACTGGTGGCACTTTTGAAATTAGGCTTTGAGTACTCATAGGTAACTTCTTGTTCATACTCGACTGGAGGAAACAAGGTAGGTTGAGGGTTTGGGTTACTCATTGAAGACTGATTTCAATTATTGTTTAATTCATGTATATAAGCCATAAAATATGTCCCTCCTTCTAACACCAATTGTGCTGACGACTGCAAATTTTCCCGACAATAGAAAGTACTACTCTCTTGTATATAGTCCCAACTATACTATAAAACATTTAAATTAGGAGTTCCAACCAAAATTTGTCCCGACTGCCATTTGTTTCTTTCTTTTTTATTTTCTTACCGGTTACAGTCCGGCATACCGATGGGGCAGATGGATGGTGAAAGTGAAACACAAAGATGTTGATGAAGAATATGTATGCAAATATGAATATATCACTAATCTATGCTAACCTATCCTAGCTAGGAGCACACTAGAGTAATCGGTGAGTTGTCAATGCAACCAAAATCTTACACAACTTCTATATAGTTAGTTGTAACAAAAGAGAAATATTGGAGACAAGTGGATACAAATGTATATAATCAAATTAGTCTAGATCACAACAAAGTATGTGATAACAACCCACAAATCTCAAGACATTGAAATATTCAAAGGAACATCAATAACTATAGAATGACAAACATTGTATGAGAATCAATCTATAACAAACAAGCATTGTTATAGTCCATAGAAATAATAGTTATCTTCACTTGAAGTAGTTCAAAGCTTCAATCTGCTTCTACACATAATTACTTCTATAATATTTTGGCCCTGAGGGCTTCTCAATATTAATTAACAATGTATAAGTTCGTGAAAAGGTTTTTGGGTCTATACAATGCTTGAAAGTCCCAAAAGTCCCTATCAAATGAGCTTCTACCCTATTTTATATAAAAATCAACAACCCTCATGTGTCCCTTCACCTTATTCTTGAAGAGGAAGTTACAAAAATGAATCATCTTCTCTTCCATAGTGAAAAGTGTGAAATAAAGGACGAAATTCGGAGTAGTTAGGAAAATAACAAAACAAAGGGAAGATATCATGTCTTTTTCCTATGAAATTTTATTATGAGGTAGGCCATCCAAACTTCTAAATGGTCATAGAGTGATTTGATCCTCCTGTATGTCAGCTTCTATAATGTTGCATTATTCAGAGAAATATTGTCATCGAGGCTGCTCATGTCTTTGTCTAACTTTACCGCAAAATATTGCACCATCGTATGAAGTTTTACTTGTTGTAGCGGATGTTGATCAATGAGGTCGGTGGCGATGAAGGTAGTTGCTTCAAATATTTGTTTCCTTCAATTTGTGTTGCCTTGAACTGCATTCACCATTTCTTCCACTACTAGGTTCTTTCCAAGTTCATCTAACCTTGGGAGGTGACCATTTTTTATCAGTTCCTACACAACCTTGTGGATCCTTGAGCATATTTCCATAGATTTGGTCACTTATCTTTCATCTCTCTATCCTGTCTGTTGGAAATGCTCCAATGCATACACATCGATCTTTCTCCCAGATTTTGATGACCTATATAACTCAGGGGGTGCATCATGATTTTCTTTTATCCATCTATCTATGTCATCTATACCTTCACGGATAATGTTTTAATGTTCCAACTTCATTTGTATTTGGATTTTTTGGTCGATGACTATGGAAGCTACATCTTGAAAGAGGTGCATATGGGCATACATGTTAATAATGGCACCTTCCATGTAATTTATACCCTTCTCGGTGTTGGATTTGAATCTTTGGATACTTATTTTATCCAATTTCATCTACCAGAGCTTTTCCTTGAGTTCTCTAATGTTTAGATCCTTATCTTCATTTTGTTTGCATAAGCTTTGTATGTTACTAAATTGGCATCCATGAATGCAGAACCAACTCTATTTTTTTCCACTGGATCCTCTCTAACATATCCCATGACTGGTACCTGAATGACCATTGATAGAGGAACCCCTTTTGTTACTGGCTTATTCTTAATTCATTCTTGCATGATCCTACTAATTTTACGGTCATACATAAATATTCTAAGATCTATCACTTCAGTTAGTTGAAATGGTTCCCATTGTCCAAGGACTAAGTCACTCCCTATTGGATCTATCTATGTTCTTGCAGTACATGTTCCTGAGATATCTACATCCATGGCGTGTGTGTCATCCCCTATGTTTTCTACATTGTTATTTTGACTTTCCTCCTCAGAAGATTTGTTGGATGCTTCCTTCTCTTTTTTTTCAACTAGTTCTGCTACTACTCTTGCTGCTTCATCCAACTCTCTTTCTCTTTCTACTGTGACTCTAGATTCATCTTTAGCTTTGGATTTAGTTTTTTTTGCCTCCACCCTTTTCTTCTTCTCGACATCATTCTTATTTTTCAACACCTTTTCTTTATCCCTCCTCTTTTTATCTGCTGGTGTTTCTTCCACTTCCCGGGAAGATCCTGAATGAGTTGAGATAGATATGGGAGAAGATCTCTCAGCTTCATCTTTTTCTTCTTCTTTTATGGCCACCTCTCTTGCTACTTATTCATCAATGATCCTTCCCTTGGGATGGCCATGCCTATTGGAAATGACTTCGTCATATGTTCTGTAATTTTGATGCACCTCCTATTCTTCCTAGATTTCAATGGTATATTCATAAGGGAGCCTAATGCTATTGAAGTGTTCCCTTACGATATTTCTAGGATCATGTCTTCTAAACATTTCTTCTCCAAAGTGATAAGAAAGTAAGATGTTTACTTCCTCTTGGGATTACTTGGTATTATCGAAGAAGTAGTTTCCAATGTATAAAGGTAGTGGAGGCCATATTGCTTTCTTAAACCTGTAAAACATTCCTCCGATCCCATGTATAAAATTATGGTATGCTACTTTCTAAAAGACTAGCTTGTTAGGCACAAACCATGTGTTGCGGGGTCCGAAATCCCTTTAACTCAACATTAGGAACCAAACCCACCTTAGAGGCCCAATTAGACTCTGTAGCGTTTGATGGGTGGAATGATTCTCTAGATCTTTCGATCTAGCTAATTTATTGATGGTATTTACTTAGTGATTGACATGATATCTTTCTATGAAAGTTCCTCAGTCAGATTAAATGTTCTCTTTTGTCTTTTATTTTATTAGATGAGTCTGATAAAGTAAGGTGTGATGGTCTAAACCAATTGATAGAAGGGATTCTTAACTACTGAAGAAGGCTTAGCCTGGGATAACCCTCGGCCTCTAGCACACAGACAACAGTATTCACACCTATTACAAGTCTAGTAATAATAAATTATCTTGCTGGTATTTCAACAGTGAATGAGATACAATTATTGAAAGAAAATACACATGCAATAAGATGAGTGCAAGAAAAATAGTTTACTTAGCTCTACCATCAATCACAGATTAACACAACTATTTGTTTTTCATCATTAAGAACAAAAGAACTATTAAAATATTGAAACATATAGCTTATCAATATATTCAAAAACTCTTACTCGTTACAACATCAACTACTAAAATAAAAGTTGGAAGTAGTTCTTTCTCAATCCAATCACATAACGCCTTTGATGATTTTTTTTTTTTTTTTTGTCTTTGGTTCTAAAAAGAACTTCTTAATTAAAGTTGCTCAGAAATAATTCTTTACAATTCTCAAAAAAAGGGTCTTTTCCCCAAAACCATCGAACCTCCCCAAAAGGTTGATCCCTCATATTTATAAAGAATCACTAACTTAAAATAGCTGCTAAACGTTTGTGTTAATTAAGACAAAAGAGTGACATGTGGTGCTTTATCTCATTGTTCTCTTGAAATCATCTAGTGGTTCTACTAGAGTGGATGAATCTTCTCATATTATGACCACTTGAAAAAGAGATCCTTGCATGTGTTAGCATACGAGAACCTGTGATGGTCCATTGGGGATGAAAGGGTTTCCTTCACTTCTATTGCCCGTTCTCTATATTTGATGACTTTGGCACTTAAACGTTGCAAAACTACACGAGCCTTGATCAGATGTTCCATAAACTTTTGTATTTGACCTGGTGTCATGATTTCCACTTGCACGATCTCCACTTCCCATGACAAGTCCTATTCTACATGTCATTTGACTATGTCATGAAAGTTGACAAAGTCTTTGAGTGAGCCGAACTTTGGGAGGCCAATGTCTTTCATCTCTCGACTGATGTTTTCCCAAATTATTTCTCACTTGGACCACCTCTTCTGTATCTCTCGCTGAGGTTCCTAGGCCATATGTACCTAGTATTTAGATGCCTTCCTAATCCAGGAGATGCTTCTATCCATCAACACTCGAATTCCATGCTCCTCCATGTCTCGAGCCTTCTACACTACGCTGATGTAATCGATTCGTGCTACATATTGGTATGCTTTTTCATACCATATCTCCATGTCCTTATAGGTTTCCAGTTCCATAAGGGTATATTCTTGATAATCGATTACACATGCAGTGAAGAGATGTCTTTCGCTCGTGAAATTTTCATATGCATATTGGAACTCACTCTTTAGAAAAAATATGGCATGTGTTGAGTCTTGGTAATATTTCGATAGATGGCACAAATGGTATAGCTCCTTCTTTGTAGTGACCAGTTCCTTTTCATCTTGCTTTGCTTGATCCAACATAGCATCAATGATAGCCATCCCTGTACCTATTAGCTCAGATGTCTTCACATTTTCTGTGATGAGCAACTTCTCTTCTGTGGTGATGAGAATCAGGCTATCTAGCGTGAACCTTATTTTATTGGTGGTCCTCCTCATGATGGATTTCCTCTTCATGTCATAATAAATCTCCTGTATATCGATGACCTCATCAACGAGCTCAGGGATTTGTTGGTATCCCTAGGTCAAAGTGCTTCCCAAACTTCCTGTCATCTGTATTTGTTATAGGACTGAATCTTCTACTTCTTTGACAGGGGAAAATTACATATGTTCCAATGGCTTGACCTCTGTCTGGTGTTCATCGGCTGGTAATATATCAATTAAAATTGAAGAGACAGTGACAGGCTCAATACTTACTTGGTGATCGACTTTTGAGGTGCCGATCTCTGGCTGTTGCAATTCATTTTTTTGTCCACCTGAACCTAGCTCATCCCTAGAGTTGTATTTCGGGGTCTCTGATAGGATGAGAAGTTTTGTTTCTAAGGTACTCTAAGCCTCATGGTAACCTTGCAGAGGGCTTGGAATTGATGCATTGGGGGTTGGAGAAGATGTTACCCTTGTTTGTTTCTCCTCTATAATTGGTATCATATTTATAAGCGAGACCTTCAAACTCTCTTCATCATCATAGATAGTAATTAGATAAAAAAGGGTATTAGGCACAATTGTTTCACCTGGTGTTCTTGGAATATCATGCTGGGTTGGAAAGGTCACCAACAATCTGGCCCGTGGTGATGGAATTTTGGGATTTTCTAGACCGACAGTTTCCTCCAGCTGTGTTGACTCTGATCCATTTATCTCCTCTCTGATTGTGATTAGGTCATCCGGGGTGATCCTCATAGTTTCTAATAGTTGAGGATCATTTTATAGCTGTTGGATCACTCTTTGGGCTTCTTATAATAAAAACATCTCCCTCATTTGTGCCTCTGTGGCTTCTGCTACTTTCTTTTCTTCTCTAACCCTGAGATATTCTTGAGTCATCTATTCTATCATTTTGACTTGCTCATCCATACTCATATCTTTGAACCTAGTCATGTTCAGGTTATCTTTTCTCTGTAGTACCTCCTCCTCGTCCTGAGCACATTCTGTAAATATATCATCTTCAAACTTGTCATGTGCATATGGACAATAGAAAGAGACTTGTGATGCATGCTGGAGAAATAGGCCTTTAGGGTCATTCTTGCGAAATATGCTC
Organism: Picea sitchensis; assembly: GCA_010110895.2. Classification (NCBI taxonomy): domain Eukaryota; kingdom Viridiplantae; phylum Streptophyta; class Pinopsida; order Pinales; family Pinaceae; genus Picea; species Picea sitchensis. The sequence continues at coordinate 238,008 of SNQJ01S0001100.1, forward strand.
GTTGGGAACCTCTATTCCAGCTGGCTCAAACCCTCTTGTTTAGCTTGCACAATATCCTTTACTATGCAAAAACCTACATGGAAACCATTGGGTATGAACACTTGTTTCTTTTCCTTAACCAAAGTGGCATTATAGCCCTGTAATATGGTTTGGTAACATATTTATCCTACGATGAGCCTGTCTGAGATGTGAGTGGGGAGTAAATGTGTTGCATCGGTGGCCCCGAATACCCTGATATAAGTGATGGTTTCCTCTAGGTACTAGTGGCCTACTTTTGAAATCATTTTCTTGGATACTAGAGATAGTCTTGGGCATTCTTTTTTGAAAATAATGAAATAACCCAAGCTATGAATTCATCACAAATGAGAGCATAAGATTTCTTCTACCTATTTTCCCACAAGATGTTGAAGTAGACATGTATAGGTAGCTCTGCGACGTGCCAACTTAGATTCATGCTGACAAAGAAATTCCTTGTGTAGATCACATCTAGTAGATATGAAGCCATGTGAAAAGTGGGCACTTCTCCCTCCTTTGGTGTCTGGGCCTGCAATATATTGGTGCTCAATTTCTTGGAAATAATTTCTCCCTAGTTGAAGCTACTCCAAGAAATAGCCACAGTGTATACCAGGGGAATCCATGCCTCTGAGAACTTAGCACAATCTTTTCCCTCGTATAATCGACAAATTAGATCCATTAAGTAGATGTATGGCTCTCTTAGATTTTTTGTCCCGTACCATCCATTGCTCCAGTTTGTAAATTTATTGTCTTCCTTCTACTAGGAGGCCATTAATCATTTGGTGTCATGAAATTCATAGAACTTCACCATGAAATCCATGTTCAACCGCTCCTCCAGGTCCCTGATCTTGTAATATTTTTGGACTTTTGTCAGGAGAAAAACACCAACACATCCGCCATTCTCATCATTAACTAGGCACTTCTTCGCATTTGCATGATCGATTATCCAACCCAGAGTCTCAATCCAGGGAATAAATGGAGTTCGAAAGGCTACCATATGCAAGCACAACCGCCAAATATTTGGAAAAGCCTGGTCATTGACTGCCCTTACATCTGGGTCACTGTGGGGGATAAACTCTGGGTAATATTCCCGGTTAATTTTGTTGAAAAAATATCCCCATTGTGGGAGAATTATCTTTGATCCATTGGTTTCTTCTGTATTGCAAAAATCAGGGGGTTGAGAAAATTCCTTCTTAGTTGATGTTTTGATGACTGGTTCTGCTCTGGTAGAAAACTCCAACTGCCTCATAGCGCCGAGAGAAGATCCTTCACCAACCTCTTCTTCCTTCAATTTGGGTACCCTTGGTGAGAATTCGATCGTTGGATTCTATTTGCACTAGAAGTCACCTCCAACATCCTAAGGAGGAAAAACGCAGAAGACAAGATCCCCTTGGTTCAAAGTTTTAGGGAACTAAATGAAATTATCACTGAACTGAAATCAAACATACATCACAATTCAATAACAACAACTCGATTGGATCATCCATGCCCGAGTCATTCAGTGTTGGAGGGAAAATAAAACACAAGAGACTAATTAAAATTGGTCGTGATGTCCCTGTGATCAAACTACATCACAAAAACATAACTACCCTTGACTGGATCATCCATGCCTAAGTGTTCTAACACAGATTTTACAGAGAGACAGAAGGACAATGTCTTACATTAAACAAGAAGTCTCAAATATAGATACATAACCAGAAGAACCAGAGCTTCATTAAAACTTTACAATGTGGGAGTGCAGCTCAACCATCGACCATAACAAAATATCAAAACTAACTATTTATACTCAAAACAACTTGCCACCACCAGGAGCGTGACTTGGAAATTAAAATCAAATCTTTGCATCTACATCTTCTTCTATCAGTCTGCACATGTATCCTTATGTCAGAAGTGAACTCAGATCAATATGGGTTTTGTAGGAAAATTTACCCACAGGAGTACCATGGGCTAACGACTCAGTCCCCTTGGCCAGACCTTCCATTTATGGAGTGAAATGAGGTTTCAAAAACCTCCCCCACTTTCATTAACTACTTTGATTGGGATCGGGATGAGGCCTAGCACCCCTGAATTTTCCAGGTGATGCTCATGATGTTTTTGAGTCAATCCTAGCGTCTTGAAGCCACGTAGATCCTTTATGTGACCAACATGGGTGCTTTCGACCTTTGAAACAACTCCTTTCCATCACTCCATGCAACCTCAGGCTATGACCATGGGCCTAACTCTTGGACGCTTCATGATTTCACATTTCGCAAACCTATGTCACACTCTATGAAAAAACCCTCAAGTCGTGAAATCACGACTTCTTGGATCAGGTGCCACGTGCCCCTTTGAATTGGATGACCCAGATAAATATCGACACTTCATCATTTCAGAATTTTGGGGCTTGGGAAATTTGTGCATCCCTCAATTGAGTTTTCCCGAAATGAATTTCTCCGTAGTTCGTATCTGATGCCACGCATCCTGCTGGATCAAACGACTTCTGTTGATTTCGGGTTTCGGGAGTTCTGATCTTTGACGAACAAATTTAACAATGTTTTGAACTCCCAATTATCGGGATTATTATTCACCGTTGATCTCTCATAATGAGATCTATGACCCAGATTAAATATTTTCTCGACTTTAGATCTCAGGCCTTTTCCCTGACATTAAACTTCGGGCAACTTTCAGGTTCCAAATATTCATGAACCACTGGTCTAAAATCCACCTTGGATCCCAGCTGCTGAAAGTTGTTCTTGCTTGCTCGCTTGATTCGAGTCCATATCAGACTTCTCTAAGTGATGCACTTTGTGCTTATGGCTATGGCCTATGTAAGTAAAACTCGGGTGTCTGGCTGAGGGCTCAGGAAAGAAAAAAGATCAATTATAGATGTAGAAAGGGGAGTGATTAACCTCAGAGAAAACAAAAATCTTGGGGTCGAGACTTCTCAGGTAGGACTACACAAAACAAAGGGAAAACATAGAGCAAACTACCAGCCGAAAAGGGAAAAACTTAAGATTTGGTCAGCGAAAAGGAGAAAGACAAGGTAAAACTACTAACTTAGGTAGAAACCAAAAACCCACAAGACTCTCACAAGTTTATGTGATAACATTTGGCTTCATAGGGGATGGCATGCTCCTTGCGAGCTGCCAAGAATGCACAACTCCAATGCCTTAGCTTTGGGTTATGGGGTCTCTTATTTAAAACAAAAAACTAAAAATCAAAATAGAACATGAGTGGTATCTACAGTGGTGGAATGCTGGTCACGGCCTAAACAAAATATTTCTTCAAAAATTGCCCATTTACAGGGCCACCAAAAACTTCAGATCCCTCCAAATTCCACAACCTATAAGTATTATTTGGAAATACCTCAGATATTTTGAAGGGCCCAATCTATAGAGATTCAAATTTACCATGTTTTCCCTTATCCTGTTTGGGTGCATCCCATTTGAGTACTAGATATCCCAGCTGGAAATCCTCTTTTCTTACTTTCCTGTCAAAATCTTGATTGATCCTCTACTGATGCTCATGTGCTTTGTCCATTATTTGTTCTCTAGTTTGTTGCTCTACTAGTTGTTTTATTCTTTTGTTCATATGATCGGGCTCCCCTTGGTAGTCTTGAAAGAATTTTGCCACAGGCAAGGAAAGATGAGAAGGAAATATGGCCTCCATTCCATACAAAAGCCTAAAAGGAGAGACACCAAGACATCTCTTTGTGGTCACTCTATTAACCCACAGAGAAAATTTGATCTTTGAATCCCATGCTTTCTTATTTTCATCTAACAATATTTTGATGATATTTATAAGGCTCTTGTTAGAGGACTCTGCTAGTCCATTCCCTTGGGGGTAGTAAAGAGTTGAGTGAATCAGTGAAATGCCAAACTGTTCATAAAACTGGATCAATGATTCGGCCTTGAAGGATGCGACATTGTCAGTGATGATTCTGTTCGGAAAACCAAACCTTGCCATAATATCTTCAAGAAAACCAATTATTTCTTTGTGAGAATCACTTCTTGTGGGGATAGCTTCTATCCATTTGGTAAAGTAATCAGTTGTAGTCAAGATCCACCTGTGTTGTCCACTTAAAGCAGGATGAATTTCCCCAATAAAATCTAGGCCCCACTGCTGAAAGGGTCCTGAAGATAACACAGACTTCAATGGCAAGGACTTGAACTACAACTTTCTAGAGAATTTTTGACATTTAATACAAGCCCTGATTTTTGCATAGACATCGACGAATAGAGTAGGCCAGAAATATCCAGCCCACATATGTTGTCATGAAAATCAAAGATAATCTTTCAGGCTTTTGGTGGGTCTAAACATCTCAAAAGAACTCCCAAAGGGTCCTTCCAATACAAGACCTGGTCAATAAGGCAATATCTAATTTATTTGAGATTAAGATCTCTTTCCTTTCTTTTCCCCATACCATCAGAGGGACTTAAATCCTACAAAAAGAATATGATGTCTTTGTAATAGATGCACTCTGCCAATGAAGGGATGACTTGTGGGCTTGTATGAGACAACTCAACTTGCTGATTTTCTGAGTAGGTGTTGATAAAGTTAACCCCCAAATATCTACAATTAGATTCATCCAATAGCTTTGATAATCCTTGACCTTTAACTAGTTTGGTGGGCTTTATTTTCAGATCAAATTCAAGGATTTTGGCAATCCACTTGCTCCTTCTTCCTTCTATGTCAGGCTAAATGAGAATGTCCTTCACAGAAGCTAACGGAACATATGCAATGACCTTTGAATGCATAACATGGAATCTGAAAGCCTTGAGGGATTTCACTAAAAAATAGGCCTTTTTTTCCATGATGTCATATTTTACCTCAACATATCTCAATGCCCTACTGAAAAAGGAAATGGGCTGCTCCAACCCTTCATCATTCTTTTGCAACAAAACAACTGTTACTATGTCAAATGAGGCAAAGGAAAAAATCAGGAAATCATTGGAGTAATTAGGACTGATGAGCATAGGTGCCTCAATCAATTCCTTCTTGATTTGATCAAAAGAATTTCTGAACTTAGGTGTCCATTTTACTTCATTCCCCTTCTTGAGCATGGTTGTGATATGATTCACTAATTCAGCAAAATTTGAAACAAATCTTCTCAAGAAATTAATTTTGCCCAAGAAAGATTGGACTTCCTTCTTGGTTCTGGGAAATGACAAGGTTTGAATAGCTTATACCCTACTTGAATCAATCCAGACCCCTTTTGTTGATACTATGTGTCCAAAGAATTTTCCCTCTTGCATGGAAAATACAAACTTCTTGGGATTTAGGGAGAGACCAAACTTTCTTCATTTCAAGAAGACCTTTCTCGGATGATAACAATTCTCTTTATGAGGCTTGGAAAAAACTGTAATTTCATCCAAGTAGATGACTACAAATCTATCCTTTTCTCCAATGAAGGTGATGTCCATAGCTCACTGAAGGTTGATCCTACGTTCATCAATCCAAAGGGAATTTCGGTGAACATGAATGTTCCTCAAGGAGTGGTGAAGGATGTCTTTTCCCTATCTTCAGGCATGACATAGATCTGATTGTAGCCAAAAAATCCATCAATCATGGAAATCCTAGATGCACATGTCACCCTCTGCAATATGTGTTCCATCTTGGGAAAAGGATAATTGTCCTTCTTATAGATTCTATTCAGGTTCCTGAAATTGAAACACAATATGATTTCTCCATTCTTCTTCCTTACTAGGAGCAGGTTTGCCACCCATTCAGAATATCTCAAAGGGACAATGATTTGGGCATCCAACAACTTCTTTGCCTCCCTTTCCATGATAGGAAACAACATAGGATTTATTTGTCTTAATTTCTGCCTAAATGGTTTAGCCTCCTCTTTCAATGGGATTCCATGCTCAATGACACTAGTGTCATATGTTCTGAGATCTTCATATTTCCAGGCGAACACATCAACAAACTCCTTTATCATCTCAACGTATTCAACCCTTTGTTCCCTTGACAAGCTTCTTGACAACTTGCCAAATTTTGGATCCTCCTCCGTACCAATATTGCACTCAGCTACATCGACATCCTCATTTTAAATTTTACCCTTTATTGCCACATCATTTCTGTCAAATAGTCTTTACAAAGGGACTAGTCCCTTTGGGATATGCTTGTTAGGCAACTGGATAATATAGTGATTAGCAATTTGGTTCAGAAAAACATCAGCATGAGGATCTATTTCAGAATCAGGATGTTGATCAATGTGTAATGCAAAAAAATCATCAACCATCTCCAGGAATCTTTTGATTTCAAGATCATCCTCAAACACTTTCCAATGCTTGACATTGTCAGTTATAGAGGGTATATATTTCACTTCTACATTATACCTGAGCTTGGGTGGCAGAGGGACTTTGAAAGTACTTGCAGAAACAACTAGAGAATAGGCCATGGAATTCTCTTCTCTTGGGACAAATGAAATGTTGAAGGCTAAGATAAAACTGTCAACTAGATCCCACACTTAATTTATGTAACTTCTAAGCCGAGGGTGCTTGGATTGATAAATATTCCCGATCTGATGGAAAATTAACTCAACATCCTCAAACACTGATATCTCTTTAATTCCCATGTCTTTTTCATCCCTCAAACCCAAAATAAGATCTTCATACTCTGCCACATTATTGGTAGTTTCAAATTCTAACTTGTAGGACATAGATATAATTTCTTGAACAGGTGAAACAAATACCACTCCGACACCAACACCTTCTCTAGAAGAGGCTCCATCAAAGAAAATTTTCCAAACAAATGTAATCGAAGGAGAATCTTCATAGAGAGTGAGGGACTGCTTCTTGATTTCAAGAGGGGGATTGGGGACACCGGTGAGGTGCAACAAGCTGGATCCTAAATCAATATCAAGGGAAAAAATAGGATGGTTGGTGGGGTCAGATTCTATGCTCCCCCACGAACATAGGAATGATAGCATATGTGAGGTCCATCTGCAATGTTCCTCCAAGTCTCCTTATCCAATATCTTGACAACAACATGCCAAAATTGGGGGGAACATGAACCACCACGATATCCATGACCACACATTTCATGGGAAACTGAAACAAGGTCACAACCATATCTTTGATGAGCCCAAGACACTATACTTTCCTAGAATCTAAAGAATACAAATCATTGTAAGTTTTTGTGATTTCTAATCCAACTTCATCCATGACAGATTTGGGCATGAGATTATGAGATGCTCCTGAGTCCATCAAGCAATTATGCAACACCTTGTCAGGTATGTTAAGAGATGTATAGAAGGGAGGGGATGAATCATCTCTATCTTCTATCATGGGACCTAAAATGACTGTTGGCTTTTCATCCTAAAGGTTTACTGCGTCTGAGGAGTGAGATGCAGGCTCAGACTGCAATAGTTTAGAGAGGGATTTTTTGAAATCTTCATGCTTGATCAGATCTGAAAGGGGTACAAGGATCCTAATCTTTTGAATTTCATGCTCAAATCTAAAATATGAGGGGTTTTTTATAATTTTCCTCACTTTTGGGACAGGACTTTGGCTATTGGTGAGGGGTTATGTGTTTTATTTTCCTTGTTGTCGTTTATCGAGTCTTTAGCATGCTTATCTATTTTGGAAGGATGATTAGGGATGTCAGACTTCCCTTCTTTCTTCTTATACCTGAGGTTATATTTGTTGGGACTAATATTGGCCTTCTCCCCTTTACTCAACTCATTTATTTGGCCATCCATGAGGGACTCCTCATATGCGGATTGGTAAAAAATGGGGAAATGGGGAGGTGTCTCCAAGACAATGGATTCCAGGATCAATATATTCTTCCTCTCCTTCTTCATCAGCAACAAGGTTATTTTGGAGAGGGGTTTGGATTTTCTAGTCATCCCTCTCTCTGCTACTAGGCTATCTTGGGAGTAACCGAGGGGCATTATTTTGTCTTCTGAAATTACCTCTATTATCAACATTTTGGGCATTCTTATAACTCTTATTCCCTTCAAATTTAACCTTCTCCATCTCTACATAAAGAGATTTTACTAGCTTGGCTAATTCATCTACTTCAGGATGGGATGCAAATGAACTAGAGGTTGAAGCTTCAGATCTCCCCCTTCCCTGATCTCTGTCAATTTTATTCATGAGTCTATCAACTGCCAATACATTGGACTCTATTTCCAAGGATTCATCTTTCATATGATCCAAGGATGTAGCTATTCTCTCTCTTAATAGGAGGCATAAATTAGGGTCAAAATCACTAGCATAAGTAATTTTGGCAGAGGCTTATGTAGGATTTATCTCAATAGGGATATTATTGTACATTTTGTTGAATATTTTGGAGAAATCAGAGGCATATTCTCCCTCTTTTCTCTTTAGGGACCCAAAATCTGTGATATAATACATAAAAATATTTTTTACCCCCCCCCCATTGTCTCAAGAAAACATCATCTAAAGCCTCAATCCTAGCAATGGATCTAGAGGTCAATCCCCTAAACCATTTCCTAGCCTCACCATCAAGACTCTAGACAAAGACTCTCATCCACACATCCTCATTTTCAATATTTAGATTGTCTACATAACTGTAGAAGGTTGCAATGTGTTCTTCAACAATTATGTCTTCTTCTCCTGTGAATTTGGGCATGTATTTCAGGTAGTCTCTAGCAGGGAGAGAATTCATTGGCTGAGGTAAGACCTGAGGGGCATATCTCGTAGGCACTATGGCATCCATTCTATTCCTAGGGGGATTAGCACTTTCCATAGGGATGATAGATGGAGGAGAACCAAGAGGAGATGGAGTTTGGACCGAAGAGAGTGGAACTGTTCTTCTCGGAGAGAAGGGAACCAACTGAGTGTTGGGTGAAAATGTCACAAGGCTCAAGGGAGAAGAGGTTTGGATTTATGTAAATGAAATGACTCTAAGAGGGTAAGGAGTAGTAAAACCCAGAGTGGGAAAATCTTCTGAGGTCCTGGGTTTAAACCATGGTACATCTTCGGGGGAGATAGGAGTGACAAAATTTCCTCCCTCCAATCCCAGACCAGGAGGGGAGAAATCAACAAGAACACTCCCAAACTTTAAACTTTGGAAAACTCCAACAGATGGTATAATAAGAGAATGAGAAGAAACTATCGGAGTTTCTATAGAAGGATGGTGAAAATCATCAGAAATACCTGGTTCAACAGCTGAAGTACCTTCCCGGAGGATCTTTCATCTTCTGACAATTTTCTCGGGGTCAACTTCAGGTGTTTCTAGAGGCAGTTGTGGGGTAGACCTCGTGTGTCTGCCTCTGGAAGACACCACTGGAACAATGGAGTTGCCTCAATGGAGTCACCAGGTGAAAATATGCAATCTTCAATGGTTCTGATATCTGATGCACCTTCAGAATCAGAATCTCATTATCGTTCTATTCCAGGGAAAATATTCAATTCATCCCTGACAACGGTGCTAGAAATGTTATCACTAAAAGTCACCTCTTGATTGCAGTAGAGGTAATCCCATTACCCATCAATATGTATGTCACAATGAATAAAATTAAAGGGGTTCTAATGAAAGCAGACTCGAGATTATATCGCTTTAACTCAGAAAATTAGGATGGTATGCATAAGCAGATGAGGTCTTGATCTAAATTTTTTCAGTAAGTTGTAGTAAGGGTGAGTAGGGAGAAGAAATTGAGGAGAATGAAGAGGTCTTCTGTGGACATCCAGTCTTCTAGAAGCCTAAGGAGGAAAAAATCAGAAGACAAGATCCTCTTGGTTCATATTTTTAGGAAATTGAATGAAATTATCACTAAACTGAAATCAAACATACATCACAATTCAATAAAAAAAACTTGGTTGGATCATCCATGCCTGAGTCATTCAGTGTTGGAGGGAAAAGACAACACAAGAGACTGATTAAAACTGATCGCGATGTCCCTATGATCAAACCTACATCACAAAAAAATAACTACCCTCGACTAGATCATCCATGCCCAAGTGTTCTAACACAACTGTTACTAAGAGACAAAAGGGAACTGATTTACATTAAACAAGAAGTGTCAAATACAGATACATAACCAGAAGAATAAGAGCATCATTAAAACTTTACAATGCGGGAGCGTAGCTCAACCATCAACCATAACAAAATATCAAAACTAACTATTTATACTAAAAACAACTCGCCACCACTAGGAGTGTGACCTGGGCATTACAATCAAAGATTTACATCTACGTCTTCTTTTGTCAGTTTTCACATGTATCCTTTTGTCAGACGCGAACTCATATTAGTATGAGTTTTGCAGAAAAGTTTTCCCACAGGAGTACCACAGGATGACGGCTTAGTCCCCTCGGCCAGACCTTCCATTTATGGAGTGAAATGAGGTTTCAAAAACCTCCCACATTTTGATTAACTACTTTGATTGGGATCAGGATGAGGCCTGGCACCCCTGAATGTTCCAGGCAATCCTCATGATTTCTTCAAGTCAATCTTGGCATCTCGAAGCCACGTAGATCCTTTCTATGACCGACATGGGTGATTTTGGCCTTTGATGCATCTCCTTTCCACCACTCCATGAAACCTCAGGCTGTGACAATGGGCCTAACTCTTGGGCGCTTCACGATTTCACATTTCATGAACCTACATCATGCTCTATGAAAAAATCCTCGAGTCGCAAAATCGTTACTTCTCGGATCAGGTGCCATGTGCCCCTTTGAATCGGACAACCCATAAAAATATATGCACTTCGGAATTTCAGAATTTCGGGGCTTGGGAAATTCTTTATCCCTCACTTGGAACACGAAATGACTTTCTTTATAGTTGGATCCCGTTACCGCAGCGATCACATTGGATGAAACGACTCCCTAATGATTTTGGGTTTCGGGAGTTCGGATCTTTTATGAACAACTTTAAAATTATTTTGATCTCCCTGATTCTAAGTAATTGTATTCATAGTTGATCTCTCCTAATGTTTTGATCTCTCGATTCTCGTAATTATTATTCACCGTTGATCTCTCATAATGAGATCTACGACCCATATTAAATCTTTGCCTGACCTTAGATCTCGGGCCTTTTCCCCAACATTAAACTTCGGGCAAATTCCAGGTTCCAAATACCCGTGAACTGCCTATCTGAACTCCACCTTGGATCCTAGCCACTGAAAGATGATCTTTCTTTCTCGCTTGATTCAAGTCCATATCAGACCGCTCTAAGTGATGCGCTTTGTGCTTATGGCTATAGCCTGTGTAAGTAAAACTCAGGCGTCTGGCTGAGGGCTCGGGAAAGCAAAAGGATCTGTGATAGAGGTAGAAATAGGAATGATTCACCTCAGAGAAAAAAAACATCTTGGGGCCTAGAATTCTCAGGTAGGTCTACACAAAAAAAAATATCACTCAAACGGTCGAGGGAAAACATAGAGAAAACTACCAGCTGAAAAGGGAAAAACTTAATATTTGGTCGGCGAAAAGGAGAAAGACAAGGTAAAACTACTAACTTAGGTAGAAACCACAAACCCATAAGACTCTGACAAGTTTGTGTGATAACATATTCCTTGGAGGAATTTGTTCCTGCAGAGAGAACAACGTTAGACACCGTTTTGCAGATAGAATGCTGATACATAAAAATGTGACTGCCAAAATGAAAAATTAACACATACCTCTTTTTCTCACTATCTTAACCTAGTTTTGAAATTTTGAGAATCAAACGCAACTCTGGAGACGCTCTATTCTCTTCTTTGACTGCTCTGGAAATGAGAAAATCTTGTGCAAAATGTAGGTGTTCGAAGATATCATAGTGATTTTAAACTGAGAGAATAATTACCTTGTTGCATCAGTTCTTCAATTCGGGGTGTAAGTGCGGTTCTACAAAATCTGTCGTTAGATTGGCATCATGCTCAAGATTAAATGCAATCATAGGTTGGTGGCACAGGCATAGGCTATAATCTGGTTCATCGGAGATTTCAAATTCCCGTTTTTCAATTGGCGCATGGGGTAGAAACTTATGCGGAGTGAAACATTGTTGGATGTAGGCCTAGCTAGGAAGAAATGATATTTTTGGAGGAAAAGCATGCAGAAGACAACTGGAATGAAAATAAACACGTGTAAGAGAAGTAGGAGAAGTTCACATGCAAGGAAAATCTAATGATGCTAGGGTTAGGGTTTTTGTAATGCATTGTAATGGCTGGTGATCTGAGAAAATAAATAAGTAGTACTTAGGAAATGTAAGAGGACACAGTGTGTGAGAGAATATGGAGAGGATATAAAGAGGGAGGAGAGAGTCCCAACAGAGAGGAAGAGAATTGTAAGAACTATATACGTCATTAAGCTGGTGAGCTTAGGAAGGACTGAGTGACTCTATCTCGAGGGTTAGATCATAGGTTGAGGCACCTGGTGTGATCTAGTCAGCCTCATAGGGATCAAGGATCCTGTGGGAAAGAAGGAGAACTAAGATTGTAACCACGCGTGGTGTGGGATATTTATAAACTATAATAAAATATTGAGAGCTAGATCTTTGTGGACATAGCCTAGGGGGGGTGAACCATGGTAAGAATGTGTTATTTTTTGAATGAATGAATGCATATTTATTTCTGATTAGTTGATGAATGCTAGATGAATGCAGTAACTAAGTAGATATGGTATTCCTCATGCATGCATAGAATGAATGTTATAACTAGATGTTAGATGGACTAAATAAAGTTTACGACACACAACCACAAATATTTCTCTATCTCAGGTTGCAAACACCTGAGTATTGCAACCACCCATAGAGCTATCTTGGGTGAGACTGCGCAGTACACTCCGTGTGCTGCATTTCCTTCTGGTTTACTAGAGGGGATGATAATTTTACATGGATTTTGTTGGGAAGCTTACTAAATATGAACTAGGGTCAAACTATGATGGTCAATTAGAATTAACATACACCATAAGGAATACTCAAGACCAATAGAAGAGTATATAATAAAAACCAACAAATGGTTATGTTGCTAGTTGATTGGAAGAAAACGGGATGGGGCATATGAGATCTGCTGAAGAAGTGTCAAAATAATGCGAGATCGGATGAAAAAAAGGTTAAAGAATGAGAATCTAAAAAGGGATGTTGAGACCATGGAATCCCACGAAGGCAGAGATAGAAACATGGTTGAAGAAAAAGTATCTAGAGTTTGCATAGGAAGATAACATAAACCCAAAATTGAAACCTTGGAAATATCTGGACAAGTACGTATTCACAGACTTGAATGAAATATTTTTCTATGATTTCCCACACATATTACAGAAGTGGATAAAAATATTTAAAGATAACAATCCTACAAATAGGATCAGACAACTAGAGTGGAATCCTAAAGAGATCATGCAGGTACAACGAGTTGATAATAGGTTTACACGTGTAGTAGATTTCTGGCTAGACAACATTGTTGTCAGATTCATCACAGAGTTTGCAGTAGATACAATGAAGTCCTATAGAACATATAAACAAGAGTTATTTAAGGGACCTCGGGGTAGGTACATTATATCGTTATATACTTCCATTAATATATTACCATATAACAAAGGTGTAATGACAATGGAGTCAGACAACTAAACTTCCCTGCGTGCATGGGGGAAGGGGGGAAGCACTGACATGAGAAGGAGAGATGGAAGGAGAAGGGGATAAAGGAAATAAGGAGGAGGCCTTATACCTCATTATGATGGATGGAGAATAGATCAAGGATAAGGTAAACACCAAGAAAAGAGTCATAGCCATGAGGGAAGGCTTGGCAAGTGATGAAGAGGAGGTAGAGGATCTCTCGACTGTGGAGAAGATCGAGGAAATCTCACGTGCAACATAAGAGAGGAAGACGAGAGGTCCAAGACCAGAAATAGAAGGAAACACTCCTATCCATATCAGTGTTAGTGTGGAACCCATAAACCCATGTGCGACTAATACACCAAGAATAACACCACCATTTAGACAACCGAATTTCGGGAGAAGGAAGACAACAGACAGAACATATAAACAAGGAAAAACAACTGGGGGATCCAATTCAGAAAGAATTATTCAAGTATATACACCACACAGAGGGAGAAGTTCAAAATTTAGAATGGTAGAACATGATCCCACCATCAGGTTACCAGAATTTAAAGGAGAAGCGTTGGAGGACCAAGAGAAACACTTATTTATTTGTGAAAATATCTGGGAAGAGAAACAAATCATAGATGAAGAAACTAAACTTGCAGAGTTAGCTATCACATTAAGAGATCGCACACTGGATTGGTACATGAGTTTAGATGCAAACAGTTCGTCAGGGACAACCATAATTATTGTAGATATCAAGAAGTTGTTGATAATTGAGTTCCATAAGCCTAGTTCAGAGGATCAATACATGAACGAGATGATAGAGATTAGACATAAACAAGGAGAATATGTATGGGAAATTGACCGAAGATTCAAACGATTGAAGGGAAAGATAAAATACGTCATGAAAAATATGCAACATAGGCATCTGTTTGTCAATTCACTGCTACCACACTTGAAGTATCTATTGCGACAAAATAAGTTTCAGACACAAGCAGAGGATTTACAAGCAACCCTACAACTGGAAGAGAAGCAATATCAAAAGATAGATCCAAACATAGAGGAGTTGAAGGAGGATCTGAAGAACTTGATGTTCCAGCTGAACCAGAAAAAACGTAAGGAAAAAAGAGAAGTCCTTTGGTGTACCACATGTAGGACAGAAGGGCACCATAAGAATGAATGTCCAACATTCGCGTAGTACATGGAAACAGGAATGCCAAATCCATTACCAATAGGAGGACTATGGTGCGAGATCTATAATTAATAGGGTCATGATCCATACCACTGTCTAATGATGCAGAAGTACCAGAAAATACCGAAAATCTCATATTGCAACTTTTGCAAGTCAGTAGGCCATGATGGAAAATATTGTAGAACCATGGACTTAATGAGGGAAAGAACATCAAATGCATACAGGGTGCAGGAAAAAATGATGACCGGGAAAGCCGCACCTTAGTTTAACCAAGTAATATCCCTATACAACACTGTGCAAAAACAATATAACACTGCGCAACCACAATATAACACTGCACAACCACATTATAATACCACACAGTATAACCAAGTGCCTCAGTATAACGCACCGCGAGGGGATCGAGCTGGCTACAGAGGGAGAGGTAGAGAAAGAGGAGGCTTTGGAAGAGGTAGAGGACCAGTGGTATGCCACAACTTTCAACAACCATGACCCTATGAAAGAGAATGTCCACTTCCACCAATGACTTGTATGTATTGTCGCACATCAGATCATGACATAGAAGAATATCCGACACTATTAGGGAAGGTCCAAGAAAAGAGGAATCAGAACAATCAGAATGTTCAGTGGATTTCAGCAGAAGCAAGGGATAAAGGGAGAAACATCAACATAGTTACACGGGGAGGAGATAAAATAGGAAACAATGCACTAAGACAAGAGCTAGTACAATACCAATGGGTGAATAAGAATGCCAAACCAAAGAAGTAGTTTGATGCACAGAATGAGAAGGAGATATTGAAGAAATCCAGAAAAGTATTCATGGTTCCATACATTGCATCAACATCAAATGTGCAGTAGAATATGGAAGTACCAGAGTACGACATGCCTCCATCATTGGATCACACTGAAAAACCACAACCACTAGGACAAGTAAATAAAATTAAAGGGTTTTTACAATCTTGTGTTAGACTACTAAATGGTCCATCCTCTGTTAAAGTATTACAAAATATGCTATAAATATATAACATAGAAGCAGAAGGAAAGCTAAAACATAAAACAATCAATCACCTACATACAAGGAGGAGAACAAATAGGGAATTCAGGTTGAATGCCAACATTGTAGATTTCAATATGGGAGATATTATACTAGATTTAGGTTCCAAAGTTAATGTATTACCCAAGAAGACATGGAAATGTATGGTATAACCCACATTAGGATATTCACCTGTTCAGCTGAAACTAGAAAATCAACACAAAGTTCTACCAATTGGAAGACTAAAAGGAGTAACATTAGACTTGGATGGAGTGCAGAATAACACTGACTTTGAAGTAATTGAGATAGTGGATGGAACAACACCTTATCCGACATTACTTGGCTTGGATTGGGCATTTTATAACCAATCCATAATCAACTTAAAGACGTGGAAGATGACCTTCGAGTCAGGAAAATACAGATTCATTGCGCCATTGGACCCATCCAAAGGGGAAAGGTTTGTAGAACCTACTGGCTTGGACCTGGAGGAAATCAACCAGCTATACAAAACAACTGCACAAGATGAAGATTACATGAATGAAACCATAGATGGGGTAGTCAGTTGGCGAAGCATCACCTCATGTGCGTCAGACTCAAATATGGGCTTAGAATATTGGTAGCAGAGGCTACATGAAGTCTCCATAAGAAGATGCACAAGAATAGACTGTGTATTAAGATGGGTAGGTATGGAGATAAGGGAATCAATTAGCTTCCATTGGGTGAATTACCTAGAAGCATTCTTAACAAGATACGAAGATGAAGTGGTATATAATCAAAGACTCTTAGCCCTGGATATAACACTCAAGGAAACACCTATGAGATGGGGGGGTGAGCACAAAGAAATAGTGAAAGACTGGTATCAATGTAAACGGTTACTACGCATTAGGTTTGGTGCAAAATAAGGAAGCAACCAACTAGAGAAATATGATGGACAGGAAGCACCAACAAAACACTTGGAGAAGTGCAAAATGTTATGGAGGAGGACACCACTAGAGGAATGGCCTCACCATTTAATTCACACATTAGAGGGCATCCCAACAAACTGGTATATAGACTAGGATCTACGTAGAGGAACTATAAGGTGGACAATATTATAGCAGAACTTTACAGTCACTTTCTCATTTGAGCATGAGAACCCCAACATAGATGCAAAAATCAAACATATCAGAGGGGTGATATTCATTAAGGAACTAGAGGTTGAACTCATGACAGAACAACAACAACAAAACAAACAGATAGTAAAAGAACTACTGTCATGCTACCACGTGCAGGAAGAAGCACCAAATGAAGATGACCCGCACGATATTCAGATTGAGGAAGTTGAAGGCGAGAGAGAAGTGGAAGGTCCACCTGTGGAATCAGAAGTAATTGTTGCGTCGAACAAGGTGAAGAGTGTCAACATTGGGACAACTGAGAATCCCAAAATGGCTAGCATTGGAGACTATTGGGATGAGCAAACAGTGGAAAGTATAACAAATTTACTATGCGAGTACAATGACCTATTCCCAATAACGTTCAAAGAAATGAAAGGCATAGCAGGAGATCTAGGTGAAATGAAGATACCACTCAGAGTTTAGGCAAGATAGATCAGACAGTGACCATACAGATTGAATCCCATATATAATAAAAAATTCAAAGCTGAAATCGATAGGTTGTTTGAAGTTGAAATCATAGAACCTGTAGAGGAATCAGAATGGATAAGCCCGATGGTAGTTTAGGAGAATAGACAAGGGGGGATATGAATATGTGTCGACTTAATAAAGTTTATATAGCATTCCTACATGAACCATTGCCTACTCCCTTCACAGACGAAGTGTTGGAGAATGTAGGAGTACAAGAAGCTTATTCATTCACCAACGGAATCTCAGGATATCATCAGATCAAGATATCACCAGAAGAAAGATACAAGACCACGTTAGACACAGAATGGGGATCCCACCAGTATATAGTCATGTCGTTTGGATTGAAAAATGCACCAACAATATTCTCTAGAGTGTTCATAGTTTCATTTAAAGAGTTTATCCACCAGTTTCTAGAGGTATATCTGGACGATTGGACAATCTATAGTCTGTTGAAATACCATGTAGAGGTCTTGCGCCTGATGTTAGAAAGATGCAGGAAGTGTCAGATATCATTAAATATCAAGAATTTCATCTTAAGAACACCTTTTGGAATACTATTGGGCCATATAGTATGAAAGCAAGGCTTGCTAGTAGATCCTACCACGATTGTAGTAATTGTTAACCTGCCACCACAAAAAATAGTCTGCCAATTGAGAGCAACATTGGGACATACAGGATACTATAGGAACTTTGCAAAGGGGTATGCATGGATCACTACGCCAATGGATAAATTGCTAAGGAAAGACACAAAGTTTCAGTGGAATGAGGACTGTCAGCACAGATTGGACACTCTGAAAGAGAATATGGTAACTGCACCCATACAAGTATTCTCAGATTGGGAAAAGACATTCCACGTACATGTAGATGCATCATACATAACACTTGGAGCTATTTTGGTGCATCCAGGAGAAAGAGAATTGGACCATCCTATAGCATTTTCTAGCAAAAAACTATCAGAATCAGAGCAAAATTACAATACCACAGAATGTGAAGGCTTAGCGATGGTCTATGCGCTTCAGAAGTTCAGGAATTATTTATTGAGAAAACATTTCAAGATGTCCATAGACCATTCAATGCTCAAATACCTTATCAACAAGCCATTGTTGGGGGGGATAATTTGTATATGGTTATTGTTGTTCCAATAATTTGACTTTGAAGTGATAGTCAATCCAGGAAATTTGAACATAGGACTTGATCACCTCTTGAGGATCACTAATGGGGAGGAACCTATGAATATAGAGGAAGAATTTCCCGACACACAGTTATTTTCAGTCTAGATAATCGATGAATACTTTGCATACATCATCCATTACTTGAGTACAGGAACTGCGCCACAAGAATTCAACACTGCACAAAAGAAAAACCTGGTAGTCAAGGCCACAGACTATCAATTGATCGCAAAACATTTATACAAAATAGCTGCATATAGCATCTTGAGAAGATTTTTTCTAGAGCATGAGAGACCAAGGATCTTAGCAGAAGCCCATGAGGGAATAACATGAGGAAATTATGCAGGAAAAACTATCACACATAAGGTGTTGCGTGTAGGACTATGGTGGATGACCATTCATAAAGACTCAAAGGAATACTGCTAGAAATTGATGTATGTCAGAGGTTTGGTAAACTCAATAGAAGGGACAAGATTACCCTCAGACCACAAGTAACTTTGTAGGTATTTGACAAATGGGCCATAGATTTTCTTGGACCAATTAACCCACCAACAAAAAGGTTAGGAGCGAGGTACACTACCATTGAGACAGAATAATTAACAAGATGGGCAGAAGAAACACCAGTAAAAGATTGCAGCGCAGAGACAACAACACACTTCCTGTTTGAGCAAGTGATCACTCGATTTGGATTCCCAAGGATTTTGATGAGTGACCAAGGCACTCATTTCATTAACAACACTATTAAGGCTATGATTGAGGAGTTTGAAGTTCATCATAAAAAGAGTACACCATATCATCCTCAAGCAAGTGGAACAGTGGAAGCCTTTAACAAAATCCTTGAAAATGACCTGACAAAGATTTGGAACATTAATAGGGATGATTGAGACTTGAATATACCAGCAATACTGTGGGTGTATAGGACCACATACAAAAAGTTGACAGGACACACACGATTTAGATTGGTGTATGGAAAAGAAGTAATGGTGCCATTAGAATTTTTGGTACCTAGTCTACACGTAGAAGTAATAACAAACATGATAGAACGAGGAACAATACATGAAAGGATAAGTTAGATGTTGATCATGGAGGAATATATGATTCTAGCATGGTTTCACCAAGAAGTACAAAAAGCAAGGGATAAATCTTGGCATGAAAAACATATCAAGATAAAATATTTCAAGGAAGGAGACTTAGTCTTGGTGTATGGTAGTAAATATCTTCAGCACCCAAGAAAACTCATAATGCATTGGTTAGGACCATATGAAGTAAATACTGTCACAGATGGGGGAGATGTACATTTGAAGGATTTAAGAGGAATAGAAGTTAGAGGGATGATCAATGGGAGTTGATTGAAGCTGTATACCGACATTCGACCTCCTAGCACTTAAAAAAAAATAACAGAGGGGTTTCTGCGTCGAACATCAAAAATATAAAAACAAAGGCGTAGTGCGTAGAAAAGAGAATGAGCACACGCACTCGAAAGCACTAGAACGATGGAGAAAAGACCAATGGTCACTAAAAAGCGGAAACAACTGGAATGGCAGGTATGGAAAATAAAGCGCTAATGGATGATGACTATCAAACTTAATTGACAAAAATGATTGACAATAATCTGCATTAATCACGCCAACTGGTGACGATAAGGGAGATCAATGGAAAGTACATGGAAAGCACCGGTTCATTTAAAATGCACGATGGGTAACATCTCCGAGACGTTTCACCGAATTTATATATAAGGGAAGCACACCAGGATTGAAAGGGTTATTGTGAAATCAAGAAAAACATAGAGAGATAGAATATACAAAGAAAAGAGAGAAGTCTACAAAGGTTACAGAGGCCACTTAGATCAATGGACAACATCTTTAACACCATGGCACCACCCAAAATGGGAGAGAAGATCCAGACTTGTAGATGACCTTGAAGAAACGTCATAACACCACTGCAACCATAGGGAAGCGAAAAACAACAACCTCAGCCTCTAGAAGCTGCCAATGTAGATGAAATCCCGTCACTCGATATGACACTTGGAATCCCCACACCTATCGTGGAGGAAACCCAACAGAAAACACTAGTGGGCATGGACATTGATGTGCCATAAGGGGGACATGGGTGACAGGATGAGGACGCAGACAATCATTAACACCCCCAAAACCCCGAATAAGCCCCAAAAGTTAATGGGACGGTCCCAAAAAAGGCAGAAATGACCGTGCCAGAAAATTCACACACAACTACGCTAGAACAACCATAGGAGGGCATAGTGGAATATGTCACCAGTTAGGAAGATGAGTATGTAGAAGAGTGAACAATGGATGTTGGAACCTTAATTCATCCACCACAATGGAAGGGAAAACAACTAGTACCAAGGTCACCGCACAAGCAGGCCACCATAGGCATTGTCTTGCCACACATTATGGAAGGGGTACATATCGTAGGAAATATGTTAGGCCATGTGGAGAAATTGTGGTACTCAGACCATGATGTGACTGACACAGACAAGTTACGATAGTTTTCCAATAAATTTTATCTAGAGACTGTGGGTATAGGGCCTTTTGGAAAACTAATTAACCAACCAAGCCAATGGGCAACCAGACTGGCCAAAATCGAGATTCTAGGCCTATTGGACATCCTGCACTTTGGGAGGGGCCAAAAAAAAAACAACTGCATCAAGTGGCTAATGACAATCACCCACAGAGGATACCTATGGCTGGAACAGATCATATCAATAGACCTACAACTCATTGCATACATCACAGGACTTCCATCATGGGGGGAGACACCCATGTAGTTTCTTGAGGACAAGATGAAGGAGTCCTTGAGGAAAAGACAAAGGAGAAGGCACTGGATGAGGAAATGAAGAAGAAGTATGTTACATAAAGGGGGTCGCATGGAATCCTAATCAAGTGTATTAGTGATGCAGTGACAAGAATGGTGTTGGTTAACTAATCTCCTCTATGATCAGAGTTATTGACCTAGGGTTCATGTCTTTAGGGTTTCCAACAAAGCCTCTAAAACTATTGGCCCTCCTGGTAAACCAGAAGGAAACATAGTACACAGAGTGCACCGCGTAGTCTCACTTGAGATAGCTTTAAATGGGTGTTTATAAGACTCATGTGTTTACAAACTAGGATTGAGTATGAGATAGGGGTTTTTTAATATGATCCATATACTACAGATCGTGATTGCAATCTACTATTACTCACGGGTGTGCATCTATCTTTCACAGTTTATTTCCCGAATCAACACAATTGTATTCCAAAACAATGCATTGACTCATTCATTAAGCATAACAATTAACTGCTGAAAGAAAACAAAGATATACATGCATTCATCACATTACACAGATATTACCATGGTTCACCCCCTCTTGGGCTACATCCACAAATATTTGGCTCTTGGCTCTTTTATTATGGTAGTTCTGCATATCCAGCATCGTGCGCTTACAATTCCCTCAGATGGGTAAGATCTGTATGAGCCAAACTAGATCTCACCATGCTCCACAGCATGCGATATAATCCTCATATCTTCCTTCTCTCATCTGTTCTTAGCTCAACAACTTACAAATATGGATCCAAGAAGCATTACATAATGCATCAACTTGTACATATCTACTATAGAACATTACAAAAGATGAACTAATACAAAAGAGAATCAACCTCTATATGATACTTGCATATCTCTATTTATATATATCGGGCTCTTAATCCATTTACAATGTATTACAAAAACCCTAACCCTACCGACGTTAGGTCTTCCTCCCATGCACGCATGCTATTCTTCCTCCAGCTGTCGCTTTCCTTGTGCACACTTTCTTGCATGTGCACGTGCTATGCTACCTTCCAACTGTTACTTCCATTTCTACAAGATTTATTTCCCACGATCATACTTATTTCCATTTCGGCCTGGTGCCAATAGGCCCCCAACACTAACATGTGAATCGTCTTGAGTCACTTGATCCTTATGAGCTTCTTTGATCACCTTGGTGATCATCTGGAAATTTTCCTTGAGCTCTACTACTTTTGTCAGTGCCTGTGCAGTCTTCTCCTTGATGGTGTCTACTAGCTGAAATGCCACTTTGTCTCTCAACAATATTGCACATTCGGCTTGGGTCTGTGCTATCTGTGTTTTAGCTCCTTTTGCCTGTGCGAGTATTTATGCTACCCATTCCTGTAGTGGTTCTATTTGATCCTGATGCTCATGTTTCTATGTTTGCGCAGTGATAAGTTCTGCCTACATCTTCTTCATCTCCTGTGTCCCTTTGAATCTTTCTTGGATTGGTATGGTCTTATGCCTCTCTTTGAGTTCTTGGATCATTTCATTGATCATTTCCTCTTCCTTGTCCCATCGTTGGACCTGTGGGTCCTCCTCCAACCTTGTCCAAAGTTGCACTAATTTATCGATCAATTCAGTTGTTGTGCTAACCTTATGTTCCATCTCCTGTAGCTACGTTGTTGCTTCTTGCTTCCTTTTCTCCTTCACTACCAGTGGAGTGGTTGGTGTAAGTTGTTCGTGAAGATTCTCGATCTCTTTCTTATACTAATCAATTTCCTGTGAAATCTGTTCAATCTTTCCTGCTACTGGGAGTTCACTCCCTTGCGCGGTTCTTGGGAGTTTCTCAAAAATCCCCCCCACTCTTCATTCTAGTTCATTCCTGTGTTCTTTTGCCTCCCGAGTTTCGATCTTGGCCTACACACAGACTTTTTCCAGTGCCTCCCGCTTCTTTGTTTCTTGTTGTAGCTCAATTTTTTTTTTTATGTGCATGAGATTGTACCTCGTGGTCGATGCTAACCTGTAATTTGTGTAGTGCCCTTGATGTCATCCATGTCAAGACCAATTGGATGTGGTCCAAATCCTTCAGGGGTGTCTGCCCCACGATTTCATCCATGCGCAACATGCTAGGTTTGATGTAAATCGTTGCATTTGCGTGTGGCATGGAGTGGACTAGGTCTCATTCTTATACCTCCACTCTTTCTTTGGTCTATATTGTCGGTGGCTCTATGGCTCTGCTATTGCTTGTTGTCCATGCTTCCCCAAATTTCTTGAGGAATTGGCCCATTTATGCCAACTCTTTTTTCATTTCATCCCTGTGGTGTGCTACATGATCGAAATATTCTGCTAAGAAATCCTGGACCATTCTAGTGATCATTTCCCCATTGTACTCCATGATCATATAGTCTGGAGATGCTCATTGCACCTTTGATTTCTTGCACGCACCTCCTGCCTGCGCGATTGGTCTCTTATTTCCCCCTGGTTCCTGTGTGATGGGGTTTGGGGCAGTCTCTTGCACTCCCTTAGCTTGTTTCAACTGTCCGTTGGTCGATTGTGTAGTCTCTTTCTTCCCCTTCTGGGTCCCTGTCTGCTTTGAATCTTTGTCTACCCGAGTCAACTTTCCTTGGCCCGTTCATGGTTTCTTGGGCACTTGGATTTCCGGAGGCTGCATTTCTGCCTTTTCTGCCTCTCGTTCTATTTTTTTTTTCTTCAGTACTTCCTGGGTAATGACTGGGATCCTCCATTCATCAGGCCATTCGCTTATGACCATGTTGATATCACCCTCTATGATGCAGTAGCGCATCTATAGCCACTATTTATCTGGATCCTGTCTTGGTTGTATCCACATTGTTTTGCGTGTGGCCCAAAAGTTGGCGATGTCCGCATATCACAGGATAGCCTCTGGTGTTATTCTCCATGATCAGCTGATAAATTCCTATTTATGTTGTAGGTATGATTCAAATATGATTCCGTTCTCCCTCTTATGCCTAGCCTGCGACCCAGATCTCAGCAATAGGTATCTTGCTCCCGTTGGTTGTGGTCTAGTACAAAAAATTACATACCCTATTTCTTGCCATCCCATGAAGGCTATGATGGTGATCAACCATGAGTAATTGAACTATGTGCCTAGGTCCTATGCATCCTTGCAGTCCTCTTGAAATAAGTTTAATAGATATGGTGCCCAACTCATAGAGGTGCCTTCTGTGCACTAAGATGCAACTACAATGAATCCTATTGGTACTTCCTCTTTGCAGCACTTTATGAGAAGTTTTCAAGATAATATCTTTGTTCCCAACTGTGTAGCTGTGTTGTTGATTCGCTTGATTATGATTCCCCTCATTCCTCTGGAGGTACCATATTTCTTCTTCATTTCTTCTTCCAACACTTTTTCCTTGGATATTTTGTCCATAATCAACGTGGGATCCATACCCCAAGTTGGTAACCTTGTGATTTGTGTGATAAGGTAAACAATTATGGGGACGGGTTTGTCCAACCATATGTCCCCTCCATGTGTGAATGCTAATAATTGCTTGACGCATGTTGTCCCATACTGGCCTCTACCAAAATGTGATAGCTTCAACAAACTTAAGATTCTTGTTTTGTCCAGCCCAATTGCCCACTGGTGTGGTTGGATAATCATTTCTCCAAGTTGGTTTACAACTATGGTATGCATAAAGACCCTCTGTGCAAGTTATGGGAACTTGGTTGCATCTGATACACCATGGTCATAATACTTGAGATTCCCAATGTGACCCAGTAGCTCCGGTTCTACCTGTACTCTAGCTGGTATGTGTGGTAGACCAATTTTTGTTGCTGGTTTCTTACGGGGTGAGCTCAGTATCTAAACTTTATCTTCCTATTGTGGTGGCTGGTTTGAAGTTCCAACAACTTCTGGTTGTTCCCCCATCTTCCATTATGTCCAGGCTTAGGCATTTGCAATGCTCTCCTCTACTGGTTGACCTGAGATGGTTGTTTGTGACTTGTTTGGTTGCATTACTGCTTCCATATTTTGTGTCGTTCCATTAACCTACAGGGCTACTTCGGTTCATTTTGGTTGCACTTCCTGTTGGGTTTCCACTTCCTCGTTCTGAGGCACCTGTGCCACTGCTAGCATATCCACTTTCATGGCCTCTTCTTGTGGTTTCTGAATATATTCCAGTATCGGTGTGGAGTTTACTTGTATCATCTCTGAGGATGGGATTTTTTCGATGCCGACGATCTCTTGTTGCTGCTTCTTGTTCTCTTCCAGCGGTCCTCATGACCTAGTTTGAACCTTGGTCAGTCTGGCTGCCTGGCTTGCTTCTTCTAGATTCAATGGTTCCATAGTGGTGACTATCAAACGTTTGCTGAGTTCGAATAACTTTGGTGAGCTCTGTGGTCTCGCTCTGTTTGTTCTGGCTACTATTACACTCTCTCTGTTTTCCTTTCGCGAATAGACTAGTTTCTCCTGTCCTCGCGTGTTGTATAGGCTTGTCCCAAATCTTGTCAAGGACACTTCCTCCATTATGCGTTTAATGCATCATAACTTTGGGTTCAATGCATCTGCAGTGGTTTTGTACTTTCCATTACATTTTATTTGTTGTCTCCCATTGGCGTGTTTAATTTGATGTCCCATCGATCCTTGTCGTGCTTTAATTCCACTAAATGTTGTCCTGTCATACTGCTTTTTCCAACTTTCCATTTCCCGCTTATTTTTCCTCTGTATGTAACCATTGATCATGCCTTTACCGAATTTGTGTTTCAAACATCCTATGGGCTTTCTATCTCTGGCGTGCTATGCGCTTTTTAGTCTTGTTTCCTTTTTGTTCTCTCTCTCTCTCTCTCTTTTTTTTTTTTACTGCGCGGTGGGTGGTCGACTGTCCTTGTACAACTTCAGTCGGCTCCCATTAATCATTCCTCGGAGGTCTACATCTGCTAAATATCTTAACTGTACATCCCCTCCGTCCATGACAGATTTTACCTCGTATGGTCCTAACTAATGCATTCTGAGCTTCCCCGGGTGTTGAAACGACTTGCTGTCGTAGAGAAATACTAGATCTCCCTCCTTCAACATTTTCTTCTTGATGTGTCGATCATGCCAAGATTTTTCACTTTCTTTCTGCACTTGTTGATGGAATCCTGCTAGGATTCGGTCTTCCTCCATTGACAATAAGTGATTCAGTCTTTCCTGTATTGTGCCTCGTTCTGTCATCCGTGTGATGGCTGCTACACATAAGTTGGGTACTAAATATTCTAACGACACTACTGCTTCTTGGCCATAGACTAGTTTGAATGGTGTGTTCCCTGTCAAAGTTTTTCATGTGGTCCTATATGCCCATAATACTACTGGTACTTTTAGGCCCCAGTCATCTCTGTTGACGTTACAGATCTTTGTCAGTGCATTCTCCATAATTTTGTTGAAGGCTTCTACTGTACCATTTTCCTATGGGTGATATGGTGTGCTCTTCTGGTGATGAACTTAAAACTCTTCAGTCATTGCACGAATGGTATTGTTTATGAAGTGTGTACCTTGGTCACTCATCAAAACTCTTGGGCACCCAAATCTAGTGATGACTTGTTAAAACAAGAAGTGTGCAGCTATCTCTGCACTGCAATCCTTCACTGGTGTGGCTTTCACCCATATTGTTAGGTATTCCATTGCGGTGATAATGTATCTTGTCCATATTCTTTTGGCTGGTGGGTTAATTGGTCCCACAAAGTCTATTGCTCATTTGTCAAATTCCTGTAACGTTACTCATGGTCGTAGTGGCATCTCATCCCTTCTGTTGGGTTTGCCTACCCTTTGACAGATGTTGCATCCCTGACAATACTCCTTCAAGTCCCTATGAATCATTGGTTACCATAGACTTGCGCATAGTACCTTCTATGCGGTATCTTTTCCTGCATAATTCCCTCTTGCGATTCCCTCGTGGGCTTCTACTAAATTTCTTGGTCATTCGTACTCTAATACGTACCTTCACAAGATGTTTTCTGTACCCATCTTGTATAGGTGTCCTGCGATAAATTGATAGTCGGCTGCATGGACTACCAGGTTCTTCTTCTACGCCGTGGTATATTTTGATGGTGTAGTACCTGTGCTCAAGTACTGGATGATCTATACGAAGTAGTCATTAGCAATCTGTACTAAGAATAAATGTGCATCCGGAAATTTGTCTTCTAAATTCGTAGGTTCTTCTCCATTTCTGACCCTGGACAGGTGGTCAGGTCCTGCATTCAGTTTTCCTGGTTTAACTATTACTTCAAAATCAAATTCTTGAAATAGAAGTAACCATTGATAGATTCTCCCCCCAACACTGGATTGTTGACTAGGTATTTCAGGGCTAAGTGATCTATAAACATCTTAAAGTGTTTTCCTAATAGGTAATGTCTAAATTTCTGTAGTGCATAGACCATGGCTAGGCCTTCTCTTTCTGTCATGTTATAATTATGTTCTGAGTCTGATAACTTTCTTCTTGTGAACACTATCAGATGATCCAAGTCTCCTGCTCCTGGCTATGCTAAGATAGCTCCCATTGCTATCGCTGATGCATCTACATTCACATGGGATGTCTTTTCCCAGTCTAGAAATTCTAATATCAGTGTGGTAACCATTTTTTCCTTCAGGGTATCCAGTGTTGACACTCATCATTCCATTGATACTTTGTATCCTTCCTCAACAGTTTTTCCAATGGTTCTGTGACCTGCGCATATCCTTTGATGAATTTCCTGTAGTATCCTGTGTGCCCTAATTTTTCTCGTAGATGTCAGACTGTTTTTGGTGTTGGTAAGTTAACAATGATGATGATCTTGGCTAGATCCACTAACAAGCCATGTTTACATACTATATGACCCAATAGTATCCCAAATGTTGTTCCAAATATGCATTTCTTGATGTTCAATGATATCTGGCATTGTCTACATCTTTGTAACATCAGTCACAACACTTCCACATGGTTTTTCAATAGACTATAAATTGTCCAGTCATCCAAGTATACTTTGAGGAACTAATGGATGAATTCCTTAAATGTTGTGATGACCACTCTGGAGAATATTGCGGGTGCATTCTTCAGTCCAAATGGCATGACTGTGTACTGATAAGATCCCCATTCCATCGCAAACTTGGTCTTATGTCTGTCCTCTTGTGCTATATTAATCTGATGGTATCCTGAGAATCCATTAGTGAATGAGCAAGCTTCATGTCCCCCCACATTCTTTAACACTTCATCCGTGAACGGTGTAGGGAATGAGTCGTGTAGGCATGCATCATTCAACTTCCTCAAGCAGATGCATATCCTGATCCCTGTTCCTTGTTTCTTGTCCTGTACTACCATGAGGCTTATCCATTATGATTCCTCAACTGGTTCGATGATGCTGACTTCGAGCATATGGTTGATCTCATCTTTAACTTTCTATTTATATATGGGGTTTAGTCTATAGGGTCGGTGTCTAATAGGTCTCGCTTCAAATATAAGTGGTATCTTCATCTCTCCCAGTTCTCTAGCTATACCCTTCATCTATGTAAATGTTGTGGGAAAAAGGTCACTATATTCACGCAACAATTCTGTGATGCTTTCTACTGTGTCCTCATCCCAGTAGTCTCCAATGCCTGCCATTTTGGGTTGCTCAACTGTCCCGATGTTAACTTTATTTACCTTGATTGGTGCGGAAATGAATTATGATTCTATAGGTGGTCCTTCCACATCTCTTTCGCCTTCTAATTATTCTATATGAATGTCGCGTGGGTCATCTTCATCTGGTTCTTCCTTCTGTACATGATAACATGACAGTAATTCCTTGATTGTCTGTTTATTCCACTATTTCTCTTTTGTGATAAATTATGTTTCTGGTTCTTTGATGAATATTAATCCTCTGATTCATTTGAGGGCTGCGTCTATGTTGGGGTTCTCATGTTTGAATGAGAAAGTGATTGTGAAGTTCTATTGTAATGTCCTCCATGTTGTAGTTCCTTTACACAATTCCTGGTCTGTATACCATTTCACTCATATGACCTCTAAAGTATGTATGAAGTGATGAGGCCATTCTTTTGGTGGTATCATTTTCCACAATGTTTTTCACTTCACCAAGTGTTCCGATGGTGCCTCTTGTCCATCGTATTTTTTTTGTTTGTTGTATTCCTATTCTGCGTCGAACCTTATGTACAGTAGTTTCTTACATTGATACCAATTTGTGATGGTCTCTTTATGTGTGCCCCACCATCTTGCGGGTGTGGCCTTAAGTGATAAGTCAAGTGCTAACAATCACTGGTTTTCTAATATTTCGTCTTCGTATTGTGTCAAGAATGTTTCCAAATCATTTAGTCCATGGAAACTAGGTGGTTCTCTGATTTCTATGCCTACCCATCTTACTGTGCGGTCTATTCTTGCACATCTTTGTGTGGATACTTCGTGTAGTCTCTGCTACCAGTTTTCTAACCTGGTGTCTGAGTCTATCGTGTATGAAGTAATTCTCTTCCAACTGAGTACCCCATATGTAGTTGGGTTTACATAATCCTCATCACACGCAATTGTTCTATACATCTGGTTGATATCCTCTAAGTCCAGGCAATTGGGTTCTATGAACCTCTCCCCTTCCGATGGATCTAGTGGTGCTATGACCCTGTATTCTCCAGATTCAAATTTCATTTTCCTAGTTTTCAAATTGATTATGGGTTGGTTGTCAAACACCCAATCCAGACCAAGCAGTGTTGGGCAAGGTGTTGTGTCGTCCACTATTTCAATGTCTTCAAAGTCCTCTTTAGCGTGTACTCCATCAATATCTATTGTCACTCCTTTTAGTCTACCTATTGGTAGGACTCTATGCTGGTTTGCTAGTTTTAATTGGACATTTGAGTATCCCAGTGTTGGCTCTCCCATACATTTCCATGTCTTCTTGGGTAGCACATTCACTTCAGATCCTAGGTATAGTATAATTTCTCCCATATTGAAATCCCCAATGTTAGCATTTAGTCTAAATTCCCTACTTGTTCTTCTTCTGGTGTGTAGGTGATTGACGTTTTTTTGTTCTAGCATTTCTTCCGTCTCACTGCTACATTTCTCTAGTATGTTTTGCAATATTTTCACAAATGAAGGATCACTTAATACTTTCACTCATGATTGCAAAAATCCTTTGATTGTACTTGCTTGTCCCTTGGGTTGCATTCCATTGGTATGATCTAGTGATGGAAGCATCTCATATTCTAGGGCTTCCTTGCATAGTTGCAGAGTTGAAGTCGACACCGTGTCCTCCTTCTAAAATTCTTATCTGGATTCCTTAAAGGTCTCCTTTTATTTTGGTGGGTCAAAATTCTTTCTTGGTTCAGTGTTCTTCTTTACCCATTGGTTCTGTGCTGGTTCATATCGAACTGCATCCTTTCATGTTTTTTGTTCCTCCATGAGTGACTATATTGATGTTTCGTCCATCATCCCTAGCTTTAGCTGAAATCCACTGGACATTCTGATTGTTCTGGTTCCTCTTTTCCTGAATATTTACTAGTAGTGTCGAACATTCCTCTGTATCATGGTTCGATTCGTAGAAATACATACAATTTTCTGGTGGAGGTAGACATTCCTGTGCATAATTTCCTGGTTGTTGACAATTGTGACATGTGACTGGTCCTCTACCTGTCCGACACCTCCTCTGGCTCATGATACTCCTTGGTAACCTGATCGGTCACCTCTTGGTGCGTTATACTATGGTGCCTGATTGTACTACACAATATTGTACTAGGGTTGTGTCGGGTTATACTGTAACTGCACATTATTGTATGGTTTCTGCGCAGTATTGTATTGCTACTGCGCAGTATTGTACTGCTGCTACACAATATTGTATGGAGTTGGGGCTTGATTGAACTCTGGAGCTACTTTCCTAGTCATCATTTCATCCTGTACCCTATATTCATTTGATGTTCTTTCCTGCATCAACTCCATAGTTCTGCAATCTTTGTCATCACGACCTACTGAGTTACAAAAGGTGCAATTTGAATTCTTTGGAACTGTTTGGTATTTCTGCATCATCATGCAGTGATAAGGGTTGTGACCTAGTTTCTTTCATATTTTCAACCATAATCCTCCCTGTGGTAGCGGATTTGGCATACCTATTTCCATATACTGCGCAAAAGTTGGGCATTTGTTCTTGTGGTGTCCTTTCGTTGTGCATTTGGTGCACCAAACGACTTCTCGTTTTTCCTTGTTCTTATTCTGGTTCAAATGAAATGTTATATTCTTCAAATCCACCTTCAATTCCTCAATAGTTGGGTCCATATACTGGTATTGGTTCTCTTCCAGTTGCAATGCTACCTGCATAGCCTATGCTTGCGTATGAAATTTTTGTTGTGGTAAGGGATATTTTAAGTGTGGGAGTAGTGAGTTGACAAACAGGTGCCGATGTTGCATCTCGGTCATAAGATATTTTAGTTTTCCCTTTAGTCACTTGAATCTCTAGTCAATCTCCCATACAGACTCTCCTGGTTTCTTTATTATCTCGTTCATCTTGTTCATGTACTGATCCTCTGAGCTTGGCTTCTGGAACTCATTGATCAATAGCTTCTTAATGTCTGTGAGTGTCCTCGTTGTCCTAGGGGCACTATTTGTGTCTAGACTCATGTACCAGTCTAGTGTGCAGTCTCTAAGTGTAATCGCTAGCTGCGTGAGTTTGGTATCTTCATCAATGATGTGTTTTTCCTCCCAGATATTTTCACAAATAAACAAATGCTTCTTAGGGTATTCTGCTTCTTCTCCTTGAAATTATGGTAATCTGATAGTGGGATCGTGTCCTGCCATTCTGAATATTGAACTATTTCCTCCTCCGTGCAGTGTAGATAATTTGTCTAGTGCTGCCTGAACTCACTCCTCTAGCTGTTGCTCCTAGTGTAGATGTGCTTCTTTCTATCGGAGTTCCTCCAAACTTCGGTTGTCTAAACAATGGTGTTCTCTTTGGTGTATTATTCGCACATGGGTTTATGGGTTCCTCACTGACATTAATATGGATAGGATGGCTGCCTTCTCCTCCCATTCTTGGGCCTCTCATCTTCCTCTCATATGTTGCACATAGTATTTCCTCAATCTGCACCACAGGCCGAAGATCCTATACGTCTTCCTCATTGCTTGCCAAGCCTTCCCTCACAGTTACGACTCTCTTCTTGGTATTCACCTTATATTGGTAGGGTACTCTACTACACGTCGTTCCTCATGACGCTAATATCTACTTGAGCTAGTCATCATCCATCATGATCGGTTCCAAGGGTTCCTCCTCCTTCTTGCCTTTATCCTCACCTCCTTCCATTTATCCTCTCTCTGTCAGTGTTTCCCCCCTTCCCCCATGCACGTAGGGAAGTTTAATTGTCTGCTTCTATTGTCATTACACCTTTTTTATATAGAAGCATCTTAATAGAAGTATACAAGGATTGAATGTACCTTCCTTGAGGTCCACATAGAAATTTTTTCTCTTTTGTGTTGTATGACTTCGCTTTGTCAACTGCAAATTCGGTGATGAAACCTGCCACAATACTGTCAAGCCAAAAGTCTACTGCGTGGGTGAATTTGTTGTTCACCTGTTGTAACTGATCAATATGTATCTGAGTCCAATATAGCTATCGGATATGGTTCATCATGTGGTTATCCTTCAACCTCAGTATCCACTTCTATAGTAGATGAGGAAAATTACAGAAAAATAATTCATGTAAATCAGTAAACACGTATTTATCTAGATATTTACGAGGTGTGATTCTAGGGTTTCTATTGTCTTGTTGTGCAAACTCTAGCTCTTTGGTTCTCAACTAGCCTTCGATTTCTACTTTCATGGGGTTCCAAGGTCTCAACATTCCCTTCTACTATCTCATTGGTCTTCTTGTTTCACTCGTTCTTTTCTTGTTCAATCTATCTCATCTACTCAGTCCTCTTCTTGTTCCTTCTAACATGACAACAAAACCATTTGTTCGTTACTACTCTCCTCTACCATCGGAGTTATTGACCTAGGGTTCAAGTATTTCGGGTTTCCAACAAAGCCTCTAAAACTATCGGTCCTCCTGGTAAACCAGAAGGCAACAAAATACACAGAGTGCACTACGTAGTCTCACCCGATATATCTTTAAATGGGTGGTTGTAATCAAGTGTTTACAACCTAGGATTGAGTATGAGATAGGGGATTATTAATATGAGACATATACTACAAATCATGATTGCAATCTACTATTACTCACAGGCGTGCATCTATCTTTCACATTTTATTTCTTGAATCAACACAATCGTATTCCAAAACAATGCATTAACTCATTCATTAATCATAACAATTAACTGCTAAAAGAAAACAATGATATACATGCATTCATCACATTGCACATATATTACCGTGGTTCACCCCCACCTAGGCTACGTCCACAAATATTTTTCTCTTGGATCTTTTATTATGGTAGTTCTGCATCTCCAGTGCCACACACTTACAATTCCCTCAGATGGGTAAGATCTGTATGAGGCAAACTAGATCACACCAGGCCCCACAACCTACGATCTAATCCTCATATCTTCCTTCTCTCCTCTATTATTAGCTCAACATATTACAAAGATGGTTCCAAGTAGCATTACATAATGCATCAACTCCTACATAGCTACGATAGAACAATACAAAAGATGAACTAATACAAAATCGAATCAACCTCTATATGATACCTGCGTATCTCTATTTATATATATCGGGATCTTCAACAATTTAAAATGTATTACCAAAACCCTAACCCTAACGAAATTATGTCTTCCTCCCATGCATGCGTGTTGTTCTTCCTCTAGCTTTTGATTTCCTTGTGCACACTTTCTTGCATGCGCACGTGCTGTGTTACCTTCCAGCTATTACTTCCGTTTCTACACACTTTCTTTCCCATGATCATCCTTCTTTCCACTTTGGCTTGGTGCCAACAAATGGACACAAAAATTATGGCATGCAAGTTTCTTAGGGATGCCACAAGGAGGAATTTCCTGTCGAGGTTTGTGTAGCTGCAACACAGTGTGTGGAGGGCACCACACTCAGATGGGCCCCTTATTTGTTGAATCTGTTCCTAGAAGACTGCAAGGATGCGTAGGACATGGGGAAAAAATTCCACTATTCATGACTACTCATGATGATCGCCTTGATTGGATGGAAGGAGCCTAAGTATTCATTCTTTTCCACAAGACCCAATCCTTGCCACGTAGTGTGATACCTATTGATGGGGTGTGCTTTAGACCCCAAGAATAGAAAGACGAATGCGACCATATTCGAAGGATATTATAATGAACTACAAGAGATCATCTTCAACACTTGGCGGGTTACACCAGAAATGGTCGCATGGCATCAGGGCATAGCCAACTTCAAAGAAACTAGGCATGTAATGTGGATCCAAGCACGAAAGGATCCCGACAATCAATGTCTACAACTGTGCTACTGCATCAAGGACGAAGACATAGAGATGGCCATAAAGGATTTGAAAGATGATTGGAGGATTCCAGTCCTGAATCAAGAAATTCTTACAGATACAAAGGTGGAAGCAGGGTAGGAACATACACCCGAAGAAGATAAAATAGTGCCCAAGAAGCCAAGGACTAGTCGGAACAAGGCACAACAAAATAAAGGGGTTGTGTCCAACAAAGGTACTCAGGCGAGGAAGAAGATCAACACCCAAACACCACAGGAATAGGAGAAATAGAGTGAGACAACACAGGGAACCACATCAAGTGCTACTTAGCAGGAGGAAGACTAAACCAAAAGTTCGGTCATACAAACGGGGGGTGCGCGCAAGGAATATAAGGTGCACAAAATGCCACAAGAATACACGATCACAAAGGACGACGTAGAACTCGTAGCCTAGATGGTACATGATCATACAATGAAGGACTTTGACAAATCTCAACTCTAAAGGGATACGATGCAAGATGAGCTGAAAAACATGAGGCAAATCCTTGAGAAAATTAGAGAAACACAGAGGGTCAATGGAGGAATAGAATGAGCTTCAACAAAATCACATATAGGAGTCGAGGATGGATAGAGAGAGCAGGATAGGATCTAGACAAAAACACATTCAAGCTCAACATTTGACATCACACCCAACATGCTATGCATGGATGAAATCATGGGGCAGACACCCTTGAAGGATTTGGCCCAAATACAGTGGGTAATGACGCGAATACCAACCAAGGCCTTGCATAAAATACAAGTCAATTTTGCACAGGAGGTACAGTTGCATGCACACACAGATGCAGTGGAATTGCAATAGACAAAGGACAGTCGAGAAAAGTTGGAATTGGTAGTAGAGAAGGTCAATCTTGAAACCAAAAAGGAGAAGGACCACGCGGATAGGTTAGAATAGGGATTGGCCGTAGCCTATGAGAAAATCCCAAAGAGCGTGCAGATGGAAGAGCTCACAATGATGCAAAATATTAATCAGATTATGTAGAAAATTGATCAATACAGGTAGGAGATCAATCACCTCTGGGAGAAACTCGTACCTACCACTCCCCTGATGGTGAAGGAGATGAGGAAGCAGGAAGAAACAATGAAAATAAAGGAGATGGAGAGACAAGTCCACCGATGATCGACTTGTTCGAGAAGGAAGAACAACTATGGACAAACTTGGAAGAGGATCAACAGGTCCAGCAGTGGGACCAGGAGGAGTAAAGGATAAGCACAACCATCTAGGACGTCAAGGAGAGGCATAGAATGATACCGATCATGGAGTGCATCAAAGGATCACATGATATGAGTAATATGCATGCAGAACTCATAGTTGTGCAGACACAGAAGAAGGAGTGCCAAGATCAAATGGAACTGCTCCAAGAGCGAGTAGAAGAGGTCATTGCATAGGTAGAATATGCAAAGAAGAACATGGCACAAACTCAGGTAGATTGCGCAGAGATTATCAACGACGATATTTCAGTACAGGTATTGGACACACTCAGGGAGAAGACCACACACGATCAAACAAAAGCAAAGGAACTCACAGAGAAGTTCCAGGATATCGTAGGAGAGATCAAAAAGGGGCACAAGGTTTAGGTGGCTCGGGATGAGCCACATGTTAGTGTTGGGGGCCTATTGGATGTAGGACTAGCTAGGAAGAAAGGATATTTTTGGAGGAAAAGCATGGAAAAGATAGCTGGAAGGAAAAGAAACACATGTAAGAGAAGCAGGTGAAGTGCGCATGCAAGGAAGATCTAATGACGCTAGGGTAAGGGTTTTTGTAATGCATTGTAATGGCTGGTGAAATGAGGATATAAATAAGTAGTACTTAGGCAATGTAAGAGGACACAGTGTGTGAGAGAATATAGAGAGGATATATAGAGGGAGGAAGAGAATTGTAAGAACTGTATGAGTCATTAAGCTAGTGAGCTAAGGAAGGAGTGAGTGACTCGATCTTGAGGGTTAGATCGCATGCTGAGGATCTTGGTGCGATCTAGTCATCCTCGTAGGGATTGAGGAGCCTGTGGGAAAGAGGGAGAACTAAGATTGTAACCACAAACAGTGTGGGATATTTATAAACTATAATAAAGGCTTGAGAGACAGATCTTTGTGGACATAGACCAGGGGGGGGGGGTGAACCATGATAACACTGTGTTATGTGAATGAATGAATGCATCTTTATGTATGATTAGTTAATGAATGTTAGATGAATAAAGTAAATAAGTAGATCTAGTATTCCACATGCATGCATAGAATGAATGATATAACTAGATGTTAGATGGATTGAATAAATTTTACGATGCACAACCACAGATCTTTCTTCATCTTAGGTTGAAAACACCTGAGTATTGTAGCCACCCATAGAGATATCTCGGGTGAGACTGTGAAGTACACTCTCTTTGCTACATTGCCTTCTGGTTTACCAGAGGGGTCGATAGTTTTACAAGGCTTTTGTTGGGAAGCTTACTAAATTTGAACCAGGGTCAAGCTGTGATGGTCAATTAGAATCAGGATACCCCATAAGGAATCCTTAATACCAATAGAAGAGTAGATAATAAAAACCAACAAACATTAATTGGCCTATTAAATGGAAGAATATGATCTTATTTTGTGCTAAAAAAGTCCCAACATTCCGCTAATATAACGGGTGGATCGCGAGTCGATGCTTTTCATTAGACAATGTTTATTTATATGTCTTGGAAAAAATCCAGTGCCGATCCATATTTTCGTTCAGTGTTGATGTGGAAATGCTGACTTGGAAGTGTGACTAGGACACGGGGAAACCTAAGGTGACTCAGGATGAAACTAGGTTGTACGAAATGCCTACACGACATAGACACATGGCGTTTGAGATTGGAGTCTTTGTTTAATCATGTTATTCAGAATTGAGGGTTTTCATTAGATAATCATTTTAAAAAACATGTCCTACCCTGCCGATGCCGAAAAAGTATTAAGGATCGAAGATCAATGATAAGTTTAAGCAAGTGTTCCCGGATTACCCCCTCGAAACTTCCCAATTCCGAAAATGTATCGGAGATCGGTGATCGGTGATGAGTCAACGCAAAATTTTTCCATATTTGAGATTTCACTGACCCTAAACAAACGCATTAGTAATTTTCTATTGGAGGTTCATCATGGCCCATGTCAATGTTTATCCCTCTCATATTTCGCCGACATCGATGGGAAATTAGCCATTTCCTTAATCTTCTTTGTGAATAACCATCGCAAATCTACTCCATTTTTTATTGATGTCGATGATACATCGACGATCAATGATTATTGTTACTATGTGGTCATTTTACTTGATCGAATTTTTCTGACGCCGAACATATGCGCGTGGATCACAAATTTAGCTGTAGATTCTTAGTTAAAATGCCAAATTATTTTTAGACACAAAGGTTTCACTTTGATAGGTTCAAATAAATCCAACTTGATCGATGATGAGACATGAAAATGAAATTATCGATCCCTTCAAAACAAGCTCAATTCAGAAAGAAAAAGAAAAGAAAACAAGTGGTACCCAAAAGAGAAAAAAAAATCATAAAATATTTTACAGTGTTTTGAGCACTCAACAAATGGTGATTCTCTAGGCGAAAGCATAATATCTGTTCCATCCTTCAGGCTTAGATAATGTAAAACATGGTTGAAAAACTAACTGGATTCTCTTTTATCATAGTATTTCCTATCCTTGCATGTACAATTTCCCAGGTTCATGAATCTGGGTTCACCTATGGAGTTTTTCC
Source organism: Picea sitchensis (assembly GCA_010110895.2). Taxonomy (NCBI): domain Eukaryota; kingdom Viridiplantae; phylum Streptophyta; class Pinopsida; order Pinales; family Pinaceae; genus Picea; species Picea sitchensis. Next base: position 276,407 of record SNQJ01S0001100.1, read on the forward strand.
CTTATCCCACCTTCGTTCCTCTTGACCGTGACCCATGCCCCTTTTTTACAAGAGCCGAGTAAGGAATTCACTTGTTTGAGGCCATTTTAGTCATCATTATTCCCTCTCTACAGTGTTGATCTATTTCCAGTGAGTGTCCATAGCCCCAGTGGAGTCACCCCGACGTCACAGACCTTGCTCTGCTACCAGGGAGCCTCCACATCCCCTGTAGAGTTATATTAATACGCTCTCCTACTTTGCACTCATTTAATATAATTGATTTATTTCTTGCAGGAATTCCCTAAGTGAGTTGAAGAGGATGGTGTCTGTTATCTGCAAGATGGAATAATTAATGTGAAATTCTTCCCAGCTCTGCCTATAGGTACATATGATCCTTTCCAACTTGCCATATTTACCTATGGGATTTACCAGACCACCAGGAATAAACTTCATCACTTGCCGAGGTTGTTTTTTTTGCAAAGACACGATATATATCTCCTTGAAGGAATTTGTAATTTCCCAACATTTCTTATGTTGCATGTAAGTGTAAGTCAAGAGCAGAGTTTGCTACACCATATTTATTAAGGTTGACCAATGTCTTACGTAACACAACTTTATTACAAGAAAATAACAAGAAAAAGAAAAGACATAAATAAAAAGGAATCTGCAGTCAGTCTACCCTAAACCTACACATTTATCCTAATCAGAATGTATTCTAAAGAAACATGAAAAAGACACATTTATTTTTAACAGAAATATTGTTTTAAGGATTGACCATTCATTGGGAGGGCATCAGGCTCCCCCCTCATATTTTTCAACCGAAATGTGCCTGCCCCAATTTTTTTGGATACCTGGAAAGGTACGAGCCATAGATTCTGAAACTTCGAATGTTTTCCCTTAGGTTCATTTTCTCTATCCCATTTCAGGACTAAGTCTCCTACTTCAAAATTCTTCTCTTTGTCCTTATGCTTGTCAAACCATATCTTAACTATCTGTTGATGATTAAAAAACTTGGATTTTTATTTCTCCCTTTCCTCTTCAATCATGAAGAGGGTATCAATTCTTTGTTGAATAACTAATGAGGGCTTCCGTCTTGAACCCTGAGAAAGCTGAAGTGAAGGAAGATATAACCCATTTGGGAGAATGGATTCTTGTATGTATACTAGAAAGAATGGAGAGTTTCCTATAGCTTCCTTGGGTGTTACTCTATATTCTCATAAGGCATTATGAAGTGAGATATGCCAATTTATTTGATTATCTGTGATTGTTTTCTTCAAGATCCTCACTAGGTTCTTATTAGTTGATTTTTCCACCCCATTTCCTTGTGGATAGTAGTTTGAAAAGTTTCTTATTATGATTCCTTTGTCTAGAGAGAACTCTGTTAATAGAGTAGAAGAAAAGTAATCAAAATTGTAAAAAATGAGAACAGAAGGCATCCCAAACCTTGTGATCAACTATTGTTCTATGAACTGGATTGCAACCTTTTCATTCACGTGAGTCAGAGGGATGGCCTTTGCCCATTTGGTAAAATAGTTTGTAGCAGTCAATATCTATTTATGTTGTTTTGAATAACTCGGGGTAATATCCCATATGATGTCTAACCCCCATTGCTCAGATGGTCTAGATATAGTCACTGGTTGGAGTGGGAGAACTTCCCTCTTCTCTCTTCCAGCGCTCATTTAAAAAGATTTACAGTTTCTAGCATATGTATGAGCATCCCTAAATAGAGTAGACCAGTAATAACCAACTCTTAATATTTTGTGAGTTGTGGTATTTCTTGCAAAGTTTCCACCCGCAATACCATCATGTGGCACCCTCAGAACCTTTTCTGCATCTTTATGTTTGAGACATCTTAGGTGTACTCCATCATAATTTACATGGAAAAGTACTGAATTTACGAGGCGATATTGCACAAATTTTAGCATGAGATCTCTCCTTTCCTTAGGGCTTAGGTTTTCTGGGAAAGTCCCATGATGCAAGAGGTAAATCAATTTTCCATACCAAGATTCTTTCCTTGGGTGATTGTACAAAGATTCACTACACCATAATGCTAATTCATTCTCCCACCCATGGTCTTCATTTATTCAATCTTGGGCTTTTGTGACCAGTTTACACAATCCTTGTCCTTTAACTAATTTGGCAGGTCTTATATCTAGATCAAATTCTTAGACAAATTCAATCCATTTCCCCCTTCTCTCCCCCATATCCTATTGAGTGAATAGGGATCAGACTACGGGATGAGGCATGATGAATTTGGTGTGATTTTTGAGGATGTAAGATCTGAAAAGTTTTACTACTTTGTACACCACATAAGCCTATTTGTCTATAGAAAGGTAGTTCAATTCGGCTCCTTGAAGATTAGTTCTCATAAATGATACCAGTGTCTCATTGGTATCATCATCCTTCTGGGTCAATACTGTAGCTAAGGACTGGTTGGAGGTGAACGTATAGAGGAAAAAATATTTACTAAAGTTGGGACTTTGTAGCACCGAAGATTGAGATATTGCAGACTTGATATTGTTGAAATCATATTTTTTCTTTTCATCCCACTTAAAATATTCATCCTTGCGAATCATTTTTTGTAAGGGTTTGACAGTTTCAGCGAAATCAGGCGTGAACTTTCTCACAAAATTAATTTTCCCAAAGAAGGATTGCATACCCTTTTTGTTATGGGGTAAGGGAAGTTGAGCTATTTCCTTTATTCGTTCAGTATCTAAACAAATTCTTTCTTGAGATATAATATGACCTAGTAGTTTCCCTTCCTTTACACCAAAGATAGTTTTCTTAGGGTTTAAAGATATTTCATATTTCCTACACCTTTCGAAGATCTGGGTTAGATTTTGGATGTGGTCTTCTCTGTTCTTTGAATACATAGTCACATCGTCAAAATATACTACTACACATTTGTTAATCAATCCCCGAAAATCAATGTCCATGGCCCTTTGGAAGGTTTCCCCTACATTAACCAACCTAAAGGGCATGCGTTTATAAGCCAAATTTCCCCACTTGGTTCAGAATGTAGTCTTCAATCGGTCTTCCTTTGAAACTGGAACCTGGTTATAACCTAAGAAACTATCTAGAAGGGACAAATTCCAGAACCATGCATAGTCTACAAGATCTATTCCATGGGTGGGACTGGGTAGTTATCCTTTTCTGATGCTCTGTTAAGGTTTCTGAAATTTACACACAAGAGGATCTCCCTAGACTTTTTCCTGGGAACCAAATTCACTACCCAAGCAGAGTGTCTAAACTGAAATATAATCTTAACATCTAGAAATTTATTTAACTCTTGATACATCAAGGGTTCTAGAGATTGATGGTACTTCCTGAGATTTTGTTGGAAGGGTTTTACTCCGGATTTTAATGGGATTGTGTGTTGGATAATGCGAGTGTTATAAGTTTTCAATTATTGGCAAGATCATGAAAATACATCTTGATATTCTCTAAAAAGTTTGAGATAGGCTTTCATGTCTTTTTTAGACACTGTTTTAACTAGATTTACATTCTTAGGGTTTTCCGAGGTTCCTAGGTTTATAGTCTCGTATATGGGAAATGAAATCCCTGTATTTGTGTTCTTTGACCCTTTAAATATTTTCCTCAGGTCGAAAAGGTTCACCAAATTGGCTATCCCTTTCAGTATCATGTGAAACCTTGGTTTATTATTAGAGTGATCTTTTCTGCTCTTTTGTTCGTGGAAATCAGTTTCTTCCAGTTGCTCTTGGAATACCTCATCATTAATAGCCAGATATTTAAAATTCTCTTGATTGGTTAGAAAATCTACAATCTGTTCATCTCCTTCAAAAACTGTCCAATTATAAATATTGTTGGGTACTGATGGTTTGTAGAGTAGTTCCACAATGAACCTGGAGGCTTCATAGTATTATAAAGTGGATAAACTTGAGGATGCAGTGGCTAGGGAATCAACAAGAGTATTCTTTGTCCTTGGAACAACATTAATTTTGAAGGCCTCAAAATGTTCTAGTAGTCTATGCACCTCTTGTTGGTAATTTCTCAAGTGGGGTGAATTGAAATGGATAGTATTCTTCACTTGCCTAATGATAATTTCAGAGTTCCTAAAAACTTTTAGTTCTTTAATTCTTAAGTCTATGGATTTCTTCAATCCTTGAACTAGAGCTTCATACTCAACAGTGTTATTGGCGCATTCAAATTCTAGTCTGCAGGACAGGAAATTTTTCTTCCCCTTTAGGCCAATGAGGATACATCCTAGTCCTAACCCTTCTTGTGATTTAGACCGATAAAAGTACATCATCCAAACTTGTGAGCGAAATTTAGCATCTTCTTCAGGCCTAGTTATTTTCTCATCTCCATATACCTTGTCTGTTGTTTCCAACATAGGTTCTTGACAGAAGATGCTTTCTTCTTCTGATACCAGTAGATTCACTTGAAAATTCATTTTGGATTTTTGATTGATAAGTACATCATACAAGAGAGGAGAGAAATTTCCGAAATCAAAATCGCAGGAGTAGTTTCCTAGCATGGGGAAATTTGTCGACAATGGTTCATTGAAGGATTCTAAATCGATGAAAATATGTTTGAGATATCTTTCCATATCTATCCTAATCATGTTGGTGTGTCCCTTTATGGGAAACTAGAGGTGATCCCATTCCTTTCTAAAGTATCCATTCAATTTCCCATATCAATCTCTACTAGGTAGCAGTCCATAAGATTCTAGGATATCTACTACAATTATGTCAATCACTTGCACAAATTTTGGGTGGGTAGCCATTCTGATCCTGAAATCCTTAAGTTCCCCAATAATGTTTACCTGCGTTATGTCTAGTTGTATAATGTGTTTATCACTTTTGAGAGGAATTGCGTTCAATTTCTTGCAGATTGATAATGACATGACATTGGAGGATTCCCCTGAATCAACTAAACAATTATGTAGGTTTCTGTTGAAGACTTCAAACGTTAAAAGGAAAGGTGGGACAAAAGGCTTTCCTCTCTTGTCTAAAGAGAAACCATTCACATTCAGTTTTTTCTTTAAATATGTGGGATATGGGACCTCACCTAGATCAATGCTCATTATAGGGGTTTCTATTGACTTTAAGGCTTGTAACAAAAAATCCTTTTGCTGGGGAATTATGCACATATCCATGACCGGCACATTAGACTTCAACTTATTTAAGTCTTGTACTATGTTGTAGTACAACTTGGGTGACTCCCATGTGTGTATGTTTATAGGATTTCTTTGGGAGACACAAGGTGCTTTTGAGTGATCGGTTGTTTGTTTTCCTCTTGAAGATTGGACAGTGATAAGATCATTTGAGAGAATTTGACCCTTACTTCACGTTTGTACAACCAAAACATCAGCGGGTGGTTCCTGGACTTCAAATACATCATCGAGAGGCATCGACAAGTCAGGATCCCACAACAACATGATTGTTTCTTCCCACAACTCAACTTCCTTCTGATTGACGATGTTCACCGTTCAACTGCTTGGTTGTTCGGTAAGAGAAACTTCGTCTAGGAACCGATTGGCCATTAAATTCATAGCATGCACCCATTGGGGATAGTCTCTTTTAGAATGTTTCTCTTGATGGTATGTATAAAAAGAGCCGGATGCTAGATTACCCAGGTTAATGTTTAAGTTATATGGGGGGGTTCAATCGCTTTGAAAGGTGGGTTTATTTAAAAAAAAGGTTTATAAGGCCTTTGAACTTGGTTTCCTTCCCCACCACTTCTTTTCATGTCTATGATTTAATTCAAAAGTTTATTTATCATCCTTTGTAGGTATTCTATGTCCCCACCTCCTTTTTCAGGACCTTGTTCTGTTTTGTTTCCTAGGGGCTTAGTAAAAAAAAGTCCTCTCCTAGGTGGAGGTTGAACTTCCTTCTTAACTAGTGAAACCTGGCCCTCTTTGCATCCCTTCATTTGGAATTCAATCATTTTGGCTTCATCGAAAATTTCAACTAGGGTGTGTTTGGAAACCCTTTTCACAAACAAGGAAATGGAAGCAGGGAGAGCATTAGCATATACCTCAATTTGAAACTCCTAAGTAGGTTTAGCTTCAGGTTGAAATTTGTTTAGTATAGTGGTAAATCCTTGATTGAAGTCTTTATCCTTCTCTTTTGAATTCATAGTGGCAACAAATAATTCAGCCATTAAAGCTGATGTGGTGGTTTCTTCTACAAATTTGTCTAAGAAATCCTTTTGAAACTTCATCCAACTAGTTATGGATCCCACAAGCAAGTTAAAATACCAAGTCAAGGCTAAATTCTCAAAGGTATAGGGAAAAATCCTACACATTGTGTCCTCATCTTTTACATTCATCATTCTTGTAGCTAGTATGAACTTTTTAGTATGGTCTTCAAGCAATCCGAAGGTTTCAGGGTCGAATTTGGGAAGTAATTTTTCTAGATGTCGAGAGAGGTTATGTAACCGTCCTGGGATTTCTAGAGCATCTATGGCCAACCAAGGTTGATTATTTCATGGTGGATTTCCCCTTTCTTCATTATTATCATTATTATCCTCCATGCCATTCGATTTTGAGGATGAGCGATCTGAGTTAAACCCTTCTTCATCAGATTCAAAATCATCAAATGCAGAGTAGTTACCAGCTGGTGTTTCGTGGATTAGATTAAGTGGTTTTTTGATCTCATTGAGGGAAAAATCTATCAGGTCTTCTACTATGTGAACAAAAACCTGGTAAGGGGTATCAACAACTAGTCTTCTTACTTGTTTTCTACAAGGAAGTAATGGGGCTAAGGGTAACGATCCAATTTTCCGAGCGTAATATCTTGTGATTCTTCTGAACTAGTTCCAATCCTCGTGGGGAAGAGTGTAAGGTATTTTAGGGAATATGTGTTCTACTTCCTTGTTCTAGGGTGAGTTACTCATTTCAGGAGTACTATCTATATGCAAGCTGTCTTGAGAATGAATAGCCATGCATGTGGTATGTTTTGAATATGTAGGCTATGAGAAATATATTATCAGAAATGTCATTATCCATTCATTCATTTAGGCCCTCCTTCTAGAACCAATTATTTTGAGGGGTATGAGATCCATTTAACTCAACAGTAGGAACCAAACCCGCCCTAGAGGCCCAATTAGACTCTGCAACGTTTGATGGGTGGAATGGTTCTCCAGAAATTTCAATCTAGATAATTTATCGATGGGATTTACTTAGTGATTGACATGATATCTTTCTATGAAATTTCCTCCCTCAGACTAAAAGTTCTCTTTTTTTCAGATGAGTATGATAAAGTAAGGTGTGATGGTATAATCCAAGTGATAGAAGGTATTCTTAGCTACCGAAGAAGGCTGAGCCTAGGATAACCCTCATGCACTAGTTATTGGGTATGTGTTATATTATTTGCATGAGTAGTAGTACCTGCGTTGCGCCAAGCGTACAGAGAGGGTTTGAGGGGGTGTGCATGGATTCGAGGGTAGCACCCCCCAAGAAATTATTTCTACCTTGGGAAACATGTCACATATTTAGGTGGTTTTTCGGCACATGGTTTATTTGCCAATGGTTTTCTATTTCTGGTTAAGGAATTATGGTTGTTGAATAATCCAGTTCATTGGGTTAGGGTTTTGGATGTCGTTGGATCCTATATCTATATTGTATTGTAAACAATGTATCACTATGAATGAATATACAATATTTCAGATTTCCTAGTTTGGGTTTCCAGGGGAAAAATCTATGTGTAATGTTTTAATTTGCCATTGTATCTTTTTTGTTCTTTTACTGAAAATTTGTTTGCAATAAATAATGTACAATGTTAAAATCTACATTTGGTATCAGATCTTTGTTGGATTTATGGGTATGCCTTTGTGGTCAAGGGTTTGGCTCAGGACTATGATAAGACTTGTTACAGTGGGAGATCCTTGGTATTGATTTTTCAGGTGAAACGAAATGGCGGGCAATTCAAAAATAGAGATTGAGAAGTTTAATGGGAAATTTTTTGAGCTGTGGAATATCAAGATGGAAGATCTATTGGTGGACAGAGATCAGTGGATCACAGTATATCCAGGTATTGCACTTGCAGGAACTTCAACAAATGACTGGAATTTTTGGATTGGAAGGCAAAGAGCACAATCTGACTGTGTCTCTCAGATTCAGTATTACTGAATGTGTTAGAGGAAGCTACAACCAAGGATTTATGTGGTAAGTTTGGGAAGTTGTATCAATCTAAGTCCCTAGTAAATAAACTATTCCTAATAAAGAAGTTTTATAACCTGAGGATGAGAGACGACGACTCGGTGGCAAGCATTTGAACGCCTTCGATACTGTGGTAAGTCAATTAGTATCTGTTGAGATTAAAATTTCAGATGAAGATAAATGTATCAATTTACTGTGTTCTTTAAAAACTTTGTGGGATAATCTGGTTGTGGCCATAGGTAGTAATACAACTTCCTTGAAGTTTGATTAAGTGGTCTCATCCTTGTTGTCCGAGGATATGAGATAAAATAATATGGAAGGACAGAGCACAAACAAATTATTTGCAAGAGGAAATTACCAGGAAAGAAATAGATCTAAGTTATCAAGTTGGAGATCTAAGTATAAGGGTAGATATAAATCTCCCATAAATTTTGTAAAGGTATGTGGGAGATGTGGAAAATAAGGGCACTACAAGAAGCAATGTAGATCCAAAATTGAGAAAAAGAAGGGATCTGAAGAATCTAATTCTACAGAAGAAAATACCTCCAAGGAAGAAGGAGGGGATGTGTACTTGACTTCTTCAAGAAAACATGCATATCATGAGGCATGGTTGGTTGAATCAGATGACTCCTTTCATATGACTTCCCATAGAGAGTGGTTCTGCGAATATGGAAGGTATGATGAAGGTAATGTTTTCTTAGGTGATTATTCAACAAATAGAATCATAGGATGAGGAAAAGTCAAGATGAGGCTCATATATGGATGGATTATAACGCTTCCTAGTGTTATGCACATCCCAGGTTTGGCCAAAAATTTGATTTCTGTAAGAAAAATGGATGATGCAGGGGTAAAAACAACATTTGAAAAGGAAACCTGCAGGATGGTTCGAGGAGCAATGGTGTTGTTGAAAAGAGTTCGGTTTGGAACTCTGTATAAGTTGCAAGGAAGAAATATTGGTGATGGGTGTAATAGTTTCATTGTTCCTGATATTGGAGTTGAAGAATAAAGAACTCCTACAGTCTCTGGAGAAAAGGTTATGTTGTGGCATCAAAGACTTGGGCATATCAGAGAGAATGGTCTTTGAATAGTACACGGTAAAGGTATGGTTAAAGGTATGTCTAATTTCTCTCTGGATTTATATTTCTGTGAACATTGTGTTTATGGGAAGAAGAATCAGGTAAGATTCCCCTCTGGTGTAACAAGGGCAGAAGGAATTTTACAGCTAGTTCATAGTGATTTTTTTGGACCTATGTCGGTGCCATCATTGGGAAAATATGTGTACTATGTCTAATTTGTAGATGATTTCTCTAGGAATGATTGGATATATTTCCTCAGGAAGAAATCTGAAGTATTTTATAGGTTTAAAGAGTTTAAGGCTCTTATTGATAATCAAACAAATAAAATAATTAAGGTGTTGAGGGAAGATATTGACGGAGAGTTTTGTAGGAATGAATTTGAAGAATTCTGTAAGAAGTGTGGTATAGAAAGGTAGAATAATACTCCATATAAACCTCAACATAATGGAGTTGCAAAAAGGATGAACATGATGTTGATGGAAAAAGAAAGGTGCATGCTCAGTGGTGTCGGGTTAGGGCAAGAATTCTGGGCATAGGCAGTGGGTACTGCATGTTACTTGGTCAACAGATCACCCTCAATAGCACTGGATGACAAGACTCCACAAGAGGTGTGGACTGACAAGAAACCTTCTCTCACACATCTCAAGGTATTTGGCTGTGATACATATGTTCATGTTCCAAAGGAAAACAAGAGTAAGCTAGATAAGAAGGATGAAAATTGTATCTTTATTGGATATAAATATGGTCTCAAAGGTTATAAGCTTTGGAACCTAGAAACTAAGAAGGTAGTGTATAGCCGAGATGTGGTATTTAAAGAAATGAAGGATGGTGTTAAACATGAAGTCTTACCAAGTAAGGAAGAACTAGAGAAAATAGAGTTTGATTTAAAGGATGATGGATCCGACTCTATAGAAGTACAATAATAATAAGAAGAAGATCCTCATACTCTAGTATTGAAGAGATTGGTTTGAGAAAGAAGGCTACCGAAAAGTTATACTCGATCTGATTTCCATTCAAATTTTTCTTTGTCTATTATTGATGATGATCCTAGAACTGTCAGGGAGGCAGTGGCTTTAGAGGATGGAAATATCTAGAAAAAGGCCATGGATGAAGAAATGGAAGCCTTGGATAAGAATGAGACTTGGGATCTAGTGGAATTTCTGACTGGAAGAAATCCCATTGGCAACAAATGGGTATTCAAAAAGAAGATGAATGCACAAGGAAAAGTGGAGAAATACAAATCTCGATTAGTAGATGATCTAAAAATGGAGAAGACTTGAAAAACTTGAAAAACTTATAGCAAGTGAATGTTATGTGTTTAAAGAAAAATGATCAGTTTGCAACACATAAATTAAAGGATTACTTATGCAAATTACACATAGATAGCAGCATAAACATTGAACATAAACACGTAAGCACATCAATTGATAAAGGAGTTCACCCCTCTTATGGGCTACATCTCCTAGTCCAGCTTCCAATGGATCATTATTATTAATTTCTCAAAAAGTTCTCAAAACATGTCTTACAATGCTCAAACTGACAAACCGACTACTCCAATGGCTTCCCAGCATTCCAAAACCCCTGTCTAGGCTCTTTTGGCACCTCAATCGGTCGAAAAATGAAGAAGTTAGGCCTCCTGGAAGTCTCCCTCTTCAAGCTTGTTGTCTCTGGTTCTACAATTCGTACCCCTCTTGAATGAACCTGGCTCACACGCTCATTTAAGTGCAAAAACCCAGCACCGGGTGCAACCGCGCCAACGGTGCAAACCATAGAATGGTTAAGTGCGCCGACCCCTAGCATACCGACACTGGGCATATGGCCATGTGACCTGCAGCGCTTTGATAAGGTGGTTAACCGTTGGAAAACCGTGTAAACTGACTCCCGCGTGCACATACAAAGGTTATATGTTAAAACCGGGGTTAAATGTTTATAACCAGCGCGCAATTCGTTAACACCGCCCCATATACTATATGGTCACATAGTTTACAATGGAACCACGGGTCGGGGCTTATGCCCCGGCCCGCCCCCTTTCTGTTTAATACTACGACCAAACTTAAATTCAATGTAATCCATATTCCTCACTAGGAATGAATGGTGGTAAGTTGGTTATTGGAGTTTGCAAAGGCACTATATGGAGGAGAGGTCCGGGGCTCGAACCCCACATACTCCAATAATTTTACATAATAGAACTCCCTTAGCCAACCCGGTGAGTGTGCGGTAAAGCCCTTGGATTGGGCCACGTGTACTATTATTGGCCACCCAAGGATACGTGTCAACACGGAACTCACCAACAATCAACCAATCAACATCGGCCCGCGTCACCGCGATGCGGTCTATATGGCCTGCCACGTCCCGGACCAGTATGGGTATCACAGACTATCACGGGCCAGTACGGTCGGTATCAAACTTTGCTTGTTTGGCTTGGTGAGCAGATCGCGATATCTTCTCCACGGACCAGTTTGAAAGTAAATATCTGCTTGAGAATCAAGAAGATGAGGCAGGCCTTGATAGCGCTGTTTTAGAGTAGCATTCCAGGTACTTTGAAAATTGAGCAAAATTTGATCCCACGATCCTGACTCCCATTGGGAAGCTTTTGGACCTCAAAAGACTATCACCGATCTATGTGAAGATGAGGGTATAGTTCCCTCACCCTTCCGACCTCAATCCACTTGGCCTTTCTTGGATTAGTCCCTTTAATACCAACTCGCAAATACTCCACATTTCCTGCGGCAGTTCGCATTCTCCTGTCAAAGGATGGTGTCTTCCTGCAGTTACATTAGATACTCTTGAGAAAATCATCTATGGAAGGAATGCGAACATGATCTCCTTGATCATAAATCAAATAAGGCTCTTCTTCAAATTCTTAACATTAACAGCGCATACATGCATATATGGAGGCAAATCTAAGCGAAAACATTGTTACCAATCTTGTCAACAATCTTGAAGGGACCATATCGAATGGGTTTCAACTTTTTACCTTCGCCTTTAAGACTCTCCTAGCTGATGTAAAGCCACACTTCATCACCAACTTGAAAACTGTGATCAAAACGATGCTTATCATGTCTCGTCTTATACTTGGCCCGACTCTTTTCCAGCTGCTTTCTTACCACACGATGTATCGATTGAATTTGTTCAATGAACTTCTGCCCGATCAATATCCATATTGCCCCATCAACAACAATATCTTTTTCAAAGATGAAATCTAAAGGACTTGAGCCACGCGATGCTTAAAACATGCCTCAAATGGCGGCGTTTGATTTGAAGAGTGCTTAGCTCGATTTAATACATATGTTGAATGTAGTGTAAATATTCATCCCAAAGCTTAGGATGCTTCTTACTTGATAAGCACCAAAGAAGATGTACTGCTGAAAATACGATTCACCACCTAAATACGACCATGCGTCTGCCGGATATGATGAAAAGTTGTGCTCTTTTAAGCTTGGTGTCCATGAGAATTGCCCACAAACTTGACCAAAACTTCCAACAAATCCAATTCCGATTAGAAATAATGGACTTGGAAAAGCCAAAATGCGCGAACATTTTGAAGAACAATTGTTGTTGTTACTGGCATTACTGCTTAGTACAAAGGCATCCAAAATACACATTTTCTAAAGCGATCCAACCACAACATAAAGATAATCACTGACCTCTTCTCAACATAGGTAAACCACCAAAAAATCCATGGAAATACTTTCCCAAGATTAGAAGGAGCTGGAGAGTGGAGTGCTTCAAGCCCAACTTTCGATTCTTGGGTTTACTTATGGCACACTTGAACATCCCGAACATATACATGAAACACTTTCATTCATCTTAGGCCGGTAACAATATCTTTGCAAATTTTCCCTTTGTCTTGCCTACACCAAAATGGCCAACAATAAGAGAAGAATGCACTGCTCTTATGATGTTGATTCTTTCTCAATGGAATACACAACTTACCAAGATGATACAAAGAGATTATTATGCACATGATAATCCAATTCTTCAACATGGTTAAGAGTGGCACAAAGTTTCATACACTTCCTTAAGTCGATTATCTAAAAGCATATTGTTTCCACATAACTTTCATGCATTATAGGACTCTTCTTAAAAATATTTGACTTTTAACAATGGGCACGGAAAGCATATCATCCAATTTGTTAAAAATGCCCAGCTACTTATACACGATAACCAAATGAAGCTGTTGAAGAAACCATCCATCTGAAGTGCCTAACTGGCGTAGCTTTGGTGATTGTAAATATTGCAAAGGTTGATGATATATGTGAATAATGGTTTCTTTTCTGAACAAATAATGCTTCCATTTCTTAACACTTTGAACCAATACATATAATTCTTTATCATAAGTAGGATAATTAATTCTGACACCATTAAGCGTCAGAATACAGAAAACAAATTGGCTTACCATGCTTGTAGCAAAGCTGCTCCCATCGCATAATTACTTGCATGCATGCGGATTTCAAAAGGTTGTCTTAAATTTGGAAGTGCAAGAGCTGGCGTTGAGCGATCTTTTCTTTCAAAGTATCAAAACTGTTGCTTGCCTCCCCCATTTGGAAACCTTGCTTGACACTAGTCACCGCATGTAATGGGCAGATGGATGAAAAGTTAGCGATAAACTTTCTCTAGTATTGGGCGGCTCCCAAAAACTTCTTGCCTCTGTCACATTGTTGGGTGTGGACCATTCCAAAATAACTTTAACTAGAAAGGATCAATTTTTAATTAGCCTCCACCAACAATATGGCTAAGAAGATAAGCGAAGTTTTCCAAATTCACATTTGGACAACTTCAAAAAATAGCTGTTCTTTCCTCAAAACATCAAAACTTTTTCACATGTTCAATATGCTCTTCGAGATTCTTGAAATCAAAATATCATCTAAGTAGACAATAACAAAATCATCGAGGAAAAGGCCTCAGAACATCATTTCGCAACTTCGCTTTGTAGTAGTAGGTGCATTGCAAAGTCAAAAGGCATTACCATCCATTCAAACAAACCTTTCTTAGTCTTAAAAGGCGTCTTCCATGTGTGGCCCTCAACAATCACGATGCGATGATAACCACTCCTTAAATCTAACTTAGTGAAATATTTTTGCATATTTTAATTGATCAAGCAAAATCATCGGTCGTGGAAGGGATAACGATTTTTAACTGTAAATTTGTTCAAAGCCCTGAAATCGAAACACACATTCACCGTTCCATCCTTCTTTGGAACTAACACAATTGGAGATCCACATGGCGAAGAACTTGGCACAATTACCTTTGTCTAACAATCACAATTTGTTTTTAATCTCATCATTTTTCCATATTTGACATTCTATACATACCAATATTTGGAAGTGGACAATCTTGTTATGGCGAATTTCATGTTGGATTCCTCTTTTGGAGGCAATCCTTAGGTTCTTTAAACATGTGTCATCGCTCTCGATTAGTAACTTTAAAATAGATTTGATTTTAACTTATTATCACAACCTTGAAATGCTTAAGTTCTCAACATCATTTTTAGGTTTGATCATTAAGAAAATTTTTTTACTTGCATTAACTAAACTCTTCATTTTGCACTGCATTTATGATTGATAAATTCATCTTCTTAGTAACGAGCTCACGACAACATACTCTAATCCATATTTAAACAAATGATACTTATTCTCCCAATGATAGAAAATAGCTTTTTTATCATACAAATAAGGACTTCCCAAAACAATGCCACATATATCAATGGGAATCACATCCGGCTCTACTTCATCAACAAAATTGGCGGTTATAGCAAACCTAAGTTTACACTTCACAGTTGCAGCAACTTAGCATTATCACATATCAACCAAGAGGGTATGGATTAGGATGTATAATTTGGTTTTCCAAGCTTAAGTTTCTTTCTGATCTCTTGATATAAGATTTGATTGTGACCACGAGTATCAAATAGCGTGTCTATCTTAGTATGTTTTTTGAAACAACCTTATATGAAAAAGTTCAATTCTCGTTTCTCTTGTTGAGTTACATCGACATTAGCATTAATTTAAGAGCTAGTGCTAGAAACATAATTATTACCTTGGTAACCCATGGTACGTGATCTTAGATCTCATCACGGGAATCCGACCCAAGTCTTGGCAAAGAAGCGATGCCTTGATCTTGACTTCCCTTTCTTGGATTGTTCCCAAACTTTTGGGTCTTCTTTCGGGATGACTTCCAGCAGTGATCTTCATCATGTCCATCCTTTGAACAATGTTTACATGTGAGCGTTTCTCCCTCCTTCTTCACAGTAGCATTCTTCTTACATTGCCTTTGAATTTCTTCTTCCCTTTGTCTCCACTGGCTGTATGTCTTCTTGAAACCCTCATGAGTGTCATTCCTTACTCTTGCTTCCAAATGGAAGTGGCACGTACACAAACCTCATCTAGATTAGAAGGATTAAACATAAGTATATTATGCCTCAAATAACTATACAAAGCACCAATATATTTGAGCAATGTTTCATATGAAGACAAATCAACTCCCAAACCAAGCTCTCTTCTCCTAAATTCCTGGGTAAAACTTTGTACATTTTGTCCTTTTGCTTGTCAAAAATTATGCCATTCCATGGTTTCCTTTTTGTTTATATGCCAATGGATAAAATTGTTTTTTTTAATTGCTATAATGAAATCATTCCAAGAAAGCAAAAATTTTCCATTCTTTTCATTTCCTCCACGTGTTTTAGATTCCCACCAAATAGAGTGATAGACCATCTAATCTTAATGAATCTAACTGAATTTTGGTTTCATCATCTTGAATCTTTTGTATTCTATCTTTTATATTCTAGAATAGACTTCCAATTTGGCCGTATCCAATTATCTAACTTTTACATTAACTACTCATTATAAAATTGGCAACTCAAATTTTATATCAAGCTTTAATGAAGGGAATTTACTTGAAGGAGTTTACCATGTCCATTAGAGATGTTTATTTGGTAGAAGAAGAAGAAGATGATGATGATGGAGAGGAGGAGAATTGGTGGAGAAGCACCATTCCCTCCATTTCCTTTGGAGTCTTGTCACCACCACCTCCTTTATGCATTGAGGTTAGAGCCTTCACCCTGCTGACATTATGTTCTAGTTTCAACAAGTCTTCATCATGTCTCTCAACTCTATAATGATCACATGAGATCTTCTTCTTCATCAGGAATACGTTCATGACTTTCTGCCTGAGCCATGCTTGTGAGTGAATGTCTCTGAAACTTACGGTGAATGAATCTGCTTCCTCCTTGTCAGGATAAGAACTTGGCTCCACAGTTGACCTTCTCCTCTTATTGAGTTTAAACCTTGTGAGCATTAGAAACTAAAACTTGCAACAATCAAGTCTTCCAAAACCATTGCTCTACGATACCAACTTGATCTAAAATAGAAGAAGACTTGAAAACTTGAAAAACTTATTGCAGAGTGAATGTTGTGTGTTTAAAGCAAAAGGATCAGTTTACCGGCTTGCAATTAAAAGTTACTTATGAAATTACATGAACCAATACAGCATAAACATTGAACATAAACACATAAGAACAACAATTGATAAAGAGGTTCACCCCTCTTATGGGCTACAAATTGATAAAGGAGTTCACCCCTCTTATGGGCTACATCTCCTGGTCCAGCTTCCAATGGATCATTATTATTAATTGCTCAAAAAGTTCTCAAAAACATGTCTTACAATGCTCAAACTGACAAACCGATTGCTCCAATGGCTTCCCAGCGTCCAAAAACCCCTGTCTGGGCTCTTTTGGCACCTCAATCGGTCGAAAAATGAAGAATTTAGGCCTCCTGGAAGTCTCCCTCTTCAAGCTTGTTGTCTCTCGTTCTACAATTCGCACCCCTCTTGAATGAACCTAGCTCACACGCTCATTTAAGCACAAAAACCCAGCACCGGGCGCAACTACGCCAATGGTGCAAACCATAGAATGGTTAAGGGTGCACCATCCCCTAACCGCCTCGACACCTGGGCATATGGCCATGTGACCTCGCGCTTTGATAAAAGGTGGTTAACCGTTGGAAAACCATGTAAACCGACTCCCGCGCGCACATACAAAGGTTATATGTTAAAACCGGGTTTAAATGTTTATAACCCGTGCACAATTCGTTAACACCGCCCCATATACTATATGGTCACATAGTTTACAATGGAACCACGGGTCGGGGCTAGGCCTCGACCCGCCCCCCCTTTCCACTTAATACAACACACGCATTTAAATATATGCGCGTTGACATTCATAACAAGGAACGTCGGGCGGAAAGTTGGTTATTGGAGTTTACAAAGGCACTATGTGGAGGAGAGGTCCGGGGGTTGAACCCTGCGGCCTCCAACATTTTATACATAGAACTCCTTAGCCAACCAGTGAGTGACACGTGGCACCCTTGGATTGGGCCACGTGTCCTATTATTGGCCACCCAAGGACACGTGTCAACACTCGACTCGCCAACAATCGACCAATCAACATATTCCACGTCACGACCGTATGGTTTGTATGGCCCTGCCACGTCAGACCGTACGGACTATACGGACTGTATGGACAGGTACAATCAACATCAAACTTTTTGCCTGTTTGTCTTGACGAACATATCACGATATCTTCTCCATACAGACTCCGTTTGAGAAAGTAAATATACTGTCGGAATCAGGAAGACGAGACGGACACAATGGCACTATTTTTGTCGCATTCTGAGCACTTTGAAAATTGAGCAAAATTTGATCCCCTGATCAGTAGAAAAGGGTTATTCCCAGGTTGAGGGAATTTATTTTGGCGAGATGTTTTCTCCTGTTGCCAAGTTAAACTCTATAATATTTTTGTTATTTGTTGCTGTTGCATTTTATTTTGAAGTAGAATAGATGGATGTGAAGACAACATTCCTACATGGGGATCTGGAAGAAGAAATCTATATGAAGCAACCAAAAGGATTTGTTGTGAAGGGAAAGAAGGAGTTAGTATGCAAGATGAAAAAGTCCTTGTATGGTTTGAAACAGTCACCAAGGATGTGGTATAAAAAATCTGATACTTATATGTTGGGACTTGGATTCACAAGAAGAAAAGAGGATCAATATGTGTATTTTAAATTAATTGGTGATCATTTGATTTATTTTGTCTTGTATGTGGATGACATGTTGTTGATAGGAAGCAACAAGGAGATTATCCAGGATGTGAAAACTCAGTTGTCCTCTAAATTTGACATGAAGGATCTTGGTTCTTCGAATTTCATTTTGGGCATGGAAATTAAAAGAGATCGGAAAAATAGGAAACTTTGATTAAATCAGAGAAAATATGTCGAGACAATATTGCAGAGGTTTAATATGAAAAAATTGAAATCAGTCAAGGTTCCTTTTCCCGTTGGGGTAAAGTTATCTGTGGATCAGTGTCCCAAGACACATGAAGAGGAGGAGGACATGTCTCGTGTTCCATATGCAAGTGAATTTGGCAGTTTGATGTATGCAATGGTCTATACTAGACAGAACATTGCACATGTAGTGGGAGTTTTGAGTAGGTATATGTCAAAACCAGGGAAGGAGGATTGGACAACAGTAAAAAGGGTTTTCAGGTATTTGCATGGAACTGCTATCTATGGGTTGTGCTATGAAGGAAGACCGAGATTAGACAGAGTGGTGGATATACATGTATTTTTGGATGTATAATGGGTTGGAGATCTGGATCGTAGGATATCTACAAGTGGGTATGTGTTTAACCTATTTGGAGGAGCAATAAGTTGGATGAGGAAAAGACAGGATGTAGTGGCACTTTCAACTTCAAAAGATGAATACATGGAAGCCACTCATGCAAGTAAGAAAGTAGTATGGTTACAAATATTGTGTTAAAGTATTGGATTGGTACAACAAGATGTAAGGATATATTGTGACAGTCATAGTGCAATGTTTCTGGCGAAGAACTCGACTTATCATTCAAAGACAAAGCATATTGATATTCAATATCACTTTATGAGAGACATGGTTGAATTAAAGAAAGTGTTGTCGATGAAGGTGGATACTTTGAAGAATGTTGCAGATTCATTAACAAAATCTGTGAGCACTGATAAGTTCTCTTTGTGTAGAGGATCCGTGGGCATTTCTTCCTTAGATTGTTGACTATGTAACCCTGTAACCCCTTGTATGCAAAGAAAAAAACAAGTGGGAGAATGTTGGGTATGTGTTATATTCTTTGCATGAGTAGTAGTGTATGTGTTGTGTTGGGTACGCAAGGGGTTTTGAGGGGGGGGACACTAGGCCCCCCCTTGGGGGGTGCAGGGGGGAGAAATCCCCCCGTGCGGTGGTTTTTCGGCACATGGTTTCTTTGCCGATGGTTTTCTATTTCCAGTTAAGGAATTAGGGTTGTTGACTAATCCAGGTCATAGGGTTAGGGTTTTGTATGTCGCTGGCTCCTATATGTATATTGTATTATAAACAATGTATCACTATGAATGAATATAGAATATGCTGGTTTTCCCGGTTTGGGTTTCCAGGGGAAAAATCTTTGTGTAATGTTTGTATTTTCTATTGTATGTTTTCTGTTCTTTTACTAAAAATCTGTTTGCAGTAAATATTGTAAAAGGTTAAAATCTACACTAGCATGTAGACAACGATATTCACACCTATTACAAGTCTAGTAATAATACATTAACTTGTTGGTATTTCAACAATGACTAAGATATAATTATTGAAAGAAAATACGCATGCAATAAGATGAGTGCAAGAAGAATAGTTTCCTTATCTCTACCATCAATCACACATTAACACAACGATTTGCTTTTCATCATTAAGAACAAAAGAATTGTTAAAATATTGAAACAAATAGCTTTTCAATAGATTCAAAAACTCTTACTCGTTACATCATCAACTACTAAAATAAAAGTTGTAAGTAGTTCCTCCTTAATCCAATTACATAACGCCTTTGATGAAAAAAACAAAATTTTGTCTGCGGTTCTAAAAAGAACTTCTTAATTAATGTTGCTCATAAATAATTCTTTTCAATTCTCAAAAAAAGGGTCTTTTCCCCAAAACCATCGACCCTCCCCAAAAGGTCGATCCCTCCTATTTATAAATAATCACTAACTTAAAATAGCTGCTACAAGTTTGTGTTAAGTAAAAGAAAAGAGTGACACGTGGTGGTTGATCTCTTTGTTCTCCTAAAATCATATAGTAGTTCTACTAGAGTGGATGGCTCTTCTCATAATCTGACCACTTGATGAAGATATCCTCGCATGTGTTAGCATATGGGAAGCTGTGTTGGTCCATTGGGGATGAAAGGGTTTCCTTCACTTCTATTGCCCGTTCTCTATATTTGATGACTTTGGCACTTCAACGTAGCAGAACTGCATGAGCCTTGATTGAATGCTCCATAAAATTATGTATTTGACTTGGTGTGATGCTTTCCACCTGCGCGATATCCATTTCCCATGGTAAGTCTTGTTCTGCATGTCGTTTGACTATGTCATGCAAGTCGACAAAGTTTTCGGGTGAGCCAAACTCTGGGAGGCCAATGCATTTCATCTCCCCATTGACATTTTCCCAGCTTCTTTCGCACTCGACCCACTTCTTCTGTATCTCTCGCTGAGCTTCGTGGGACATACTTACCTAGTATTCGGATACCTTCCTGATCCAAGATATATTTCTATCCATCAACACTTGAATGCCATGATCCTCCATGTCTCGTCCCTTTTGCACTGCGCTAATGTGATTGATTTGTTCTACATATTGGTATGCCTTTTCATACCATCTCTCCACATCCTTACAGGTTATCACTGCGATAAGAATATCTTCTTGATAATTAGCTACACATGTAGTGAAGAGATGAATTTCACTCGTGAACTTTGCATATGCGTCTTGGAACTCACTCTTCAGAAAAATCGTGTCTTGCGTTGAGACTTGGTAATATTTCGCTAGATGGCACATATGGTCTAGCTCCTTCTTTGCAACAAACGAATACTTTTCATCTCACTTTTCTCGATCTAGCATATCATCAGTGATAGCCATCCTTGCGCCAATTATCTCAGATGTCTTCATGTTTTCTGTGCTGAGCAACCTCTCTTCCGTGGTGATGAGAATCGAGCTATCCCACATGAGCCGTCTTTTTTTGTGTTCCTCCTCATGATGGATTTCCTCTTCCTGTCATAAGAAATCTCTTGTATATTAGTAACCTCATCAATAGGATCAGGGATTTGTTGGTCTCCCCAGGTTAGAGTGTTTCCCAAAGTTCTTGATGTATGTATTTTCTCTAAGATTGACTCTTCTACTTCTTTGACAGGGGAAACTTCCATATGTTCCAATGGCTTGACCTCCGACTCGTGTTCATCGAATGGTGAGGTATCAACCAAAATTGAAGAGACAGGGACAAGATCAATACTTACTTGGTGATCGACTGTTGAGGTGTCAATCTCTCACTATTGCAATTCCTTTTTTTGTCCACCTAAACCTAGCTCATCCTTGGAGCTGTCTTTCGGGGTCCCCAATAGGTCAAGAAGTTCAATGTCTAAGGTGTTGGATTTTCAATGAGATATGTCTCATTTATTCTCTTTAAAGTTTATGTTTATTTTTACTTGAACCATAACTATTGGAAAAAACCAATATCACAAGAAGAATAGCCATGCAAAAGAAGACAAGAAGTATCCTAGGAAACCCTTCTCAACAAGGGATCAAAACCCAACCAATACTTTGTTATATTCTTCAAGAGAAAGACCTCCCACACCATCACCAAACCTAGCACACAAGAGGGTGTTGTAATTTTCATAATTTCATCCCACAACTTCTGAAATCATGATATGACACAAATGATAAGTGTGTTTCCTCAATGGGGATTGACCTTTATTTATATAAGACTTGTCACATCAAATGATGTGTCTATTGGAACAATAGGGCCGACCTCAATAACTCAAAATATAATTAATAATTGGCATATTAATTATCTTTTACATTAATTATATTTTATATTAATTATCTTTTACATTAAGATGGGGCCGAACTGTACCCTTTACATTACAAATATGTTTATAGGTAATTCTGACTCTTGAACAGTATATAAAGGGATCTCATACACCCAATAGTGCTTAGCCACTAGGGGCACATCCACAGGGATGTCCACATCTCTATCTCACTACATTTCACAGGAGAACCACACTCAGTAATGTTCAACCACTAGGCTCATGTTCACCTCTGCTCATCCACAGGCACGTCCAACTCAACATATCTTCTTTACCATTTCATCACACAGGAGAGTCATCTAGAGTTCAACATATCAAATCTCTTCTCAGAGGAGGCTAATACATTGTTTCATCTCTGTCTCAGAATGATGCACCCAACTCATGGGAATTCACATGTTCACCTATATTCATCCATAGGCACGTCCAACTCAACATATCTTATTTCTCACTGCGTTACGATAAAATTATATTTTATCTCAATGTGTTTAAATCTATCATGAAACACATGGTTCTCATAGAGCTTCAGAAAACTCAGGTTATCACAAGTAATAATAGGATCCATCTCATGATAAAATAAATCTATTAGACGCCACACTACTTCACATACTACCGTACTCAATGCTATATAATTTTCTTCGGTGGTACTCAAGGCCACAAAGATTTGTTTCTTGCTGCACTAGGAAACCATGATAAACTCTAAGGTAAAACAACAACTGAATGTGCTCCTCCGGTCCACTGTACTCTTTTCTCAATCTGTATCGACATATCCTTGCAAACTCATGTTCACATTGGAGGCATATCTCATGCCATATCCAATTGTTCCTCATATATGTATCTCAATACATTCTTTAATATTATCTAATGAGTCTGTCTTGGCTGACTCATGGATTGACTAAGCACTTTCGCTGCATAGAATATATCAAGTCTAGTGTTAATTAGATACATCAATGATCCAATTAGCCGTTGATATACATGTGGGTCAATATCGTCTTAATCATCATCATTTATTTTTCTTCAAATCCACCACCATCGGTGTAGACATGGATTTGAATTTTGTCATACTGAACTTCTTTAATATCCCCACTATATATTTTCCTTGACTTAGGAAAAGTCTCATTGGTCCTTTGTCATATTTCTTATCCCAAGAAGTAGTGCATCATACCTAGATCATTCATCTCAAAATCAGAAGTTAAATATTACTTGTAACAACATGAATTCTTGAATAAGTCATCAAAATCAGGCTGTCATCACCAACAATGCAATAGTATAGGTTTGGATCTACAACACTCTTGCTGAAACCAAAAATTCATCAATAATCCATCTATCTAATGTAGTTTCCAACTAATTGATGGTAGTACAGATAGGAGTGCATCGAGATACTTGATCAATATGTCTCATCATAGTTCGCTCCCTCTTCTTGTGAGAATCCTCTGACTACAAGTATCATTTTGTATTTCTTGATGCTTCCATCAGCTGCATGTCTTTCTACCTTTTGTAGAGTTTGTCAAGCCCAGATAGGACTTTTATGGCCTACTATAAAGTCTCTGAGAATATCAACTAGAACAACTGGATCAACTGTATCTGTGGTTTTCTTCCTATGAACAACCGAGGGGGAGAAGGTATTTGTATTTTCATTTTTCTCAAATAGTTTTGACTCCCTCTGAGTCAAGTGACTCCCTCTGAAGTCTTGAAGGAAAAACATCTTCCTTTATTGTTAATGTATCTGGAACAAGTAAACAAACAAAAGGAAACAAGACAAGAATATATCCTAGTGTAGATTCATGAGTACATTTCTATAATCAAAACAATTTAAGGATTGTTGTCACAACTACAACACCTACTTGTAATGTAGCATGATAATTAAAACAATAAAACCTGGAGTCTTCACTTCTAGTGTGTTGTTCTTCTAAATGCACTGAGACCTCTCTGGGTACATGATTTCACCAAGGGTTCCTTCCTCCTGCAAGTACCCTTATGATAATGATGAAAATAATATATATACAAGTGCATACCTGAGAGTGTACAACAATGGAGGTTTTGCTTGGTTGTTGTAGACTAGAAGGCACATTATATTGATGTAGCTTCCTGTGGCCACCAACCACTGCTATACTTTATAACCAGACTTGTTTTCCTCTATAGCCACCTTGTACCATACAAGTTTCTAATGAAGTCTGCATCATCCTTGTAGCCACTGTAGCTGGGTTGGCCTTGTACTTTGGTCTTGTATCAACTTTCTGATCCTTGTAATTCACTAGATATGCCTAGTCTTGAAATACACTGTTGTCACTTACAACACTTGTTGTCCCAATATTGTCACAATAGTCCTTTAATCATAGGTCAAGGATGCCCTTGATGTCTCACTAAAATAGATCTGAAGGTTGGATTATCTTCTCTCAATATAGGTCTGTATAGTGTTTACACACTTCTCTAACTTGTGCCAAACCTGGCCTTAGAACAAGCTTCAAACTAGACCCTACTCTGTCATAATTTCATTCTTTAAATTTGCTTCAAAACACTTTGATGATAAGGCAGGAAAACTGATATTTAAAGTCAATGCACAAATGATCACCATCCTGGCTTCTATCAACAACAACATTTGTTGTAGTGTTTAACTGTCAAGTAATGAGAACGAACTTTATGCTTCCTGGGATTTTCACCGAGATAGCCCAATTTTGCTAGAAACATAACTGAGAACATGTTTGTTCCAAGAATTGATGACAAATGTGAAGGATATGGAGATGGTTGCTTCTTATCTGGAAAGAATGAGAAGCCATAAACTGATACAGTAACTGAAGCTTCAATATTATTTTGTTGTTTAGGAGTTTGGTGTGATGACAATCTAATAACAAACTTTGAGCTAGCAAGTCGAGCCTCTCCTAGGCTGCATCCATTCTTCTTTTAGCAGTTCGAGCCACCAAGAAATAGGTGGCTTCACTCTCATCTTGTAAGAAAGGGTCGGTCAGGTTCTTTTAGGCCTACAACCATCTTTAATATTTTTCCACAGAAAATTTAGAAAGGGGTCTGACCCTTTCCTTCACCACATAAATTTAGAAAGGGGTCCAACCTTTTCCTTCTAGGTTGCGAAAGACTTAGAGGCATGTAGCCAACCTTTTTTATTTCCACATAAAACTAAGGGAGGTCTAGCCTCAACCTTTACCACTAAAGGAGAGGTTAGACCCTTGTTTCTTTATGCCAATGGTAATTTCTCCTCCCATGGATGACTGCGGTTTAGGGTAGGCCATGCTCCTCCCTTATCCTTGGCTCCAACTTTCTCTCCCATACACTTCATCTATTGTGGGGTTTCTCGTAGGCTCTAGCCTCCTCTCCCATACATGTTTCAGGATAAATCCGTAAGTGCGGACACAAACCGATCTCCCTAGATCCACCTGGATCTAGAACAAAACAGGACAAAATAATACACTTTCCCTAGATCTAGCCTATTGAATTAACTAAGAGATAAGGATTATGGACATACCTTATGGACGCTTTCCTTATGTCTCTATTGTTCCAATCTTTTCTCCAATGCTCTTGCGTCGTTCAAATCACAACAACACAAACCAATCGGGGTAAAGGCAGATTAATATATTCAATAGCTAGTCTATACATATGATTAAGGAATTATGTAATAAAGTGACATCATCTTTATGGGAAAGGGACATATTACTGTATTGAATTAATTGAAAGTGAAACTTACAACCTGATCCTTGATGTCGTAGGTCTCCTTTTGATGTCTCCTATCTCTGACACACACACTTTCTCATGCATGAATAAAATCAACTACTTTTGATGACCTTGCTGTTGTCTCTAGCTGCTGTAGCATCAGTCCTTCACACAGGATTTCAATAATCTCCAATCAATCTCTTTCTAGCTTGCTCCTTTTAACATTTTTCATGAGCAATATCCTCAATATATAGGAGAAGATAGATTAGTTACTTGGATAGGAATGATCCCAAGATATCTGGAATGCCAACACTTAGATAACCATTCGTTAGCCAACTCATTCTTCTCGAAGATTCCCTTATAGAAGGCTCGAGAACTTCATCTTTTTCCTCTTCAAGAAGATGTTCGCACCCTGGCAATTAGGTATAGTGCGAACCCCTCGTACTCCATCTTAATGCAGCCTGTGAGAATCAGGAATTCTCGCAGGCAAGTATATAGGTAGCCTGCGAACTTCTTTGAAAAATATGATTTCTGGAAGTAGACAAGTGTAACTTTTCTTAGGAAAGTATTCTTAGTGAAGATCTTGATTTTCCATCATCATAACATCATCATAATATCATCACGATGACCAAAATTGTGGATAACAGAATTCCCCCCAAAGTCTGAGAGTGGAATCAGTGACAGTTGATAGACTTTGTAAGCTGCATGTGTGTGTCAAGAACCAAGAGCACATCTAATCAGAGACCTGCAAACATCCAAGCATCAACAAAATATCATGTATACCAATTCTTGAGGTAGGCATTCCCACACTCAGATCATAGACTGACAACATCATAAACCAAGGTCATGTCCACCAATCATACACTGTGGATCCATGCAGTCATAATATAACACAACCACCTGAATACACTGTGGATCTGTGCGACAAATTTTCAATCAAGAAGACATAGCCACGAAACATACACAGTGGATCTATGTGTCGCAAATTATACATATACTCCATCACAACCTGGATCATAAAGATAATATCCAGGGTCTTCAATCTCATCACCCAAAGTACGAATCTAACCATCTGATTACATGTGTTGAAGTGGAACATAGTAGAAACCACTTGATTATCAGTCATTGATGTAACCGTTAACAAGTGCGAGGGAAATCGACATTGATGTCAATGACTCCCAAGGTACTACAGTACAATCCATTGACTATGAATAAATGAGTTGATGTCGAACACCCGACAAAATCTCTCGATCAGGGGTTAATGATGTAAACCCACTGTCGAAAGCGAGGAACTTGCCATTCAGGCATGCAAGCTCCAAGGTACTGAATAATTTCTAAGCCTTGATTCTGGATAATGTGATGAATTCGATGGAACCAGACTCGTCACAGGAGGGCCGTGATGTATCCACCGTCAATGACACGAAATGAATAACAGATTTTGAAAGTGAAGCAAAGTATGTGGCAATTGAACTTTGGACACAAGGAAGGCCGACACAGAGTGAATGGATAACTGCAGATGGCTGACTCAAATAGAGGTTTCAGACGGAATGCTCTTGAACATATGAACGACACGACCAACGATTTGGAAACATTGACTCAAAGACGACACATGGAAAGACCTTGTTATCAAATTGAATGAGAGACAAATGGATTTCCCCAAACCAGCGAACCCATTCAAATGATGAATGAAGTGTCATGTTCAAGGCGACATAGCGCCAATTAACACAAAAGATGGAAACATATCCCTTTCCCAAATTTTTCCACGCCATTTTTGGCAATTACCTCTTTATTTTTCCGCATGAAGCTTGAGGGATCACATATGCTTGTTGATATAGCTCATCCTTCGGACGAGGAGGTCCTTGAATTATTTTTAGCGAACCCTAGGAAGGAGTGGTTCGGTCCCATCCGCCAGTGCATCAATGTTTGTTCAATGAGTCCAGAGTTAGAAAACTTGAAGGTTTTTCAGATTATAGAGTTTGGAAAAACGGCAAAGAGAAGTCTCTCGGTTCCTTTTTCGTACAATAGTCAACGAGACCGAAAGGTTAAACTATCGCTCGAGAAGGGCGCATACTTCAAATATACTTGCTCAGTGAAAATAGCAAGATTAAGCGGCGATCTTTTCTTGTTTAGAGAGTCTGTAAAGAGATTAAAGATGACTCCATTGGGTTCCTTTTTTTGTATAACCACAACGAGCCTGAAAAAGAGAAAAAACGACGCTCGATTGCATTCTTATGTTTTTTGTAAGCGCAAGAACGGATAAAAGGTGTTCGAGGTTTTATATCAAAACCATTACAAACAATCAAAATCCCACCAATACCCGAATTAAACATTATGTCCATAATCATCCATGTTTAGCACCTGCCAATCATTTCACTCATTTTCACTTTAGTAATTAGGGTTAAATAATGAATAAACATAAAAACCCACTTTTGACATGGTAAAAAGTAAATAAAAATGAATCCATAACAAATTTTTACCATGTTTTACCATTTTACCATTTGAGTTCAAAAACCTCATTTTACCCTCTACCTTCATCGTTGATTTACAGGAGCTTGGGCGATCATTCCACGAGCCATCAGGATAATTTTGGTAAGCTATCCATTCTCTATCTTTTCAGTTAAGGGTATGTTTCTTTGGTTAAAAGTCAAGTTTTAAGTCGATTTTATAAACCCTATACGTGTAGAGGAATTCGAAACATACACGGGACGCGAGAATGCTCGATATCTCGCAGTGGGCCTAAAAGGCAGCTTTGTGATAAGAGATTCATAACTAGCGTGCCATAGGTCACCACGAACATGAAAATTTTAAAAATTTGTACAGCGTTGTAAAGAAAGGATTTTTCTGATGTTTAAAATTATTAACCATCTTCATATGTTTCGCATGCGGGTTAATAGCCACCATCATGGTGCTCGAATGACGAGAACAGGAACACTAGGAGGATAATACAAACGCCAAAAAATAACCCTCCCACCATAGCTGCACTAAAAGACTGTGGTCTCTTAAAATACTTCCATTATCCAGGGCATGAGGTAAGTTCGATTCTTGGAATGCTTAGTCGAGATATGTGGGATTCGGACCAACAAGTGTTCAATGTTGGAGCCCATACATTAACTATCGACATTTAGGACATATATTTCTTAACTGGTTTATCCAAGCGAGGGTCCTATGTCAATTTAACTGGTAGCAGAAGGGGTGGTTTGACAATGGTGAATCTGCAGCCGGTGTTATTACGCACTGGGAGAGAGGAAAAGAGGGGAAAGTGGATATTTGAGGGAATGGCAGTCTAACTCTTCACACTATTCTACTACCATTGCTTTCGGATGGCGAGGAGTCTTGCATCCACATATAACGCTATGAGCTATTTTCATTATGTCACAGTGCTTGAGCCAATTATTCAAGCTGAGGCGTCTGCAGGTTTCACGCGATCTAAGCTGACTAAGCGGGCGTGGGGAGCTAAAAGCGGTTGATGGATCTTTGTTGGTGTCGTTCTTCCTTGAGAGAGTTCCACGTGATTTAGACCGGTGAGTGGAACTTTCGGGGCCGAGGATCCACCGGATGTTCACGATGGTGTCAACTCATGGCCTGACATGTGGCAGGGCCTATCGTTAGGTATGACAATCATTTCTTTGACTGGATTCAAGGCCAGGTGCTAATGATAGAATATTATGAGTATGCTGGCTTAGATTTCCTTGATAGTCGATCTTGAACTACGAGGGATGCACGTTAAGGGGAGACCTCGATAATAAGGTACACCAATTTTAAATTTTGTATTTTTAACATATTTAAATGTTTTTGTTTTATAGATTTACTTGAAGACTAACATCAAATACTTGTTGATATACGGGCGTTGGACCCATGCTCGACTACGCTGCGTGATTCTCCTCCAACGAAGAGGCTGACATTCGCCCAGTAGTAGTTCCATAGTATGTCGAGGATTACTTGACGGTGGAGAAAAATTTAGAGGGCCTTATGGCAGATGTTCCGGTATGGCTGCGGAAGAGAGATTCCAAAGGCGTGATCAAGTATGCATTAAGTCTACTGCATCTATCGTCGACTTCTCCGCTTGAGTTGCTAGGACATTAGTGTGTTATCATTGAGCGTCATCCGTGGCGTCCTTATGTAGAAACCATGAGCTTCAATTTTACGATATTTTGGTCTTCGGACAAACATTTTTGTAAAAACAAACTTTGATTGTTATATATATACATGGTTTCTCCTGGCTCACTTTACATTGTGTACAATTTAATGTGTTTGATTTATAAATGATTTAAATGCTCATCCAATACATAATTAGCTAAAACTGTCACGTCGATGTATTAAGACATCTAGGAATGTGTTGATATTCAATATGATCAAAATACCATTCCAAGAGCCCGAATCTGTAAATATACCCTTAATAGAGTAGGACTTGAATAGAATATACATTACTGAAATGTAGTACTACCAACTGCGAGACAAGTCGCACAACCAAATAATAAATTCAAGAGGCGGCATCAACCAATAGTTCAACAATGGCACTATACTCTGCAATATTGTTGGTTGCTCGGCTAAGACATATACCTTGTAGAGATATGAGTTCGTTTGTCGGGCATAGATTTCCCATGCGATTGAAAGCTAGGTTTCAAAGTACTTATGGCTAGCACCGTCGATGAAACCAATATAAGGTATGGTGCTACGATGTCGGCAACCAAACACAATGTCACATAAGGTTAGAGACTAGATAACGTCAAAATAAAACTAAATGTACACACACCGCGGTATGATACATAAAATACAATTACTGGTGCACAAATGACTCATTATATTGCTTCTTTATGTATAACCCATTTCTGGGTTCGCTCGAAGGTACCCCATCATAATCAACTAGCTCATAAACTCCCTTTTCCAAAACTTTTCTAACAATGTAAGGCCCACACCACATTGGTTCAGATTCAGGCTCTAGGACGGCGTAAACCATGCAAAGGAACAAGATCCTTAGGAGAAGAAGCGAGGTTTGACATGCTTGTCATATTGTGCCTTAGCGTTTCTTTTGAATTTCTATTACTAAAATTGGCATCCGCATTCGGGTCTTGTCTAATGTTATCAAATACAACGGGGCGTTCCTCTTCGGTAGAAGTATTGGGAAAGAGCTCTACAACTAGCTTCAAAGATGGTATTTCACATTCTATTGGCGGAATGGATTCCATGCCGCCTTCATCGGAAACAACGTGGAAATCACATGGCGGACTTAGCGGATGTCCGATCGCCCACAATGCGAAAACAACATAGGTGTGCTTGACTAGTCTTATGGATTCCTATCATCAGATTGAATCGTAGTTATAAGAACCTTATTAATGGCTTCGGCGCGACCATTAACTTGTGGATAATAGGGAATTGATTGGTTTGTCATGAAGCGAACTCAACTTTTCCGTAATTTCAGACATCATATAATTTCTAAAACGACTATAAATTGTCCGGTGCCGACTACTTGGAGACACCAAAGCGAGTGACAACATGGTTGAAAAGGAATAATGCTGCAATCTCCCAGTATTATTGTCGAGGAATGTTGGCATTGCCTCGGCCCATTTAGTAGAATAATCAACAACTACAATAATATAACCATGCCCACAGTAGGTGGGGTGACATGTCATGAAATCAATGCCCCATTTTGAAAAAGGACCTATTGAGACTACAAGATGAAGGGGTAGGAGTGCTGACGAGATCTTCGATTATAGATGCGAGGCGCTGACACTTCTGAGCAGCGATGATGTAGTCATTGAAAATATAAGGAAGGCCAAAAGGTATCACACTTGCGTATTAATATCTTTTGAGTAGCATCTGGACATATGACCACCACATGCTCTGAATGAATTCATTTTTGGGCAGTAGCATACCCAGACATATGACCACCACATGCTCCTGAATGGAATTCATTCAAAGCTTTCTCAGCTTCTTCAAAATTCAAACAATGTCGATATACCGAGTCAATGCCTCGACGGTAAAGAGTATCGCCGAGGATAATATAATGACGTGCTTGATAACGGACGCGACGTCATTCATTACTGGACCAAGCAGGCCGGAAAGTTTGAGTTTGGAGATATATAATGATATCTCCGTACCAAATATCGTCGGTACTGATAAGGAAAAGTGATTCGTCCGGTAACGAATCAACTGCTATGTTTTCCGTGGCAGAGTGGGGAAAATCAAAAATTAACTCAACAAAAACTAAGGATTTCTTCGATGTGGCGCGATCGAATTCCAGGTCGAACTCCTGGAGAATGACAATCCACTTGGAGTACTTGCCCCCCAACAATTGACGTGTCAATATATGTTGCATGGGGTTACAATGTGAAATCACTGTAGTTTTTCTGGAGAGAATATAATGACGAAAACGTTGAACTGCTTGAACAGCAGCCAAATCCAGTTCCTCAACATGTTGGTACTTGACTTCCGTTGATGATAGACTTTTACTCAAGTAATAGATAACATGTTCATTATGGTTATCATCCTCTTGGACGAGGACCATGCCAATGGTATACTCAGAAGTAGCTAGATAAAGAAAATAATCTCGACTATAATCAGGAGGAAAAAGAAGAGGAGATTTTGTGAGGGACAACTTTAAAGATTCGAATGCGTTGTTGGCAATTTGATCCCAAACAAAATCTGAACCTTTCTTTAAAAGATGTGTAAAACCACGAGTAATCTCGGCGTAATTCGGGATGAAACGACGAAGAAAGTTTGCTTTCCCCTGCAAACTTTGTAACTGGTGAAGTGAGGAAGGAGGAGGAAGATTGAGAATTTCCTCAACCTTAATAGGATCTACCTGGATCCCCTGACGTGAGACAATGAAACTCCCCCTATACTAATCCTCCCCGATTAATGACTCAAACTCCCCTGCGCAAATCCAAAAGAACCCTCCCAAAAATCCAAGAGAACCCTCTTCCAAAAAAAGTAGAATGATGATCCCCTTCTGTAAACCCTCTTCAACACATATCCCCCCTTCACTGTCCTTTCTCCTCATTTATTTCTTTACCTTCACATTTATTACCTTATCCTCATAGTTAATGCCCCTTACCCAATTATTAATGTTCCTTATTTGTTTATTAATGCTTCTTATCCCCTAGCATACGTAAATCATTTAATTAAACAATATAATTTATTAACCCTCTTAATTTAATACCCATGTCAATGAATGTAACAGGTAATTAATTAATCAAATTATAACAATTAATTAATTAATTAATATTTAATTAGTATCATTATACCAATCTTTGTTTAATTAATAACATGTTAGAAAAATTAATTACCTAATAAATGTTTACTAGGGTTGTTACATACACCTACCCTTAAGGAAACTTCGTCCTGAAGTTAAGGTGTCTTATGGTACAAAGGAAAAGAAACCTGGTTCACATATTCATAACAATTAACCGACATTATCAGTAAGTAAGTCAAAAAAACCCATACATACTAGTGTATATGTACAAGAAATGCATGTGCATCTAGTATATACAAGTCTCGTGCATGTACTAATAATCAAAACTATCATCCTTTAGTAATTTATGTATGCATCCAATCCAGTCAGCAAGACTAGTCTTTTATAAAAGACAACAAACCAATCAATTGCTTGAGAAATCCTTTAATTACTATTATCCAGTTCAACAATTTTTATTTAGACAATTGTGGTTTAGTTACGTAATTATGAATATTCATATATACACATTTCTTTTTTTTTTGAAGGGAAAACATTAAATTCCACCACAAGACAGATTTCCATACCTTCTCAACTATTACTACTCATCCTTCCTCCCTAACCTACTTCCATCTCCATTCCTATCCTTCCTCTGCTAGACTATCTTGGAGCGTCAATTATATTGACCTAACTCCAAATAGAACCCGTAAGCGGAAGTATCGCTATCTCGACCAAGCTTCCTTAGCAGGCATCTGACAGTCATCATCACACGTCTTGGGGAGAGTAAACTAACACTGTCCTCCCATGACTTCAGGTTTCGG
>SNQJ01S0001100.1:327206-337262 GCA_010110895.2 Picea sitchensis
CGGGTTGCTTGTTTTGAGTGGTTTTTTGAGGAGTTACTCAGCTTGGCTTTGGCTAGGAAGAGGCATGAGTTGGCCTGATGCCAGGTAAACCTGTGTGGTGCATTTTAGGGTTATAACAGGTGCTCAAAGGAAGCTATAAAGTCTTCCACTATTCCTAATTGTTTCATCTTTTTCAAACAGCCCAAATGGTTGGTGTCAGCTTCAAAGCGTTCATAAAGCTCTGCCACAAATTGTGTCCAAGCAATATACCCTTGACAATAATTTTTTCTCCATTGCCACCATTGCCAATGTTCTTGATCTAGATGGAGAACACCATACCGGAGTTTGGTCAAGTCATCTGTAATGATGTATAAAGAGAAGTAATGTTCCATTTGGGTTACCCAACCAATGGGGTCCGAGCCATCAAATTTGGTTACATCCACCCATGGAAGGTTTAGGTCACATTGAAAGTGATGGTTCTGCAAGGTATGGGAATGAGAGGAATGGTCACCTTCAGTATGTGGGGGTGAGGAAGAGGAAGGGTTATCTATAGGGATATGCAGTTTGGTGTAGAGTGTTGAAAAGATTGATTCAAGCTAGGTGGTGAGGTCTTGCTTGATTTCACCCATTGAGGACTACATGGTTGTATTGATGGTGACAACATTGGCACTGAGTTGTTTCACTTTTTGTTGGGTCTCAATGAGACCATATTGCAAGGTTTTGAAGCGAGCTTCCAAGTATTGGCTACGAGTATGGGGGAATTGAAAAGGGGCAGGCGGGGTAAAAGAAATTTTGTCAAAAAAATGATATGGATGAATGTGATAAGGGAGAAGAGATGAATCCAATGGAATAGGTCTGAAATAATGGTGAAACATTTTCCAAACTTTTTTTTTTTTTCATCTGGTCTGAAGAATGTTGCAGAGAGGAAATGTCCAAATGCTTAACCAGAAAGAAATGTGTATTTACTTGGCAACCCGAACAAAGTTGCGCGGCAATAGATCTTGTCTGTTTTAATTTGTTTATGTTTTTGTCCCCAATGGTTAGGTATTCAAGGGTTCTACAGACAAGGGTTTTCCCTGTGCCATAGTTCTCTGATATACATGCAAGGTCCAACAGTAGTACTCATCCCAATATCTCAGGGCACTAACTAAGGAGGATAGATTGTACCCTTAGCCGTACTACCCGACTACCCAGGTACTAGAGAGTATCTTCCCGAGTGCTATTCTTGGTGACACTATAGAAGTCAGGTATGATTGGTTTATCTAAAGAGGGCTTCATGTAATCTAGGCGATATGTACATAGGTGTTGTCTGGTGTGCTACCACTCGAAGGGGTACCAACAAGGGTTACAAGGGTGGCCAACAGATGTGTTCTTAAGTACCACTTGTATTTCCTGCGTGTATGAATCCCTCAACTGTGGGTTTATGCACGTAACGACAGATCTCTGTGGCCTAAAGACGCTGGAATACGTCTCTACCCTGGAAAAAAAAAATTAACCCACACTTTCTGTCGAGGAAAGTGCTCTGATACCACTTGTAATATACCAAATATAAAATGTATGCAAAACAAAAATAAAATGCTAGTAATGGTAGAATGACTAGGACACATGGAAACCTAAGGTGACTTAGGATGAAACTAGGTTGTAAGAAATGCCTATGCAACAAATACACATGGAGTTTGAGATTGGTGTCTTGTAATATTCCAGATATAAAATGTATGTAGAACAAAAATAAAATGTTAGTAATGGTAGAATAACAACAATATAACCAGAACATTCACTACAATAACACTGAAATGATATAAGAATAACAACAGAAATAACACTTTGAATCTGAAAGCAATGTTCACGGGACTCTTCGAGGGGGCAAACTCCAGTTGAGCAGAGTTCTATTACAATGATATCAGAGCTAGGGTTCTCATACCCTCGACTCCTATTTATACTAAAAAGAAGCATCTAGAGGAAGATCCTTGTAGAAGCATAAGCTTCTATATGGTCTTCTTACATCCACCTTATTCTATTTTATTGAAAGGCCTTATTAATATTGAACTTTATTACATCCGAATATATTGTTCTACCTATGTGCGGGTTAGGACCCTAACACGTCTTCTCTTAATCGTTTTATTTAGAATCGAGGATTTTCATTAGATAATTGTTTTAACAAACAGGTCCTACACCGCCGATGCCAAAAAATTATCAAGGATTGATGATTGATGATAAGTTTAAACAAGTGTTCCCCCATTACCCCCCTCGAAACTTGCAGATGCCGAAAATGCATCGGGGATCGGTGATTGGCGATGTGTAAATACGAAAATTTTCCATGATTTAAATCTTTGAGATTTCACCGACCCCAAACAAATGCATCATTAATCGACTACTAGAGGTTCATCATGGCCCATGTCAATGTTTATCCCTCTCATATTTCGTCGACGCTGATGTGAAATCAACCATTTCCTAAATCTTCTTTGTGAACAACCAACGCAAATCTAATATTTTTTTTACCGATGTGGATGATACATCAGTGATCAATGATTATTGTTACTATGTGGTCATTTTACTTGATCGGATTTTTTCGATGTCGAACATAAGCGCGTGGGTCACAATTTTAGCTGCAGATTCTCAGTTAAAATGCCAAGTTCTTCTTAGATAAAAAGGTTTCACTTTGACAAGTTCAAATAAATCCAACTTGATCGATGATGAGACATGAAAATGAAATCAGTAATCCCTCCACAACAGACTCAATTTAGAAAGGAGAACAAAAGAAAACAAGTGGTACCCAAAAGATAATTTTTTTTTATAAAATATTTTAGGGTGTGTTGAGTGCTGAACACTGTGGAATTAAGTGAAGAGGCTTCATCACACCATATAAACTTATATAAGTGCCATGCTCCATTAGATACCAGTCCCTGATTCTTCTTATGACCATTATGTCTTTGTCTGTCATACAAGGGGGAGTGGCGCAAAAGATAAATTCATATAAAGGAGAAAGGAAGTGCTCACAAATTCTTTGGTATTCAATATGATAATTATGCTCCCAGAGCACTTTGTAGTAAATGTGGATTGAGGTGTGGTTCTGAAACCAACTCCACCCCATATTCGGATATCTATGGGATGTGCACATTATGTCTAGGAGGCATGAGGACATATGGAAACTGGGAAATGTTCCTAGTTGTGCTTGTGTAACTATAGATATGGAAGAAATAAGATTTTTAAACAATGTATCTTCCCAATCAAAAGAAACACCTACATTTGCGCAAAAATAGATCAAGGGAATAAATGATAGGGATAATTGAGTTGCGTCTGACTCCCCATATATCCTACACAACATGGCCAACAAATATTTAAAGGTCCTTCTTAGGTTAGTCGTGGGGTACCAAATCTTAGGCTTGCATTTAAATTTCTTGTCCGTCCTGTACCATTTTGGAAACAAGTATTTTGGCGTATATTCAAATTCACTAATGATCTTTATATCTAATCTTGTATTTCCTTCTTCATTGTGATAGAATTTATCTATAAATTTTGGTCGAAATGAAGCAATAGGTTCCTTTCGTCATTGCAGACATACCAATTATTTATATCAATGTTATTCAAAATCCCTGAAATGACGTATGCGTAGGGGAAGTCCGATAGGTGTACTGCCACCCTGAGGATTCCTTATTTTTTGATATTCTTGAATGGTTGGAGTTCACCTGGCTCTTCTGCTTCTATAGATAAATTTGACTTCTTAAACATGTTATACCCTTCACCCCATTTCATAGTTTCTCCATATTTTTCTAGAAGTCCATTTTTTTCATCATATATAGCCCTGAATGTTTAAACCCCTTCTACTTGTTGGGAGATTCCAAAGGGTTCAACTCTGGGTTCTTTTCCTGACATCTTCTTTCTCGGTGACATGTTTGTACCCGCCAAAAATATAATCTTAGGACATAATAACAAGATGTGAAGTACTAGTTTAAGTGTAGCTAAAATATTGAAATTAAACCATGTTTAAGAACCTTGAAAAAAGAATGGAGGTCAAAGGCTAGAATTCAGGCATGGAAATAGAAATCATAAGCCAAGGAACTAACTTCTCCGATATATACCAAAGAATCTATTATTAACTTCTCTGATGGAGTGGAAGAAGATTGTAAAAGTGGCGACCATAAGAGTTAAGGACAACTCCTATGATCACATCGGAGGAGTTAGTAAGAACTCCTTTGATGAGGTTGGAAGAGTTGATCCTAACTCTTCCAATCGATCATTGACGAGGTTTTCCATAGGACCAGAGCACTTGAAATTAACTCCTCCGATCATATCGAAGGAGTTGAGAGTAACTCCTTCGATATGGTAGGATGAGTTATTTCCAAGTAGTCTGAGGTGATCAAAGGAAAATACTTCAAATATCTTGGATGCATTAGAGGAGTTAGTAATAACTCCTCTGATGTGTTCAAAGGAGTTAGTTTAAAATCTCCCGGTTCTTAAAACTAAGGATTTTCTACGAGAAAAAAATGGTGGTTTCGGGGGAGAGAAGGAAAAGGATTTAGAGGGTTTGAAGTACCTGAAACCTTTCCAATACAATCCTATGTGCTCAGATCAAGCCTTAGGGATTGGAAAAATTGAATGCATGGAAGTAAAGAAGGGTTTTTTAAAATAAAAGGGGGTGACCACACACTGTTTAAGGATTAGTGAAAATAAATATGGAATAAGGGGGAAATAAAAACTATACAACTAGGTCTTTGAACAAATCAAAAGCTAAGAAATTGACCGGAGACTTAACCCTAACCTTAAACAAGGAAGAGGCAAGATACCCTTACCTGGAACTTGATTCCACATGGTGAGTAGGGATAGGTTGGAGCTTCAACGAAATAGCTTGGCGCGTTTTTAGCTATAGTCTCTTTGCTCAATTATTCACCGTTGGATAACACTAGCATGACCCCTGTTCCATTTATATATCCAAATGACCCTTTGGTATTAAATGTGGTAGGTGTGATTAGAGGGCCAGAGATGAATTTTTTTGATCATATCATAAGCACATAGAGTAAATTCTCTGATATGTTCGGAGGAGTTAGAGTTAACTCCTCCAAACAAATCAGAGGAATTTCCTCGAACTTGTGCGATATCAATGCCTATCAGGGCAGGAGAATGTAACTTCTCCGAACTGTTTGGAGAAGTTAGAAGAAACTCCTCCGAACTATTCGAAGAAGTTAGAAGAAACTCCTCTGAAGTTTTTAAAGAAGTTAGGATAAAATCCTCCGAACTGTTAGGAGGAGTTACAAGAAACTCTTGCAAACTGTTCATATAAGTTAGAAGAAATTTTGTTGATTTCACATTTGGATTTCAACACCAAGTCTTGATGATTTTTTCAAGTTAAAAACATGAGTCTTATGATTATATTGATGTGGAGAGGGAGACTTATGAGGATTTTTATTAATCTCAGAAGATAAGGGGCTCCATTTTCCATGGAGGTAAGCAAGATCAAACGAAAAAATGGAGGGTTGTAGTGCTTTTCACAACAAATGGAAACACATTGAGAGAATCTTTGGATCTCTGGAAGATGATGTCTACATATAATTTAGGGAGAAAAATCCATCATAAAAAATAATAAGAGAGAAAACATAGGTCCCATAACTTGCATATTGAAAAGACTAAGGTGCTTCAAAGAGAGGCAAGACCTTTTCCAATTAACATATTTCTTTCAAATTGATATCTCCTCACATAGTAAATGGCTAGAAAGGAAGATGTAGGTAGTATAATAGAAACAAAACATCAAGAATGTTGAGAATACGAGTTATAGTGAATTTCCCTGGCGTCTCTCCACTGTGAGAGAGCCTCCATAGCCTTGATGGAGCCACCTCGGTGTCATAAGACTTTCTCTACTGCCAGCGAGCATCCATAGCCCCAACATAGGTACTTACATGTCCCATGTGATCTAGAAAGAATTTCCCCAAGCCTTTACCTTTTATGATATTTGATTCTCTTTTTTCTAGATATATGTGTGGGTGGGGGGATTTTGGTTAACCTTTAAAGGAACTAGGGACGATACCTATGATGGTGAGGTCTACTAACTTGATTATGGATGAGAAAACTTCTCGAGTCACGATTCCTAGTACACCACAAATATTTCATCTACATGATTTTTGTTTAGCTCATATAACATAACAAAATGTTGTTTAGTGTAGTCTCTTGGCTCTTTGTTTTCCCCGTGTCTCTTTGTATTGATGAGATATGTTCCTCTGCTAGGTCTTGGCTTGTCATAGTGCGTAAAGGGATTACATGTATGGGGGGTATGTATATTTGACATCATATTACATAGATGTTTAGGATATTTTCACCAAATGTTCTATGTTTAGACATGTGAATTGTGCTAAGTTGTGAGAACTTCAAAATCACAAAGGCATTCATCAAGAAGGATAAAGGAACATGCTAGTAAAAAAAACAATTAAGAAAACTAACTTAACTAAAGAAGCAAAATCAAATGAAAAACAAAATCATGATTTATTTATGTACAATTGATCGACAACCTAAATGGATAACCGATTTAGTGTTTTAGTATTTGGTCATTAATAGGGAGAGAGTCAATTTCTCCCTAGAGGTTCTACAATAAAAAATTTCCATGTCCAATATTTTCTTTAATGAGGTTAGGGATTACCTTTATCTTCATGTGGCTTGTCCCATTTTAGAACTAAGTCCCCTACCTGGAACTCCTCTCACCTAAAAATTTCATATCAAACCAATGTTTTACTGTTTCTTGGTGAGATTCAAACTTGCTTTTGGTTTTGTCACGTATTTCCCCAAGGCTTAGCAAGGTAATGATACGACTTTGGATGACAGGGCACTCTCTGCCTTGATACTATTGTGTAAGTTAGAGGGAAGGTAAGTATATGTTTGAGGGTAGAACTACTTCTTTCCCATACACAAGAAAGTAAGGTGAATTTTCGATGAAAGCTTTAGGAGTGACATGATCCGCCTAGAGAGAATTTTCTAATGCATTTTGCCAATTTATCTAGTGATCAACCACAATTCTCTTAAGGATATGGATGATGTTCTTGTTGGTAGATTCTGCTAATCCATTTCCTTGGGGATAGTAATTGGCTGATTATTTTAAAATGATCCCCTTCTCATGCATACTCAGATAATTTCAAGGATGATAAATAAGTAGAATTATAAAATACTAAGGAGTTAGGAATTCCAAACCTCGTGATAATGTATTTCTCAAGAAAATTTATTACTACTTCCTCATTCACTTTGACTAAAGGTATTTCTTCAATACATCATGTGAAATAATCAGTAGCAGTTAGAATATACCTGTGTTTCTTAGATGAATGGGGATTTTGTTGATACTGAGAGGGGGGTGAATCAATATCAAGTACAATTTAAAACCTTTTTCAACTTATA
Source organism: Picea sitchensis (assembly GCA_010110895.2). Lineage (NCBI taxonomy): Eukaryota > Viridiplantae > Streptophyta > Pinopsida > Pinales > Pinaceae > Picea > Picea sitchensis. The sequence continues at coordinate 334,557 of SNQJ01S0001100.1, forward strand.
CTTAAACCATTCAATTATATCCAATGAGCAATGAACAATAATATAAGAGTTACAAAAATACACCACAATACACCATGCACAATATATGAGAAATAATCAATAGCTATTTTTCAAGGGAAGTAATGACTTCCAAAGGTAGCTACAACTTCCAAATGTAAAGGGAGGGATAAACCTCCAAGAGGAATATACAATCCTCCAATATCAAGAGAGATTTGAACTCTCCATCCTTTCCCCTTCCTTCTTCCCAAGAATATACGAGAGCTAATAAAACTTCACATTAAATCATCGTCATCAACCAACCATCACATAGAACCTGATAATGCTTCCCGAGACTTCTTCAATTTCTACAATTATTCAATTCTTGGAATACTCTGATTCTATAGATAATATTATTCAGTTTATTCTCTGAAACTTCTCCAAGTTTCACTCCTTGAATCCTCCCCAAAAATAAGTTATAGAGATAATGGTAGACCTTGTTCAATTCTAGTTTATTCAGGAGACCGAACTTGTACAGAATCCCTTGCGCTCAATATTTAACATCTGATTCTGAAACTCACACACAAGAAACTAAAGTCCATACTTTTTCCAATGCAATTTGTCCCACATCATTTGGATTCTCGATGAAAAATTTATGATTTTTTTACCTGGAACACCTATTTATTGACTAGCTTTAGGACTGGTCAAAAACCCTATCTTCCACAGAGCATATCTCCATAATTATAGAAAATAAAGAGTTGAAAATTTTACCATGGGTACCTTGATATGTATTCTTAATACCGTAGAAATTTCACCATCTGAATCGTTCTAGAAAGAAATTTATAGCAAAAGTGGTAAGATGACCTAAAAATAACATACCTTAGAAGGCATCACCAAAAGACTTCATCCTCCCTTGAAATCTAGCCTTCTTTACTTCTGATTTCCTCTAAAATTTGACTTGTGTATCAAATTAAAGTATAATGATATTTATTTATACCATTTATGTCACTTTATTTTAACATTAGGGCTGACCTGACACTTTCTTATTTTGTAAATCTTTTCTTTAATTATCTTCAGGGCCTACATGTACTTCCTTCTTCAATTCACTTTGTCATCTTCAAAATATCATTTCTCCTCAACCATGAAGATCCACGTGATGTGCCACATACCTCCGGAAACAACATTATGTATACTATACATCCATGGGTGTTGTATTTTCATGTGAAGTTTCCTCCATGTCCAAATACCTTCATCAATCTTGTGCTCCAAAACCCATGACCAGGGTTGACATCAATGACAACAACCAATCTTCCAACAATCTCCCCCTTTTTCATTAATGGCAACACTCAGCCCCCCCTATCATCATGATCCCAATTTCTCTCCCCCTTTGACATCAATGGAAAAGGGTAGGGCTTCTCCCCTTGAGTTTAGTGGCAAAAGGTAACTCTCTTCTTTGGGGATGCTCCCCCTGAACATGTGGAACTCAATAATACTTCATCCTTATTTTTGGTCTTTGGGGATTTTTCTTCCTTGGAATCCTTTTCTGTGGCTTCTATCTTCTCTCTCTTCTGCATCTCTAGGATGTATATTTTGTTCTGTCTTCTTGTTGCAGTTGCAACCAATCTTCTTGAGTTATTTTCTCTGATTTTACATTTTCGGGAGTCAAATGTAAGAGTGTATCCTTGATCACACATTTTATTAACACTGAGTAGATTATGATTCAAGTATTCAACCAATAGGACATTATTTTCTTTTACATTTTTTCTTCCAAGTTCTACTACACCTTCTCCAAGTATTTTGGCAGATGAGTCATCTCCAAATGCAACATTGCCACCCTTTCTCTTCAAGCTGATGAATTTGTCTTCATCCCCGGTCATGTGTGAAGAACATCCACTGTCTGTGTACCATTAATATTCTTCTTTACATTCTTCAATGGTAAATTCTATTCGAAAATCTTCATTGTTTGGAATCTCTTTCCTTCTCCATACTGTGGTTGGCATAGAGACATCTTCATTCATATATCTGCAATCTTGTGCTTTGTGACGAAGATAATTACATTTATAGCATGCAATATTTTTGTCCATCAATGGGGAAAATGAATTATATCTTTTATTGACAAATCCACGATTATTTCTATATCTTATATTTATACCATTCATGTTTCTTGCGTATGTCTTCCTTTCATTGATTCTGCAATTAATTGCCTTATGTCAACAAAATTTGCAAGTATAACAATGACCAAGAATTTTTTTTTGATACCTTGGAGTAAGTGTGCTTCTTTGTGATGTAGTCTATATGGGTTCATGATCTATTATTCTGTTGTTTCCTTCATATTGATTGAAGCTTCTTTGATTCTTGAAGGTAGGAGGTCTTCTTGGATATTCATCTCTTTTGTAAACATTCCTTCTTTCTGGTATCCTGGTCCACTTCTCATCAATTGTTTGTGTAGCTCTTTCTTCAACCTTCTTGTTGGTATTTGCATATTCTTTGTATGAAGTTTCACCCATGCATTCAATATGTGTTAAGTCTTTTGGCACTTGAGAGTTTCTTAACCTCTTCCTCAATGAGACAACTTCTTGTTCAAGTTTATCACAATCTTCTTCTTTCTTCATCATTTGGACATTCCTTACTTCTCCTATTCTTCTTTCTTCTTCGAGTAGAGTTTTCAAGGAAATGGTTTCTTCTCTTAGTTTCTCAAAGTCTTCTAATTGTTTCTTCAAGCTTACAACT
>SNQJ01S0001100.1:337804-367848 GCA_010110895.2 Picea sitchensis
ATTCTATTACTCTAGTATTCAAAATTTCTTCCATCAAATGGTGGAATCCCATTTGGAATTTTGTCTTCCATTTCTTCTTAGGATCTTCCTTCCAGTGGTTAAATTGTACTGAAGGTAACCCGCTCTGATACCAATTGTTGATATTGAGAGGGGGGTGAATCAGTGTAAAGTACAATTTAAAACCTTTTTCAACTTATACTTAAACCATTCAATTATATCCAATGAGAAATGAACAATAGTATAAGAGTTACAACAATACACCACAATACACCATGCACAATATATGAGAAATAATCAATAGTTATTGTTCAAGGGAAGTAATGACTTCTAAAGGTAGCTACAGCCTTCAAATGTAAAGGGAGGGATAAACCTCCAAGAGAAAGATACAATCCTATAATATCAAGAGAGAGTTTAACTCTCCAAGATTCCCCCTTCCTTCCGCCCAAGAATATACGAGAGATAATAAAACTTCACATTAAATCATCACCATCAACTAACCATCACATAGAACTTGATAATTCTTCCTGAGTCTTCTTCAATTTCTACAATTATTCAATTCTTGGGATAATTTGATCCTGTAGATAATATTATTCAGTTTATTCTTTGAAACTTCTCCAAGTTTCACTCCTTGAATCCTCCCCAAAAAGAAGTTATAGAGATAATGGTAGACCTTGTTCAATTCCGGTTTATTCAGGAGACCAAACTTTTACAGAATGCCCTGTGCTCAATATTTAGCATTAGATTCTGAAACTCGTACACAAGAAACTAAAGTCTATACTCTTTCCAATGCAATTTGTCCCACGTCATTTGGATTATTTATGAATAATTTATGACTGTGTTACCCGGAACATATGTTTATTGACTAGCTTCAAGACTAGTCAAAAACCCTATATTCCACATAGTGTATCTCCATAATTATAGCGAATAAATATATGAAATTTTTACCACCGATACCTTGATATGTATTGTTAATACCATAGAAATTTCACCATCTGAATCTTTCTAGAAAGAAAGTTATAGCAAAAGTGGTAAGATGACCTGAAAATAACATACCTTAGAACACATCACCAAAAGACTTCATCCTCCCTTGAAATCTGGCCTTCTTTACTTCTGATTTCCTCTGAAATTTGAGTTGGTATCAAATGAATGTATAATGATATTTATTTATACCATTTATGTCACTTTCTTTTAACATTAGGGCCGACCTGACACTTTCTTATTTTGTAATTATTTTCTTTAATTATCTTCAGGGCCTACATGTACTTCCTTCTTCAATTCAATTTGTCATCTTCAAAAAATCATTTCTCCTCAACCGTGAGGATCCACATGACGTGCTACATACCACCAGAAACAACATGATGTATACTATCCATCCATGGGTGTTGTATCTTCATGTGCATTTTACTTCATGTCCAAATACCTTCATCAATCTTGCGGTCCAAAACCTATGACTAGGGTTGACATCAAAGACAACAACCAATCTTCCAACAGATTTATCTTACCAATTATATCTAGGCCCCGTTGCTCGAAGGGTTATTCTACTAATATAGGTTGGAGAGGAAGATATGATTGAAGTTCCCTTCTCACAAATTTCTAACATGATTCACAACTCCTTAAGTATGCATGAGAATCCTTGAAGAGTGCAGACCAATAGTATCCTACTCTCAACACTTTGTGGGATGTTGTGTCTCCTCAATAATGACCACCAGATGGTCCATAATGCATATCTTTTAGGACATTATCAACATCTTTTCTTTCAAGGCATTTGAGTGAAACTCCATCATAATTCTTTCTGAACAAGATACCATGTAATAGTTGATACTATAAATATTTCATTCGCAACGCTCTTTTATTCTTAGAATTGAGGTGGTCCAGAGTAGTTCCATGTTGCAACTAATATTTCAGATCATTGTAATACGATCCTTTAATGGTTGGGACATATGGAACCTATTGAGTATACATTGTATGTTCATCTTTCCAGCCATCCTCCTCTTGTTATTCAACTTCATCTCCTTGTGTCACTAATTTACATAATCCTTGACCTTTCATACTATTGGTTAGCTTGAATTTGAGGTCTTACTCTTGTAGATCTATCATCTAATTCCCTCGTCTTTCACCTAGTTCTGTCTAAACGAATAGAGACCTCACTTATAGGTGTGGGACGATGAATTTAGTATGATTTTTGAGGACATAAGGCATGGAGTACTTGATGGCTATATGGACAACAAAAAATTGCTTATCCACAAGAGGATAATTCAGTTCAAAACCTTGTAATCCAGTTCTCATAAAATAAACGGGGTATTCATCTCCTCACTCATCCTTTTGTGTGATCACGACTACCAAAAAATGATCATATGTGAAAGTGTATAGCATGAAATCTTTGGATAAATCAAGACTCTGAAGAGATGGTGTGTTGGCTATAATGGTTTTAATGTTTTCAAATGATTCCTTTTCCAATGGTGTCCACTTGAGATGCACGTCCTTTTTAATAATCTTTTGTAATGATCTCATAATTTTAGCAAAATATGGAACACATATTCTTACAAAATTGATTCTACCAAAGAATGATTGCATAGACCTCTTGTTGTGCAATGGAGGAATTTGTAGAATGGCTTTGGTTCTTTCTAGATCCACCAAAATCCTGTCTTTAGAAATAACATGTCCTAATAAAATACCTTTTGAAATAGTGAATATAGTTTTTTTAGGATTAAGAGAAATCCCATATTTTATGGACTGTTCAAAAATTTGTCTTAGATGTTTTGGGTGGTCTTCTCTTTTTTTAGAATAAACGGTGACATCATCAAGGTAAACCACCATGCTTTGATCAAATAATACTTTGAAATAAATTTCCATCACACTTTGAAAGGTAGCTCCTGCATTCACCAGACTAAAGGGAATCCTTCTATAAGAACAAGTTCCCCATTTAGTTCGGAAAGTGGTTTTTAATTGGTTTGGTTTTGCCTTGAGAACCTGATTGTATCTCGAAAACTCATCTAATAGAGAGAATAGTTGAGATTCAGAGACACGTTGTAGGATTTGTTCCATTGGGGGAACTGGATAGTTATATTTGTCGAAAGTGTGATTTAGATTCTTGAAATCTATATAGATTCTTATTTCTCCCAACGTTTTTGTTACAGGAACCATATTAGAGACCCAAGTCAAATGTCTCACTTCAAAAATGATTCAGGCATCCAATAACTTCTTGAGTTATTTCTGTATAAGGGGTTCGAGAGTTGGATGTATATTTATAATACTTTATTGGAATGTCTTGATCCTTTCTTCAATGGGGATCACATGTTGTATAATTTGTGTATCATACGTCTTCAAATCATCACATGTCCAGGAAAAAACATCTCAACTTTTTTGATAATTCTCACACTATACAATTATTTTGAATGGAATACGAAGGATGAATTCCAACTCGAAAGGAAAGGATTTTACAATTTGACGATGGCGACATAAACATAACCTACATCAATGATTGAGAAGACTAGATGGGAGAACCGTAAGGATGAGGCCACACGACTTTTTCTTGAATTAATTTCAACTGATTTATGGTTTCATGTTTCCACATGCAAGAACCCAAGTGAGATCTGGACAACCTTGGAAGGTCTATTTGGAAAGAAGGATGAGACAAGAGGTCATATGCTTGAGGTAGAGTTGAATACCTTGGATCCTAAAAGTTTTGATAATATACAAGATTTATTTACCAAGTTTAAATCTTTGATACTGAGCTTGGAATCTTGTGGTATTGATAAGTCTAAACAAGAGAACCAACTTATTCTAACAATATTGGCTAAGCTAGTTCCAAAATATAATCTCTATGTCTCTGCTTTCCATTCTAGTAGATATCTCTTGGGATCAAAATGGAAAATGCATACCATGGAGTAGTTCATTGATTCTCTCATGGATAAGGGGATCAAAATATGAGCAATAGAGTCTAAGGCTGGGAGGAAAGCCCGAGGTCTGCAATAAGTTGGCGACTTTTTATAAAAGATAAGTGTCCTTTATGTGCTTGTTATAATTAGTGTGTGCCTATTTATCTATTTTCTATTATGGTTTTTTCCTGTATAATGTTGTATTTGTGTATTGTTATTATTCTACATAGTTTTGTGCATATGCAAAGCATTTTCGAGAATTAAATCGGTATCAGATTTTAGAAATTTCATGTGGAATTTCCCAGCTTGGGGCTGGGGATGGTACAATGAAGTGTATTTTATGTACTTGTTATAATTATTGTGTGCATATTTATCTATTTTTTGTTATGGGATTTTCCTATATAATGTTATATTTGTATATTGTTATTATTCTACATAGTTTTGTGTATATCTAGAGCATTTTCAGGAATTAAATCGGTATCAGAGTTTGGAAATTTCGTGTGGCATTGCCCAACTTAGGAATGGGGGTGCTTCAATGTGGTATCATATCTATAGTTTCAACATTGATCCTGGATGGGCCAAATTAGTAGAGTGTTGAAGCAAAGGTTTGTAGAAAGTTAATTCTAGAGTATGTCTGCGAGTTGTTTGATAAAATTATTGTAGTGAAATTGAAGGAATTTCATTAGAAATTGGGGAGAATTGTGCCCATTAGTATAAAATGAGTAATTTAAATATCTAATTGGGGAAAATTCACATCTATAGGAGGCCAAATTTGGAATTTATAGCGTGGCCAGGATGCCCATGGTAAAATTAGGCGAAATCGGGAAAAACCCCAATTTCTACAACGAAATTCATGGAGAATTCAACGTGAAGGAGTCAAATTAATCGTTATTGGGCCCAAAATTGGACATACAAAGATTAATTATTGTTCTTCAATGGTGATCACAAGAATAATTTTTAAATTGAGCATTTTTGGAAAATTTTGAAAATAGGAAAAATTGGCAAAATTGAGAATTGTTTTGTATGCTGACGTCAACATGACGTGGGGGCCATGTGTCAGTTGTCGTGGAGGAGTGGTGATGTGTACTACCATGGTTGAAGGTACACAATGGCACAATGTTAGAGGTGGTAGGAGGCCTAGCTCCACAATGACAAACACCTTCCTACCTGACAGAACCCAGAGCTTTGGCCTGTGGAACCAAATTTGTTAAGAACCAAACATCAATATAGCATGGAAAAACCTCAGGAAAAGTACTCAACGCCTTAAAACATAGATAATTTCTGATAATAAGCCTCTTCAAGGGGGAAACCTCCTTTTACCCCACTTAAATGTTCAAGTACAAGATGATTCAAAATGAAAATGTCTCCTTGGTATATATAGGAGACTAGGAGGTATAATTACAACTAATGGATGATTCAAATGAAAAATGTCTCTTTGGTATATATAGGAGACTAGGAGGTATAATCAGCCACCTAAATAAAAATAAAATTACTAATCTAATAAGCCCCAATTAAGGGTTAATGAGAAAACCACATAAATAAAATAATATTACTAATCTAATTGTTCAACATGGGTTAATGAGCTAATAGGCTTAACGCGGCCTCCTCCCTTTGAGATACAAGTGTTGTCCAACGCTTTAAGTAACTCCGATGATTCTCAGATAAAAGACTCATCTTCCCAAGTGAATCAACAGTTTCCATTTAATGATAATTCGGAAATGGATCTATTCCCCTACTTGGCAATTCCCAGCGTCGCTTATGGATTTAAGCTCCAATATGATTTTTCCTTCCTCAAGTTCTACCAATATAGTTTGAACCGATCTGTCACCTATAACCTTTTAAGCATGAAACATGGAACCTGTACCTGAAGATGTAGGTAGCTCCAATTTGTATTACATAGTACAAATCTTTTGCAAAAACTTATATGGGCCATAGTTCTTTGGTGATTATTTATTATCCCTCTTGGCTTGTTTGAGGGACACATCCTGCTTGTATGGTTGTAGTCTTAAAATACCCAATCCCTACTTCAAAAGTTCTTTCACAATGTTGATCTAGCTTGTTGTTTCATAATTTATTTTGCCATGGTCAGTTGGTTCCTTAAGGTTTTGAGAATTTGTTGTTGATTCTCATGTGATCTTCCACCACTTGAAACCTTAGATTTTTATTTTAGGAAATAAGAAATGATAGGAAGGAGGGCGGTATCCAGAAGTTACAATGGTGTCATTTTTGTTGCAAGATGAAAGGAAGTGTTATACCACTATCTCCGCTAAGGGGTAACCATTTGAACCATTGTGGTTTTTTAAATGTAGATAAAGAACGGCTGTATCCTTCCGGTATATCGTTCATCATCGGCTTGGTCCATCACCGATTGAGGATGATAGGATGAGCTATGATTTCAAATTGAGCACCCAAACGAGAAATTAATTTTGTCCAAAAATGTCCATGAAGATGGGATCTCTCAATTTCATAACCTTTGGGCTACCATGTAGCTTTGAATTGTCTCCGCCGAATGCTGGAAACTGCAATAGCTTTGAAGGGATGAGAGTGCATGTATGCTAATGAAGTTAGTCTATCAAAATCACCATGATGACACTCTTTACTTTTAGACTTTGGTAACTCGTGATGAAATCCAAGTATGGAAACTCTCGCAGACTCTAATTTGGGATGGATACGGCCAAAAAGACCCTGGTCTTAATTGTTTCCACCTTATTTTGTTGGCAAAATCCAAACATTCTCGCCACAAACCTTTGAACATCAGTTTCATGCTTTCATCCCAAAAAAAATCCTTGTGGACTCTATGGTAGGTTTTCAAAATCTCGAGTTCCCTCCTACCGGAGAGAGGTGATGCACCCAATAGTACCTTTTGTTTGAGTTGGAGTTCTTACATAAATATAAAGCTACCCTTTGTACCATAGTGAATCATTTTTCCATGTGTAAATGTATCCATGCAATCGGAATCCTCAATACAACTTTTCTAAATGAGAGTCCACACTTTTCCATCATTCTCCTTCCATTCATCCCTTGCTTCCATTATTACATCCAATCGGGCTGGATGATCGAGATAACAAAGAAAGGCCTCAACATCTTCTTGGCATCCTTTCTTTGAGAGTGCATCTACTACAACATTTTTCCCTTTATAGACGCATTTCAAAATCATAACCAATATCTTGGTTACCCATTTGTTGTTCTTCCTAAGATAGTCTCTTTGTTCCAAGAACATTTAAGACTATCATGATCTATTTTTACCTTGAAGCGCTCTACCTATTAGGTAAGGATTCTTACTTCCTTCAATGCATGTAGTATTGCCATCATTTCTTTTCTCATAAAATGTGGGTTTGTAAGTGTTTCCTTGGAGGATCGGACACTTTCAAACGCTCGCTATCTTCCTTCTTGATTTAGGACAACACTAATTCCATTTCGAGGCATCACATTCCATAATAAATATTTCCGTGAAGTCCTGAGGGTCAAGATGAGGATTTACATACCACCTCTTTTGTTGTCTAAAAATCATTAATTGTTCTCCCGGAGTCCAAGTGAAAATGCATCCCTTCTTAGCTAGTGTTGCAGCAAAGGTGCTTATTCCTTCCATAGTTCCTAAAAATCGTCAGAGTAACTTGCCAAACCCAAAAAATCCTCTAAGATTCTTTAATGTTTTGGGAATCACCCACCCATCATGGCCTTAATCTTTGTTAGGGTCTACTCACACCTCATGATATACAATATGACCCAAACATTCTACCTCCTTTACTCCAGCAGCCAATTTGGATGGTTTGGCATATAGTTTCTCCTCCTTTAGTAGTTGTGGCACCTTTTGTCAACATGTCGCGCATGATCCTCCCAAGATCCTTGCTATATATATATAGATTAGTATATCATCAAAAAATACTTTCACAAATTTTCAAGGCTTGAAAATGGAATTCATCAACCTTTGAATGTGGAAGGTGCATTTGTATAAAAGGCATGACCAAAATTCATAAAGGCCTTCCAAGTGAGTTCGGAATGTTGTTTTGGGATATCTTCTTCCTTCATTTTGATCCGGGATGATACTCAACGTAAGATCCACTTGTGAAATAGATTCTCCATGTAGTTCATCTAACAATTCATCAATGATGGGAATGGGAACTGATCTCTTTACAAAGTTGATCTCTTGTTGAGCTCTCTATAATTTGGACACACGCCATGAGAGCTATCTTTCTTGAATACTTCACACACCGTGCAGAGTAAGAACTTCACAGGGTCTACAATGCCTCTAGTCGACATTTCCTTCAACCATGCTCCTCTCAATTTCACTCTTTCCGTATATATATGTATCGTCAGCATGGCCCGATGTTAGGAGGAATACTCCTGTGAATTAGGTGAATTTAAGGATCATGATTTCGAGTGGGTGGAAGACCTTTGGAATATCTTAAAATACTTGGAATGCTTATAAATGATCCTTTGAGATCTTGAGGGAATACATGGCTTAGATGTTTGAACATCGAAAGGGTGAGCATAGCTGTGCAATAATGCCCTTGATGCCCCTCTTTTCAATAATTTTGTCACATTAGAGCTTATCACCTCACTGGCTTCCTGTGATATTTCTTAACTCAATTTCTTTTCCCTTCCAATGAAAATTTACAGTGCTCCTTGAAAATTAAAAGCCATTGTTCCTAATGATTGTAACCATTGGATCTCCCTAGTACCACATCCAGCACTCACCCATGGTATAGTAACTATTGGATCTATTCTATTATATTCCCATAATAAGATTTCGATCTATTGCATTTTCTTGAGAAATTGATAAGGTTCTCCATCTCTAATCACACATTTGAACTCCGCTGCTCTGAGCATACAAAGAAATTGAGATCTCATTAATTTACATGCTGAATGAAACAAGGAGGCACCTACGTAATCAATTAGGACTATTACGCTTTTATTTTTGATGTATCCTCCGATCTTTGAGGTGTGGCTCTGGAGAGGAGTGCTAATTCCACTCAATGCATTACAATTTTATATCGCTGGATTAACTCCTTCGTGATGAAATCGCTCTACGCTTTCATCGTCTGAGATGGTTCTTCTTCTTCTCTTCTTCCCTTCCTCCCACAAACACTTTCTACCACCCCTATGCTGTCCCTACTATAATTTGCTAACAAAACTTTAAAGAATAAACCTTTTCTTTCCTCCAATTGTTGGAGGTGCCAACCTTAGAGTAAAGTTGAGGTGTTTTAGGAGAAGGAGAATTTTTTCTCTCTATAGATGTTAAGATAGGTCCTTCTAGCAGCCATAGCCATATTTTTACTTTCAACATTCTCGCCACCTTTAAATGCACTCTGGAATGATTTGATTCCTGTACAAAAAATCTCATGTTGAATGTTATCCTTTAAAGTTCCTATGAATATACCAATCAAGTCCTTCCTCATCCTGAATATCGGTTACCTTTATCTCAATCTTTGGAAGTTCTCGTCGTGCCTTGCAGAATATAACCCTTTGTTTGAGATTTAATAATTCATGCTGTACAGTATTGTTCTCATCCTCATAGTGTGGCTATCATTTCTTCCTGCGAAAATTGTCCTAAGTGACGAAAGGATTTTGTGAGAACAGCTTCATCATACTGTGTAAACAAATTGGATTAGGGTTCTAAATATAAAGAAGCAATTCATAGCCCCTTTGTATGTGGGTACTATGGAATGTTAAATTGTTCCATCTCAAGTATCCATGTGATTGGCCTTTTTCCATCAAACTTCCTTATATCAATCTTGGGAACAGGCTTGGTCTTCAAACCAAAGTTGAGTTTCTCCATTCTTGATTTTACCCTTCCTTAAAGGTCCTTTACCAAGGAAATTTCATGGGATGCATTTTCACTTCTTTTGGGTGTCTTCTCAAGTATAAAATTTTTCATTACTTCCATGATCTTAGCTTCCATTGAATCCACTTTAGGTATCCAACTTAGCTTCCATTGAATCCATCATCTCTTGTGGTTCATCTTGGGTTACCATTTCTTTGTAAATCACGAGCATCCTACGCATTTCTTCTTCACCTTCATCAAGAGTCCAATTAGGGATTTTTATGGTTTTATTTGGTGTAGACGATCCCTTTTAAGGTGGGTGGAATGTTGGCCAGATATCACTTTTTGAGTCTTGATTTTTGAGGTGGTTCTACTAGAAAATATTTATTCCTCGTTTTATCTCCCAAGTTTCGCCCCTTCTCGAGTATGGAAATTTCTTTTAGGTAGTTCTTGATATTTTCAGAATGCCACGTCTGATCAAAATTGATGTCCTATGGAATTTACTAGAACTCTACAACTCTGCCGATTTTGGCCTTTCCAGAGATCTCACTTGTATAGGAATGCCCTGCACAAAATAATTGATATAAATTCTCAAACTCATACACCCAAAATACTAAAACTGTCCACGATCCAATGCAACTAGTCCCAGAAAATTTGGATACTCTAGCAAGAAGTGATTTTTTTACCTCGATCATCTTCTGAGACTAGTCAATAGGACTAGTCGATACCCTATCTTAAACAAGGTATATATACAAATGTAAGATTAACCATAATCTAACGTTTTACTTGCTGGAGCACCTTAGTAATTCTCTCAGTGTCCTCCTCGATCGTGGTCCCAAATGCTACAGAAAAGTTTTCTTTATAGCTTAAATATCTCAATGGCTCATTTTAGGTTTTGACCTTAATCCCTATCTTGTGGCCACAGTCAGATCTACGAAAGTATAAGGACCTGGCAGAGCTTTAATTTTGGACCCAACGTACCTTGATCCGTCTACCAACACATTCTCCAAGAGGCCCTTCCCAACTTCTAGAAAAAAGTTATATCTAAAATTCTACTTGTCTCAGATGTAGCAAATAAACCCCAAGACCTTGAGCTCCGATACTATAATATGTTAAGAACCAAACATCAATATAGCATGAAAAACCTTAGAAAAAGTATCACTCAAACACCTTCTGGAAATTTTATAAATTTTAGATAATAAGCCTCTTGTGGTAGAAACCTCCTTCTTTTACTGCACTTAAAATGTTCAAGTACAAGATGATTCAGTCGAAAATGTTCCCTATATATAGGAGACTAGGAGGTATAATTCATAACCAATGGCTCCAAAATGCGGCCTAAAGCCGACCTAAATAAAATAAAATTACTAATCTAATATGCCCCAATTAAGGGTTAATGAGCAAGCCGACATAAATAAAATAACATTACTAATCTAATATGCCCCAATTAAGGGTTAATGAGCCAATATTAGGGCTTATAAAAATTGCAGGGGGGTACTATGGGGTTAAGTTAACCATAGGTTGAGGAGCTACAATGCATGGATACATGACATGTCACCCTAGTATTAACCATGGTTGAGTTTCATGTCCCCTCCCCTCTATGTTAATGTTCAATGGGGCAGGGGGGTCGTGATGCGATGTGGGATGTCGATCACCACTAATGCCCCATGATCCTCTATTGTTCAATTAAAAGTAAGTGCAACTTCATGCATCAGGGAGAATGGGTCTTGGATGGGGCCCACCCATCACCGTGACCCAATAAAATATTTCCACATGGAAGCTAGGATTTGTGGCCTGAAAACTAAAGGAGATGCATCATGCAGAGGTAAAGTAATGCACACCAACAAAGGTAAGGAAGAATATATAGGATGAAAAGGAAATATTGGGAATATAGGGGCTAACATGGGATCACTTTAGGGTTCTAGGTGGACTCAGGTGCCACTTCGACTTCCAAGTCATTTTCAGATGCCTACATGACATTTTTTATTAGTCCAATCATACAAAACTATATGTCCTTATAGGAAATACAATTTCTTCATCTAAAATAATAGATCTCTAAGACAGATTTCTAACAGTGTAAATTGTTCATCAAACGAAGATAGTATGAAGAAGTTATAGACCAAATAGTGCAGGGTAGTTTGAGACCCAATTAAATTCCAAGGGCCATAACTTCTTGCTCCGGAATTACACCAGGGCACATGAGTGGTCTACGAAAATATGTTGATCCATAAAATACAACCATGGATCTAATTTAAGACTCTTAGCATTAAACAAATGCACACAAGAAAGTGGAAGGAACATGTAGCATTTAGGCCTAAAAATATAAATTATCCTAAAACTTCAATAGGATGTATCTAGCAGCCTAGAGCCCATATGAAGGTGAAAATTGGAAATATTGCCCAAAATTTGGTCATGAAGGAACCCAATTGAGTGCTTGTCAATTTTCCAAAGGAGCAAGTGCAAGGTGTTAGAAAAGTGGGTGTGATCGTTTTAACCATAAACAATATAGCAATATTGTAACCCAACCATAGGCATGAATTACACCCTTGAGCACCTTGACCTTGAAAGAGAGAATAATTCTGGTAGAAAATCAATAGCCAAACAAGGCTAATGCACCAAGCAAATATAACCAAGAATGATCAGAAATTCCAACCCAGAAAGACCAAAATTACAGGTTGCAGTAACTGCAACTGCAACTGCTCCGCATACTTGTGCACTACTAGATTTCTGCAATTGCAACTTGTGTGTGAAAAATGATCTCTGGTGCCCTATATTTATATTTCTCTCTCTAGGATGTTTGGGATGACTTCTCTTTCTGGAGGCTAAAGACTCAATATAAAATATTCTCTTTAGCCGACTTTACTTCTAGGGTTATGTCCAAGTCATTAAGGGTTCTTCTTGCTTCCTAGAATATTCTAATCTCATAAAAGTTCAGAAGTGGAGGTTAATACCTCCCACAACTACCATAATATCAACACTCCCTCATAGCTAGGGAGGTATAAGAAAGGAAATGTTCTTGAGCACAAAAAAACCATTCAACTGGTAGCATCATCATAGACACACAGGTTATCTCATGATCAAATCATGAGCATCATCATCATTATCCAACTGGATAATCTCCATGAAAATCAGTACAATGCCATCTGATAGAACACAATTGTGTCTATCCATAGTAGTACATAACTACTATCTAGTGGTGCACAACCATACCAAGTAGCACATGGCTACTAACCATTGACACATAGTCACAATCAATGGAACACATCCACCACAACAGTATACAACTACTATCCAGAGACATATAGTCTCTACAACAGCCATATCATCTGATATCAACTTGCATAAACAATATGATGATACAAGTTGAGTCATATGGGCCATTCTTCCACTCACATATGTGAGATCGGTAGGAACATCTTCCCTCATACAGTAAAATCATCAACCATGGGCTATATGGACTATTCTTCCTAAGCATGGAAGAATAATTGTCCCTGATTTCTAAGCCTGGACCATTCACCTAACTAGGCCATTCCTACAACACTAAACATAGTGTAACCTGGATAGAATGAGTCTTCCCTACGAAATTCCTGTCCCTAATTCCTAAACCTGGACCATTCACCTAACTAGGCCATTCCTCTAACACTAAACATAGTGAAACCTAGAGAGAATGAGTCTTCCCTAGGGAATGACTATCTCGACCATTTCCTAAGGAATTGACTGTCCTGCACCAACCTCCAAAACGAACCATTCTTTGAAATTGCTCACAACTGTGAACTTCAAAATAATGACTGCTCGATGAGGTAGACCATTCTACTTGACCACTACTGAGAGTGATTGCCAAGAAGAATGATTGTCCTAGACCATTCCCCCACATTGGCCACAAGGGGAATCATTTTATATGGTACATCAACAATCTATCAGACCATTTTCATTATGAAAATTACTGTCCGATCTAGACCATTTTTTGAACTGGAAAATTCATGTCCATCATAAATCTCAAGCCACTTTCTGAACTGGAAAGGAACTGCCCATCCTGGACCATTTTCCAAACTTGAAAATGTATGTCCATAAATAAATAGTATATATATCAGTTCTCCCTCCCAACTTGGGGAGCCATCTCCTCCCTTTCAGCTAAGGGAGTTATCTCCACGAGCCCTATCTTGTCTCGTAAGTATGCAAACTTTATCCTGGAAAAAGGCTTTGTCAAAATATCTGATATATGCTCATTTGTGGAGATATACTAGAGTTTCACTTCTCCTTCCTAGAATTTATCACAAATAAAGTAGTATTTCATATCAATGTGTTTCGACCGATCATGAAACACTAGGTGTTATGATATCCTTATATGAGTTTGATTGTCACAGTATATTATGATTGAATCTGGTACCTGATCAAATAATCCAGAAATCATCTTCCCCGACCATATTGCTTCTGTACATGCCTCACATGCTGGGATATATTCTTCTTCTACTGTGCTGAGTGTGATAGACTTATGTTTCCTGCTACCCCAAGATGTCATAGCAGAGCCCAAGTTGAAACACATCCCTGAAGTACTCCTTCTATTTTCTGCACTCCCTGCCCAATCTAAATATGTGAATCCATGAAGTTGTATATAATTGAATGAGGTATATCTGAAACCATAGTTTAGCGTCCCACGAATATATATTAGAACATGATTTGCATCTATCCAATTCTCATGTCTAGGTTCCACTTTAAACTGGCTTAGGGTGTTTACAACAAAGCAAATATCTCGTCGAGTATGCACTAAATACATCAATGACCCAATCAATTATAGATATAGGGACGGGTATACTGGATCATAATCCAAGTCTCTTTCTTTTCTTATATATGTTCTCATAGGAGTGTCCATGGATTTTGAATCCATAATTCCAAACTTCTGAAGAATCGTCACTGCATACTTTCCTTGTCCAAGGAATACTTCACCATGTTTTTTCCATATTTCTAGTCCGAAGTAATAATGCATGAGACTGAGGTCTTTCATATCGAACTCAAAATCTAGTTTCTTCTTACACTGGGTGATGAGAAACTCTTCACATGTCAATAATAAATCGTCGACATATAGCAATAGAATCAAAAGTGCATTGTTCATGACTTTGTAGTAGAGATTTGGATCTGCATGACTCTTGGAGAAACCAAGTCTTATTAATTAGTTGTCTATTATTGCATACCAAGCTCTTAGACCTTGCTTGAGTCCATACAGGGATTTATTTAAAATGAATAAATGAGTGCCTCTGGAGTGTACTTCAAATCCTTGAGTTTGTTCAATGTATACTGCTTCTTTGATTTTTCCATTGAGAAAAGTTGTCTTTACATCCATCTGATGTAAACTCCATCCCATGGAAAAAACAAGAGACATAATGGCTCTAATAAAAGTATATATGAAAACAAGAGAAAATGTCTCGTCATAATCTTCTCCCTCCTTCTGGGAGAACCCTCTAGCTAAGAACCTTGATTTGTATTTGTCCACACTTCCATCTGCTACATGTTTGATCTTATAGACCCATTTTGAAGTTACTACTATTTTTCTTTGGGTCTAAGCACAATTTCCCATACATCATTTTTCATGATGGACTAGTTTTCTTCTTTCATGGCTTCTTTCCATTGTTTCTTATGAGATACCTATTCAAATGTGGTGGGTTCTTCATTTATAAGCTTTTCCATACATGTTGCATAGTTGGAGAATATTTTGGGATTTTTTATTTCTCTGAAGGTGCCACTTGGGGATTTGAGTCTTTCTACTTCTTGTAGAGTAGCTTCAATCCAAGTTGGATGTTTCTTGATTTTGGGTACAATGACTGATTCAATAGGTTCACATGGTTGCATTGGATGATCAAGTTTTTATGTTTCTTCATTCTCACTTTCTGGAAGATATGTGCTTTCTTATTTAGGCTCTTCATACTCTTATTCTTCCATAGTTTCTTCTATGGATTTCTTGAAATCCATATTTTCATTGAAGGTTACGTCTCTACTGACTTCAAAATTATGTTGTTATATGATATAGATTATGTAGGATTTGGATGATTCACTGTATCCCATAAATATTCCCTTCTTTCCTGAGAGTTCTAATTTCTTCCTTTTATCCTTGGGGATGTGAATGTAAATAGGGCATCCAGAGATTCTTAAGTGTTATGCATTAGGTTTATTTCCTGAGAAGGATTCTTCTAGATTCATATCCTTCAATATGTGGTGGGGACTTATGTTCTGAACATATATTTCTTTCATGGCTGCTTCTCCCCACAAAAACATAGATAAACCTTGATCGTTCATTAGTGCCTTCACCGTTTCTTCAATAGATTTTTTCTTCCTTTCTGCTACACCATTTTGTTGAGGATTATGAGGAACAATTCTCTCCCTCCTAACCCCTAGCGATTTGAAAAAGGCAACAAATTCCTTGGATGTGTATTCTCCTCCATTATCTATTCTCAAGGTCTTGATTTTCTTGTTTGTGAGGTTCTCTATCTCTGCTTTGAATTCTTGAAACTTGCCGAAAACTCCATCCTTTGTCTTCAAGATATATAACCAAGTCTTTCTTGAGTAACCATATATGAAGATTACATAGTAAAGAGAACCTCCTAGATATTTGACTAACATAAGAA
This sequence comes from Picea sitchensis, assembly GCA_010110895.2. Classification (NCBI taxonomy): domain Eukaryota; kingdom Viridiplantae; phylum Streptophyta; class Pinopsida; order Pinales; family Pinaceae; genus Picea; species Picea sitchensis. The sequence continues at coordinate 354,061 of SNQJ01S0001100.1, forward strand.
TGCAAACATCTGAATGTATTATATCTAGGATTTCCTTAGATCTATTATTGTTGCTTGAGAATGGTTTCTTAACATTCTTACCAAGAGCACATCCTTTGCAAATTCCTTCATGTGTAGATTGTAGTTATGGTATTCCTTCAACCATGTTTTCGAGGAAAGGTAATTCTTTATAGTTGGTATGAGCATACCTTTTATGCCAAAGTTCATTGGGATTTACTTCATCATGTACACAAGCTTCATCATTTCATTCTAGTAGTCTGTATAGTCTTCCTTCACAGGTTCCAATAACTCTAGCATTCTCTATGCTGGAGTCTCTAGACCAAGTTAATACTTTTCCATATACAAATGATATTATGTTTCCTTTGTATTCTAGGAAATATATGGATATAATATTCTTTTCTAAACCAGGTCCATATAAGTCATTGCTCAAATGAACATTTCTACCTGTTTTCAATTTGATGGAGGCTTGACCAATTCCTTCGACTGGATATGTGTTCTTATCTCCAAGTTCTACCTTGTAGGACATCCTCTTTTCATTCAGATTAGAGATTCTGACTTGGTCTCCTGTCATATGCCTAGAATCTCCACTGTCAATTATCCACATGTCATCTTCAAGAGTTCCTGTGAGATATGAATAGTGTATATGATCAGTCTTTTCATTCATGATTTATGTTGATTGATAACTGGTCAAACTTTGAATTTGACCCAAAATATCAACCTTGACGTTTTTTCATTATGATAGTGCCAAGAGTTGTGCTGGACTAAGGTGGACTAGAATATCTTCTCCTTGAGTAAGGTGTTCCATCATACGGTGGTGGGCAAGTGTTTTAGGGTTTTTGCAACGACACCTACTAGTAACCCTAGAGACAGTGCTTCAATAATTCCACCTGCTAGAAACGCTAGCAACAATTCTTCAATGAGATTGATAATCTTATGGCTTATCTTCCTTTGATGGTTAGACTGAATGAAGGGGGTGTGAGCCCATAACCTGCTAGAAAAGTGGGTGTGCTTGTTTTAACCATAAACAACATAGCAATATTGTCACCCAACCATAGGCACAAATGCCACCCCCGAGCAACTTGACCTTGACAGAGAGAATAATTCTGGTAGAAAATCAATATCCAACCAAGGCTAATGCACCAAGAAAATATAACCAAGATTGATCAGAAAGTCCAACCTAGAAAGACTGAAATTACAGGTTGCAGTAACTGCAACTGCAATTGCTCCCTATACTTGCACACCACTGGATTTATGCAGTTTTGACTTGTGTGTACCAAATGAGCCTTGGAGCCTTATATTTATACTACTCTCTCTAGGATGTCTGGGCTGACTTCTCTTTCAGGAGGATAAAGACTCAATATAAAATATTATCTTTAGTCGACTTTACTTCTAGGGTTATGTCCAAGTCTTTTAGGGTTCTTCTTGCTTCCTGGAATATTCTAATGTCATAAAAGGTCACAAGTGGAGGTTAATACCTCCCATAGCTACCATAATATCAACACAATGATGCACAAGAAAAATTAAAAAATTTCACCTGGTTGAAAGACTTTTTGGGGTAAATTCAAGTGACCATAACTTTCTGCTCAAAATTTAGAATTGAGAAAGGAAGTAATCATTGGAAAGGTACTAGATATAGGATTCCATAAATTCATCCATAAATTTGAATTGGGTAGTTATATTCACAAGGAATCATAAGAAAGGATTCCAATACACCAATGGAACATAATTGTGCATAGTATTTATAGATTTAAGAAAGTATTTAGTCTAACAAATCTTGTTTCCTACACATTTTGCAGAGTTAACAAAAATTTGATCAGAACAAGATGAACATAGAGATTAGAAGTATGGAAGATGCACAAATAAACTACAACCATGAAGATGAGGTCATATGGATGTATGTGAATGTGGATAATGAGGGTACAAATTCAAATGGACATGGAGAAGGAAAGGAAGAAAGCGTGAACTTGGTGGAGATTATAAAAAGTTTACAAAAGGATGTTCAAAGTTATAAAGTTTATAATGATAGGATTATGAAAGCCAAGGAGCAACAACGCGTCTTCAACATCAAGTTTCTACATCATTTGGATAGAATAAAGAAGAATATGGACAAGGAGATCGAATCAAGCTAATAAAGGAGGCACATGTATCATGATGAGATAATAAAATAAAGAAGTATTGACAAGAAACAATATCACCCTTCAACGAATTCAACTAGGAGAGCACACAGTAGTACACACCCATCTCCTGTAAGAAGGAATAAGAGGAGGTCTGGGGTGGATGAGCTACAGGGAGAAATGAATAAGATCAATACTCCTACTTTTGATGGTGAGAACAAGAGGGATGGGGATTCAAAGACCCTTCTATTGGGCATGAGGAAGTACTTTCCATTACATAATTACTCTTCACAGGAAGAAGGGATAATTTCCATCTACCAACTCAAGGGAAATGCATCAATGTGGTGGGACCATATTGTGGAAGTGAAACACATTGATGAGAAGAAGATTACTTAGAGGGAGTTTAAAAGGTATTTCCAAAATAAATACTTAACCAAACTTTACTATGATAAGAAAATGAATAATTTATTGGAACTCAAGCTTGGGAGTATGACCATAGATGAGTATGAATGGATATTTTTAGAGATGCTGAAAATGTTTCTTTCATCAAGGATCAACAAGTTAATATTTATAGGTAGTTGAGTGGGATGTCATTATTTATCAGTGATAAGATATAATATGATGACCCCAAGACACTAGAGGAAACCATAAGGAGAGATAAATGCATCTATGATCAACATAGAGGAATACCAACTTTCCAAACGGATTGGGAAGACAAGAAGATAAGCAATATGGAGTAGAGGAAGAAGGGGACCAAGACACCATTATTAAAAAACAACACTTAGGGATAGATAGCTTATAAAGAGCCCTGAATGATATAAATAGTTGGGAAAAGACCAAAGAAACAACCTATGAAATGTTGGGGTTGTGGGGGAGATCATATGTATAGATATTTCCCTCATAGAGGTGAAAATTTGAGGACTATTCACAATGTACAACAAGTTGATACAATGGAGGACATGGGGAAAAATGTACCTAGGATCTATGCAGCCCTAGATAACAAGCAAGTTGATTTTCAGTCACATATGATTGAAGTAGAAGGTAAAACCAAAAACCAATTCATCTCTATTTTAATTGATTCGGGTGCTAGGCATAGTTATCTAGATCCTAAGATGGTGGAAAGATTTCAATTTCCAAAAAGAAAGCTTGGAAAACCTTGGTTGGTGCAACTATCTATAGGAGAAAAAAGGAAAATTAATGAGATGGTTAAGGAGTCTCTAATGGACATGAATGAACTGAGCATTAGGGAATATTTAAACATCATACCTTTGGGATCATATGACTGCCTAATTGGTATGGATTGGTTGGACCAACATCATGTTATCCTAAACTATTATAATAAGGAATTTACTTGCTTGTATGAAGAAGGAAACTTGAAATTAGTACAAGGTATTCCAAGGGATGTAACTATCAGAGAATTTTCAGCTTTGTAGTTAAAGAAAAGCTTCAAGAATGAAATTACAAGTGTCACACTTTAGCCTTAAACAGGGTGTGACAATGTCGCACTGTGGCCTTCACACATGGTGTGATAGTGTCACACTGTGGTAATATAAAATTTTGTGACAATTTCACTTCGTGTCCTTCAGACACACTGAGACACTCTTCAAAAAATTATTTTTTGCAGTGATTTATTAGGATTTTCTCTTGCAAATTGAGGTTTATTTTTCAGGGTTTTCATAACCAACAAGAGGGATGGATATGAAAACAATTCTTCAGTCACATTTGGTGATAATTTTCACACCGTACAATTATTTTGAATGGAAGAAGGAGTCTGAATTCCAACTCAAAAGGTAAGGACTATACAATTTGACGATGGTGACAAAAACATAACCTACATCAATGATTGAGAAGAACAAATGGGAGAATCGTAAGGATGAGGCCACAAGACTTCTTCTTGAATTAATTTTAAATGATTTATGGTTTCATGTTGCCACATGGAAGACTCCAAACAAGATCTATACCACCTTGCAAGGTCTCTTTGGAAATCAAGATGAGATGATAGGTCATATGCTTGAGGTAGAGTTGAATACCTTGGATCCTAAAAGTCTTGATAAAATACAGGATTTATTTACCAAGTTTAAATATTTGATATTGAGATTGGAATATTTTGGTATTGATAAGTCTAAGAAAGAGAACCAACTTATTCTAACAATCTTAGCTAAGCTAGGAAACAATATACTGTCTATGTCTCCTCTTTCCATTCTAGCAAATATCTCTTGGGATCAAATTGGAAAATGCCTACCATGGAGAAGTTCGTTGATTCTCTCACACATGAGTAGAAAAACTCATTCATATGGGTCTAATTAAGGAACCCAAAGTACATGCACTCAATATGAAATATGGAAAAGGTTCATCCAGTCAAAAATACAAACATAAATAAAAAGAGAAACATAAAGAAAAGGAGGGATATTCAAAACCCTTGAAGGATTCTTCAGGTTCCAAAGACTCTTCAAATTCCAAAGGAAATAAGAAGAAGGGAAAGAAGTGCACTTATTGCAATAAACAAAATCATGAAGAATCCACATGCATGAAGAAGAAAATCAACCTTATGGCACAAGTACTTCAAAAGAACAACCTTGGAAACTTCATTCCCGAAGGAGCTAAGAAGAAGAAGGAAGAAGATCATGCTCCTAAGAAAGGTAATCATCATGCTTTGGTCACAATTAATTCCTCATATGATTCATGGATTATATAATCTAGCGCATCAAATCATATGTTATCCAAAGAGGAAGTTTTTACTTCTTTGAGTTCATTCTCAAGACCCCCTATTCTCATGGGGGATGATACTCCAGTAGCAGTAGGGGGAGACTGAAGAGTGGAACTCCCTAATGGAAATTTTGAGAATGTTTTACATGTTCCAAATATTTACATAAATATGTTCTCACTTTATCAGATCACTCAGACAGGTTAAAAGGTTGAATTTACATCAGATTTAGATTTTGTAATTGACATGCATGACAATTACATTATTGTAATTGGTGAGGTAGATCACAAATAAAGGTTGTATAAATTCACTAAGTTTGTTGACCATGAATCCTATTAAATAATTACACATGCCGATGATAGTAGTAGAGTATGGCATGAGATATTTGGTCATTTAAACTTTAGGTACATGCAATGAATTTCCAAGCAAGGAATGGACAAAGGCTTGATAGACATTCACTTTTCTGAAGGGGTTTGTGAAGGATGCATTCTTGGAAAACATCTTGAAGAGAAGTTTGAAAAGGGGAAGGAAAAGAGTGCTTCATTTTCCTTATATCTTGTTCAGAGTGATCTCATGGGTCCAGTTCCACATATTTCCATCAACAAAGCAAGGTATGTCCTTACATTTATTGATGATTACTCACACTATACTTAGGTTTTTTTTTTCAGGAAAAGGTCTGAAGTTTTTGAGCATATCAAAGACTTAAAAGATATAGTAGAGAAACAAATTGTGAAGAAGATTAAGATCCTTTGTATAGACAATGGGGGGGATTATATCAACAAATATTTTCAAAATCTTTGTCGTGAGGTTGGTATCTAGTTGCATCATACAGTTCCATACACCCCACAATACAATGGAGTTGTTGAAAGGAAGAAAAAATATCTGAAGTGGATGACCAATTGCATGTTGGATGCGAGATATCTTCCTTCCAATCTTTGGGTTGAGGCACTTAACTGTGATACTTACATACAAAACAAATATCATCATAGATCTATTGAGGATATGACACCTTTTGAGGCTTGGACATGTGACAAACTATATGTCACACACTTCCACATATTTGGATCTCGTACAAGGGTCCATATTTCTTCTAAAAAGAGGAAAGAATTAGATCCATATGTTGATTGATCCCTCTATAGACTGACTCATCATTGAGAGTAGTGTTCACCTTGAGGAAATTCCTTTACATGCACCACTAGTGCAACATGCAGATACTCTTGTGCTTCCATCAGTTCCAGACATCATAAATGATGATTACATACACTCAGATGATACATATTTAGAATCAGAGGATTGTGTACATGGAAAAGAGGAAGTAGTATATCCAGATGATGATTCAGTTCCAGAGCTTCATAAGATGCCCAAGTGGGAACAATCCACACTTTATTCAACAAGAGACCTTGCAAGGGATCCATTGGATTTGAGGAGAGCTTGATCTCAGCATGAGGATCCTTCTCATTTACTTTTAACTTTTGAACCAACGATTCCCATGCATCACTATATGGTTCAATATTCTGATCCACAGATCTACAGTGAGGACATGGGAAATAAATTATGGGAAGCATCCATGCAGGAGGAGTATGACTCACTCCTAGATAATCATACTTGGGATTTGGTTCCACTTCCACCAAGGAGGAAAATTTTCAGATGCAAATGGGTCTATAGGACCAAGAGAGAAGTAGATGGTCAAATGAGGAGGTACAAGGAAATATCAGTTGCAAAAGGATTTCAATAGATTCATGGGATATATTATGATGAGATATTTTCTCCTGTAGCAAATATGGACTTTATTCGGTTGGTTCTAGCTATTGCAATAACCAAAGGATGGGAAGTTCACCAGATGGATGTGAAGAATGCTTTTCTTCACAAGGATATTTCATAGGATATCTACATGGATCATCCAATGGGGTTCATTCATAACTCATATTTAGTATGCAAACTGAAGAAGTCACTCTACGGCCTCAAGTAGACACCTAGAGCATGATATGAAAATAATTATTCTTATCTAGTTTTACATGATTTTGTTAGATGTAAAATTGATTGTAATTTTTACACGTTGAGGACTATTGACTCTGTTAGCACTGAGATTCACCCTTATACTGCAAGAGGGTAAGCTCAGTACCCATCAAAATGTTTTTTCAGGTAGGTTTATGAGTGGAGGTCAAATGGACAAAACTCGGTACAAGAATTTTTTAACACATAAACTAGACAAGCAATGCATAGGGAAATGAGATCCTCATTAACTTCAGTCAATAGTTTAAGATTAAAAGTGAGAAGGGGGAAGAATTAGTGAGAAAGGTGGACAATTCTTCCATGAGCATATGACCTTCAAGCAACTTGGTGAAGAAAAACTCAGGCAGAAGAGCACTCTTGAACTCAAGTTTCAGAAAATGAAATATATCACAACAAAATAATAATCAAACCTCCCTCACCATGTGACTATGAAAATGAGTCTAGATCCTACATGAAAAATCATTTCAACATAAGAGGGAAAAAGGAAACAAGGAAATTAGTGAAACAATTCACAACAACATTAGAATCAAACCTACATTACAATACAACTAAAACCCTCGTCTGGATCCTCCATGCACTAGTGTTTCAACAAAGATTTAAACAAGATGATGAAAGAAGCTGACTTCTATTAATGAGAAAGTCTTAGGTCTCATACATAACTAGAGAACAACTCTGCTATCAAAATACTAAAAAATAGGGAGCTCTGCTCAACCATTGACGACCATAACAAAATATTGAACTGATCTCTTTATACTCAAATTAGTCCACAACTTCCAGTAGTGCGATCTGGCCATCCCATTCAAAGGTTTTTGTCTGTTCATCCTTTTGTCAGAATGTGCGTGTTTCCTCCTATTAAATGCAAAATTGGCTCAATATGGGCCTGCAAGAAGAAACCGTTCATTGTTGTACCTTGGGTTGACAACTTTGTCTCCTTATCCATAATTTCCATGCTTTCTATTTATTGTACTGAGCTGAGGTTTCAACTACCAATCCCTCTTTTATTAATTGATCTCTCCTTGGGATCGGGGTGAGGCTTGGATATTATGGGATGCCACGTGCTACTCTTAGATTTGTCATTATATAAGCATGTGATTGATAGGCCGTCAAAGGAGGTTTGGATTTACATCGCTTTTGAGCCTGCAATTCACCAACTTCTGCCACGTAGCCCTTCTGCTATACCATGGTTTCAATTGTGGGACCACTCAAGAATTTTATCATTTGAGGATGTTGCATCCCCGCAATGAAACATGGCCATTTATATGGTCAATATCTATGATCTGGGTGCACCTGCTAAATTTAGCACCAACGCTAAAGTTTATCTGCCCACCAATTATAGGATCCATTAAAACAGTGCATGGAGATGGCGCTAATCTTGGTACTTGAAAAAGAACACTTCCTGGAGGATGATCTCCCACAACTAAGGTGGTAGCCTGATGTCACTATGATGACATGTTGTGCACGGAGGGGTGACATGTGTCACTCGAAAATAGGCTGAACACATGTCCAAAAATGATTGAAATGAGTGCCATGTGTTAGTGCTAGATGGATGCCACGTGTCTCTAACAGATGAGCGCCACACATCGGAACTGATAGGTGTCAAGCGTCTTCGACGCTTTAGAATCAGGGGGGGTCTTCATATAGATCTATCATAACTCATGGAGTAGTACGAGCCCAAGTGAATTGGCATCCTGAAATGAATGTTGAATCTTGGAAGCGAACCACGATCATCGATCTGAGAACACATGAAAAAGATCTGTGAAATTTTGGAGAAAAGTACTCTAGAGGAAATTGCGAGTAGAGAGGCTAAAAATCCCGAAGCCCAAACTCCCGAAGTGAATCTTTACCATCTTCTCTAGAGGATGCATGGAGCTTGATCTGCAACTCCAGGAGAAATTACTCTAGAGGAAAACGTGAGGGGAAGTCTTGAAAGGAAAATGTCCTGAAGTCTCGAAGTAAATCATAACCGTTGATTTGAGGACACACGGTGAAGATATTTTGATTCTGGGAGAGATTACTTCAGAGGAAAATGGGAGTCGGGAAGATGAAACTCTCGAAGCCTGAAGTCTTGAAGTAAACTACCATTGATAGATTTGGACGGACACATGACAGAGATCTGTGGACTTCAGGAGAAATTACTTTGGGGGAAAACATGAGTGGGGAAGATGAAACTCCCGAAGCCCTAAGTCCCGAAGTAAACTACCACCGTTAGATTTGGATGAACACATGACATAGATCTGTGGAATTCAGGAGAAGAAACTCCATAGGAACCTAAGTGTTACACATGATTTTGGTCACTCTAGTGATCTCTCTACCAGTGATGTATTCAGGCTCCCACAAGGACTTTTTGCCCGAGAAAAGTGACCATTGTCTCCTTCCAAAAACACATTTTTAAGATTATTTCGCAAGCTGCCTATGTTACAGGGTGCGAAAATCCATCATTCTCGTAGGCTACCCACACTTAGGGTGCAAACTGTTCGTAGTCTGCTCTATAGGTAGGGTGCGAACCTATTTTTAAGCTTGAAGAAGAGAAGAGGTCACGAAGGTTCTAGAAGGGGATCTTCTAGAAAATGAGTTGGCATTCATATGGTTGGCATCCTAATGAATTCTTAGATTTGGTGGGATCATCCTCATCCATGTAACCATCCCTCCTTCTCCTATATATTGATAGGTTTCTCATGGAAAAGGTTAAGCAAGATTGAATGAAGAATTAGTGAAAGGATTGTGTGAAGAACCCTACTTGGACAGAAGCTTGAAGACTCTATCTGGTCTATCAAGTTGTATTGGATATTCTTCATGCAAATACATAGCAAGTGTGTGTGTTGGAACCGAGGGTCACTGAAAGGAAGCTTGCAACATCAAGGCAATTTGGTTGTATCTTCTACTTTCATTTAATATAATACAATGACATGTCCCGTTCCCATAAAATCACTCTTATTTTATTGCATAACTCCTTGATCATATGCATAGGTTGACATTGAATATACTTTGATATCTTCACTTTGGTTGGTTTTTGTTGTCTTGGAACTGATTTCACAAGAGCATCGGAGTGAAGCGGGAACAACAGAGACTTAAGGAAGTGATGTAAAGGTATGTCACTCATTCCTTCTTAGTATTAGATTCAATGATTGCAACTTAGGGAAAGAGTCATGTCCTATCCTGTTTTGTTCTAGATCCAGGTGGATCTAGGGAGATCTGTTAGTGTCCGCACCTATTGATTTATCCGATAACACCGAGAGGGGAATTTTCAAAAATCCCGAAGCCCAAAGTCCCGAAGTAAATTATGACCGTTCGATCTGGAGGGACACATGACTCTTAATCTACAACTCCAGGGCTTCTTCCTGGACATTAAACCTCATGAAATTTTTACATTCTGAAAGCACAAGAGCCATTGACATTAACTGCTCATGGGATCTCCTCTGTTGAAAAATGAACCTGATTGTTGCTTGTTTTGCAACCCAAAATAGACTTCCTTTGAGCCCCACGCTTAGACATTTCCTGTGAAAAAAAGTACTTGGTTGTCCTGCGACCCTTGACAAATTTATGTGATAACATTGTCTCCACAGGGGATGGAATTCTCCCCATGAGATGCCAAGAACAAGCATTTCCCATGCCTTAGTTTTTGGGTTGTGGAGTCGAGCTCAAAAACATTTTGCTGGAGACGACAGATTGACATGTACACTACTCTACTTACAAAAAGAAAAAAAAAATTACATGCTCCATATGGAGTTTATTTATTTATAATCCTAAACTAAATGAATTTTATAATGCACTAGGTGAAAACAAACTTCCACCAGAGCCATTCAAATAACTTCCTAATTGAAAACTTATTTACTTTGTCACTAATCAACAAGGGATAAGAAAACTGTGACAAAAAACTAATTACATTCTTCATATCACCTCCCAATGATGAAGGTAAGATAAAGCTTGGAGGCTTCAATGCATTGAGGAAATGTAACTCCATGTATTCCCCTGTAGGGTCATAAAATAGGTGATAAAACCTACTAGGTTGGTAACAGAAAGCCTGCTTTGCTTAACATCTGCTCACATATAGTTGAACATTTGTGGCAATCACAAGTGAGTGAAAGGTTGATGCAGGATGTTGATCCACTTCTCTTTTTCCTTCTCTGATAACATATGCTAGTTGATGGAAAGAAATATCCTCATATATATCAAAGGATGGCTCTTTCTCTCTATCATGCTGCTCTTGGTAAAATATTTCACTTTCATAAGAAGGTTGACTGCTAATTCTTTTTTCTTCTAGGACAAAAAACACCTCAACATCTCCATCAATGTCTCCATAATGATCAAATAAAGGAGGATTGTCGAATGACACACCAAGAGGTATCTTCTTCCCAACATGAGAACATTGTTCTTCATTATTAAACACTGGTTGCCTTTCAATATTTAGTCTGGGAAGAAATATATTATCCTCATCAAATGAGTCAAAAATAGGATGCTCATATCTAGGATTTTGAGAGACAGGGTTACAAAGAGTGGCAACTTCTAGAACAGACTCAATTTTTTCACTTTCCTTACTGAGACAACAAACACAGTTTTTATATGATTCAAATGAATAGGGAAGAGAAAGAGAAGATTCCTCATCCAAGACATCATCTTCATTATCACAGACTTCATAAAAATGATCTATATCATGAACACAGTCTTTAAACACCTCACAACAACTATGAAAAATTAACTCAGAGGAATAAAACTTTTGAAAATGAATATTGAAAGCTGCATGAAACTCTTTGAGTGAAGAAACACTATAAATCTCAAGAGAGTGATACCAAATACGAGCATCTCCTTGAAGAGAGTACATAAAAATATTCATACGTATGTATTCATGTTGGATGTCAAGTTGCTGCATCAAAGCATGAAATTATAGAACATTCTCAATAGGGATGTCATTCTCACCTTCATAAAATCTTGGCAACAAATCTTGTCATTCATCAATTTGAGGCATGGGATGTGGATAACCATCTATGGCTAAGAAATTTAGTGGGAAAAAACTCCTGGCAAGGATATCCTCCATAGCCATTTGATTTGTCTCCTCCCCAGTGGAGTCACCAACATATTATGAATAGTGGAGTTGCCATGGTGAAAGATAAGCAGTCAAATCAATGTGTCCATCTTCAGTTCACCATCTAAAACTGGATTTCCTCATTGTCATTTTCCCAGGGAATATATCTTCACTTTTGTCCCTGAAAATGACGCAAATAATGTTAGCACTGAGGGTCACCCTCAAACTACAAGAGGATAAGCCCAATATCCATCAAAATATTTGTGTAGGTAGGTTTATGAGTGGAGGTCAAATGGACAAAGCTCGATACAAGAGTGTTTTAACACAAAAACTGGACACACAATGCATAGGGAAATGAGGTCCTCACTAAATTCATTCAGTAGTTTAAGATTAAAAGTGAGAAGGGGAAAGACTTATTGAGAAAGGTGGACAAGTCTTCCATGAGCATCCGACCTTCAAGCAACTTGGTGAAGAAAAACTAAGGCACAAGAGCACTCTTGAACTCATGTTTAAGACATTGAAATATATCACAACGGCATAATAATCAAACCTCCATTACCATGCGACTATGACAACTCATATGGATCCTCCATGCATGAGCATTTCATCATAAGAGGGAAAAAGGAAGCAAGGAAATTACTAAAACAGGTCACGACAACATTATAATCAAACCTACATTACAATACAAGTGCAACCCTTGTCTGGATCCTCGATGCACGAGTGTTTCAACAAATATTTAAACAATATGATGAAAGAATATTACTTCTATTAGTGAGAATGTCTCAGGTCTCATACATAACCAGAGAACAACTCTGCTATCAAACTATTACAAAATAGTGAGATCTGCTCAACCATCGATGACCATAACAAAATCTTGAACTAATCTATTTATACTTAGATCAGTCCACAACTTCCAGGAGTGTGATCTGGCCATCCCATTCAAATATTTTTGTCTGTGAATCCTTCTGTCAGACTGTGCATGTTTCCTCCTTTTAGACGCAAAATTGGCTCAATATGGGCCTATAAGAAGAAACTGTCCATTCTTGTACCTTGGGATGACAACTCTATCCCCTTAGCCATAATTTCCATGCTTTATATTTATTGGACTGAGCTGAGGTTTTAGCTACCAGTCCCTCTTTTCTTAATTGATATCTCCTCGGGATCGGGGTGAGGCTTGACGCCTAGGGGGAGACCACGTGTTGGTCTCAGATTTGTCATTATATAAGCACGTGATTGCAGGGTTGTCAAAGGAGGTTTGGATTCACACCACTTTTGAGCTTGTGATTCACCACCTTCCGCCACGTAGCTCTTCCTTTATACCATGGTTTCAATTGTGGGACCTCTCAATAATTTTATCGTTTGATCATGTTGTGGATTATTCCACGAAAAATTTCCACGCTTCCACTAGTTTCATATTTTTTTTAAACAGGGCAGGATTTTCGTCGTTATTGCCATGAACGTTCGTCGCAATATTGATGAAAATCTTAATTTAACCTAGTCGGGATTTTTTTCACTATAGCGACAAACTTTCGTGGCAATAGCGATGAAAATTTTGTCTATCTCATTGGTCGGTGTTAACGGCTAGTTGACTATTTTATCTATATATACGTGACTTTAAGAGACTTTGCGACACAATTTCTATAGTTGCGACACTGTTCTTGGCTCTTGTTTGAGCTATTTATTTTTTCCATCACCCACCAGTTGAACAAATCCAATTCTCAATCTACATAGCTTGGATTTCGAACTTGCAAGGTTACTATGTTATTTTTTATTGATGTACTTATTTAACTTGTAATTTTTTTTTCAAATGTCCAAATTGCATTTAGCTTATTTTTTCCTTGATAATATATTTATATATAATGTGTAGTTATACCATATTTCATGTCTTTGGTTTTTGGATATAGTTAGTATATTCTATGGAAAAGGGTATGTGGATT
>SNQJ01S0001100.1:376683-393608 GCA_010110895.2 Picea sitchensis
TGAAGGGTTAAAAATATCATCTCCAAATGTTTCAAATGATCTTCCCAAATCTTGCTAAAAGTCAAAATATCATCCAAGGAGGCTACAATAAACAAGTTCGAGAAATGGTCTTAAGATATCATCCATAAATCTTATAAGTGTTGCCATAGTATTGTGTAATATAAATTGCATAATGACTCACTCATGAAATCCATGTGCTTTTTTGAATGTAATATTCCAAATTATTCTTTGTGTATAATGTCATATTGGTATCCTTACTTCTAATCCAACTTCATGATAACACATGCTTACAATATTTGGTTGATTAGTGCCTTGATTATTTGTAGGGGATATATATATTACAATATATTACAATATTACAATATTATAATGTAATAGTAATGCCATATTACAATGTAATATGGCATTACCATATTACATTGTAATATGGCATACAATATGGTATACCATATTTCATGTAAAAAAAAAAATTTAACCTAAAGTTATCGTCGCAATATCGATGCAAGTTCGTCGGAAAAATTTTACTATTTTACCACAACCGTCGCTATAGCGATGAAACTTTGTTGCAATTTGCCACAAATATTCGTCGCATATACAACATGTGCGTCGTAAATTTGGTTTTGAGATATTTCACTCGTCGATATTACCACGGATTTTTGTTGCAAGTTGCGATAGACTTTCGTCGCACATTCAGCAGCTGTGTCGTAAGTTATTGGCTTGGCATAAATTTTCGTCCCAATTGTGACGAAGTTTCATCGTAATTGCCACATTTCTTCATTTTTATTGCGACGATAGTTCGTCGTAATTGCAACGATGCATAGGGTTAACCGATATTGAAGGTGGTGACATGTGGAGAGCTAATTTCGTCAATGTTTCCATGCACACTTGGATCATGGATATAGCGATTAAATTATTCCGACGAAAAAAAATCTCGGCTTTCGTGGAAATTGCGACAGATAAGTGTGGAAATATCAACGAAAAATCATCGCAAATTTGCTCATATGTACTAGTGTTGCGTCCCTGCAATGAAAAGTGGTTTTTGATCTGGTCACGATCTGTGATCTGGGTGCAGCTACTAAATTTAGCACTGCCACTAAATTTTATATGCACACCAATTCTAGGATCCATTCAATATGCACATGGAGATGGTGCTAAGATTGGTGCTTGAAAAAGAACACTTCCCGGAAGATGATCTCCCGCAGGTGACGTGACGACTTGTCGTCATTATGCTGACATGTCTTGGATGGAGGGGTGACATGTGTCACTTGAAAATAGGCTGAAGACATGTCCAAAAATGGTTGGAATGAGTGCCATGTGTCAACACTAGATGGATGCCATGTGTCTCTAACAAATGAGCACCACATGTCATAATTGATGGGTGCCAAGTGTCTTAAGCACTTCGGAATCAAGGGGGGTCTGCATATAGAGCTATCATAACTCACAGAGTAGTACAAGATCGAGTGACATGGTGACCTGAAATGAATGATGAAGCTTGGAAATGAACCACAACTATCGATCTAGGGAGGACACGTGATAGAGATCTGTGAACTCTGGGAGAAAAGTAATCCAGAGGAAATCAGGAGTGGAGAGGATAAAACTCATGAATCCCGAACTCCCAAAGTGAATATTGATCGTCCACTCTGGAGGACACATGGTGCTTGATTTGCCACTCCAAGAGAAAGTACTCCGAAGGAAAATGAGAGGGGAAATCCCAAAAGGAAAAATTCTTGAATTCTCGAAGTAAATCATGATCGTTGATTTGAGGAGGAAACACAACATAGATCTGTCGACTCCGAGAGAGATTACTTAGGAGGAAAATAGGAGGGGGTAAGCCAAAAATCTTGAAGCCCTAAGTCCTGAAGTAAACTACCACCATTATATTTGGATGGACACATGACATATATCTGTGGACTTTGGGAGAAATTACTTCGGAGGAAAATAGGATTGGGGAAGCCAAAATTCCTGAAGCTTGAAGTCCCAAATTAAACTACCACCATTAGATTAGGATGGAAACATGACAGAGATCTAAGGACTTCAAGAGAAGACACTCTAGAGGAACTTGAGAGGGGAAGTTCTGAAACTACCGAAGCCCGAAGTCTCGAAGTCCCGGTCATTAAACCTCATGAAATTTTGACATTATGAAATCATGAGAGCCATCGACCTGAACTTCTCCTGGGATATCCACCGCTGAAAATTGAATCCTCCTGCTGCTTGTTTTTTAGCCCAAAATAGACTTCATTTGAGCCCTGTGCTTGGATGTTTCCTGTGCAAAAAAGGACTCTCTTGTCCTGCAACCCCTGAAAAATTTATGTGATAACAAACTCTTTGATGATTTTAATACTCTATGTTGATTATATTTTGATCACTAGAAGCTCTACTTCAACCATTATTGTATTCAAAGATATTTTGCATGACAGGTTCTCTATGATGAACATGGGCGCACTTAATTTATTTCTTGGTCTTGAGATTAGTTAGGGTGTTTCTGACATCAAAATTTCTTAGGATAAGTATGACAGGGATATTCTGGATAGATTCCACATGACAGACTGTAAGTATGCACTTACACCCTTCTTATTTGGGATCATACTTGAGGACGGCAGGGATACAAAATTAGTGGAAAACACTTTGTATAGATAGTTGGTGGGGAGTCTTATGTATCTCACCCAAACCCATCCAGATATCTTATATGCAGTAGGAGCAGTTTCCAGATACATGCAGGAGCCCCATGATTTGCACTAGAAGGATTCCAAGCACATCCTCATATATGTTCATGGCACCATGAGTTATGGGATTCACTATGCATCTAGTTGTGCATTGGATCTCATAGGTTTCATAGACTTAGATTGGGTTGGATATGGAACAGATCATAAGTCCACTTCCAGGTACACTCTCAGTTTGGGGTTAGGATCTATTTGTTGATCAAGTAAGAAACAATCAACCATTGCTTTATCTTTTATAGAGGACAAGTACATATGAGTAGTCAATTTTTCCATTCAGGAATTTTGGCTTCAACACTTCCTTACCAAGCTTGGTATTTATTTTCAATATCCGACTGTCATCTGGTGTGACAATAAGAGTACACTGATATTTTGTAGAGTCCTAGTATAGTGATAGTGAACCAAACACATTGAGTTCCACATGCATTTCATCAGAGATATAGTACATGACAGGATCATTCATCTACAATTATGTTCTTCCTTTGAACAGACTACCAACATCTTCACCAAGACCTTCACTAGGATGAAGTTTCAGACTTTGTAGGATCATCTTGGAGTGAAGAACACAGTTTCCTAACAACTGCCTTTTCTTCTTTTGATGCATTGTATTTTGAGGGGGGGGGTTCCCACATGGTTCCCCCTCTTTCCTCATTTTCATTTAGTGTTCATTAGTTTCATTGTACATGAGTACTTAATATGGCCTAGTTTTCGGGACTCATTTTTTTTATTACTCCATAGTGATGTTCAAGGGGGGGGTATTGGAGATATTCCTATTTTTGACTCACTAGTTCACTATTAATTAACTAGAGCTATTTCTATTTTAGAATTTCTATTTTATACCATCACTATTATGCATGAATTCCTAATAAAATCTCACTGCTTGTTCAATTTTATTAATTATGGAATGTTCTTTTCCTATATGAGTGTATATCACTTATTCATTATATCATTAATTGATCAGCTCATTGGAGTAGTGTGAATAGATTAATTCTCATTCTCCCATATTGAATCTCTCATCATTTTCTTGATAATAATTTTTTGTACTTTCTTTAGCTACGTCTCATGTGCATGTTTCCATGAAACATTGGCAAATAATGCTTCCAACCAAGTAGCATATGCAAAGACAACACAATTTTCAGCCAAATACAAATTCAATGAATGCTCAAAATGAAAGTGTTGGAAGTATGAGAAAAAGAAAATGTAAGTGGACATCTAAGTGATAGGAGTGTATATCATTGGGTTGAGTTTTTTGTTTTTTGGTAAAGCCTCACTTGGGTGAGTGATATTATAATTTCCTAAATTTATGAAAAGATGGTTTAGGAAACTAGTTTGAATAGTTAAAGTGAGAATAAGATGAAATTTTATATTAAGTTAAGAACTGGAAGCTCTAGGGTCGGCTAGGGTAGCTCAAGCATCATATAAGGTAGCTCAAGCTTCATCTAAGGTAGTTTAATAATCCATAAGATGGAATACCAAGAGTCACAAATTAAACTTATAAATCCTTCACATTTAGGTAAAAGGTTATCTTTTATGCATTGCAAGCTATCTTCTTATGTTGTTAAAGAGATTGAAGTTAGCTAGTTTATCTATACTCATGTAGAGTTGTGATTGGTTGTGGGACTGTTCTCTCCTTTCCTAGTTCTCTTGGTTCTTGTGGGTGTGAGCATCTAACTTGTAGATTATTCTAGTGTTATTAAATTTACTATTATTTAATTTATGCTTGCTAACACCTAATATGAAATAAGCAACTTCTTGGTGACTTGGGACTATTATTGGTTGCTCAAAATTAGTGATTATGCATGTAAATTAAAAGGACTATTCTTTGTATCATAACATGTCTAATCATGCTTAATTTCAATATGGTTGCTAACTAGTTTTGTGACAGGGAATTGTTTTTAGCAATCAAATCAGTTCACTTTAGGAGGAAGTTGGAAGGGTCTAATTCAAGTTCAATTTTTATAACAAAGTTGGACTATTCTACTTACTACTAATTGCATTTCTATATATTGTTCTTCTAATCATTTAATTAGGATTTTGTTAATTGCATCTTGTATTTTATCATATTGTAATTGTTTCCCATTCCCTACTTTCACTCCCTCTTCATTTACATTTATGAAATTCACATTAGGTATTTTAGGTTATATTAGATGGATATAATAATAGAATAACTTACCTTACATAAGAAAATTGAGTCATAATTGTAGGTCTTGGCATTTGAATGGAGAAACATCTAATTGGGCCCTTATGTCATGTAATCCTTTGTGGTTGGCGGGGATCATTTTCTTGCATTAACATTTTGGAAGTAGAATGAGGATAAATGACAAGCCAACCCATGTATAGCCATTCTTTTAAAGTTTGGCACTCATACCTCATGGCTTTACCCTAAATTATTGAATCGGAGGAAAACATTTCTTTGTACCTACAAGGACATTTGCATGACCTCCCAACAAAGGTAGTAAATTTCTTTCCAAAGTTTAATGGTGAAGGTGACATAACTGCGTTAGAGAATATTCAGATTTATGAAATTATAATTCACTTACTAAACATTATTGAAGAGAATGGTGCAAGCACATTATTTCCCTTAACCTTTGAAGGAAAAATCCAAGATTGGTATTATTACTTACCATCCAGTAAATTCACTATTGGAAGCATTTCAGGGAAGTTTTTGAGGATTATTATGACAATTATGAAATAGAGAAAGTGTATCAAGAGCTTAGCAATATGCATAAAGAAGGTGATGAACCTATTCGAGACTTCAATATTTGACTTCATTGTATATATTATCAACTACATGAAAATCATAGGCCTTCACTAGAGGTAACATGTGAGTGGTATTTAAATTCTCTTGTCACTAAAATAGTCCACTTCATTAAGAATAAAAAATATTTAGTGTTAGCCTATGAAGAATCTCAAAAAATAGAAAAGGACTTGCAAATGTATCATATTTCTTTTCCTCTATCCATGAATCTTGATGACAATATTCAACATGAAACTAATTAATTAGAGTCTAATATGGCTAAGGATATGTGTTACAACCTTTTTCTCTTATGAGAGAATACAAACAAGAAGGAAAGCATCAGTCCATGTAATGTTTTGTTCAAAATTTTTGTAGTCATCGTAAAGAAGATGAAAAAATCCTTACAAGACTTTAGAATAAAACTATTCTAAAACATGTCTAAAGTATTTACCTAGAGAATATATAATGTGAGGTAACTCTTAATACTACCTTATGTGTTTTGATAATGGACAATCTAGATCATAATGAGTGTGCCACAATAAATGAATGCATTTTTCCTTTAAATTCTATCATTGCATTAGAAAATGAGGAATGTGGATGCACTTCCAAGACATGTTTCATATGGATGAAAATGAATGTTTGAAATATTTTACAAAGTTTCTCTTTTCATATTTTGTCACTCTATATAAATTTGAGAGAGGGGGGTATAGATAGAGAAAGAGGGGAAGAGAGACTGACAACGAGATGAGAGAGAAGGGGGGTATAGAGGGAGGGAGGGATGGGTAGGATACAAGGTTTCCATGGGATGGGTAGGATACCAATAACATGTTCATGGTTCACATTATAGTGTAGAAAGAGGGAGATAACATGTAGAAAGATGGAGCTAATGCAGAACAAAAAATGGACCTATACCTAACATATGGCATGAAATCCAAGAACTAGGGCTATGATGTAACCTTCATTGACCATTTTATGGTTAGAATGGTAGTACATTTTTTTGTCTACAATGGTATTGTGGACCTAAGGAAAGGGTGAGTGTACAAAATAGATCACCCATGTGGATGAAAACTATGAAAATGGTATAAATTTGAACTAGGTGAGATATGTCACTAATTAGGTACTACATAATGTATTGGATGCATTAGTATATGAACTAGGACTTCCATTTATGGAGTTTTTTTATACTCATTAATGCATTCTCACATTGGGTAGAACCACTAGGTGTTCAACTATTGGGGACACAAGATATGGAGGATTGAGAATTGAGGACATGCAAGATAAGATCTCACCAACATTATGGATAAAAAGAAAATCTAGGACTCCATACTCAATAGGATAGATGAAAATACACAAGAAATTGATGTTAGTGGAAAGGTAAAAGTAAATGGTGGCATATTTTGGATATCAATTTTGATGGGTAACCATCTTAGGCGAGGAGGAAGAGGATATAATCAACAAGTTTTTTCACCTTCATATGGAACTTATATTAGTGGAGGATTTCTTACCACTCCATTTGGAATTCATAAGAATGTAAGTCCCTCTATAAATTACCATTACAACCCCTCCTATGATTACTACTAACTCATTGTCACAACCCATGTCACAATGCATGAAACTAGTTCTAGATTTGAGTTTGGTGTTTAGATCAAACAAAAAGATTCTACAATGGAGTATTCAAGATAAGGGAGTGGAAGAATGGACTCATTCAGTATACCAGAATTAGTTCTTATGGTGGAAGAAGTTGAAGAGGGATATAAGGTCTTATTGCAACTTATCATTGACTTATGGAAGATAGATCTACCCTCACTTTCCAATATCATTATAGAATCATAAACAAATATGAAATTAAGAGTTAAGGAGAAGTATTATTGCATGAGAAAAATATGGATTCTTAATCTATATCTCAAGGAAAAAACAAAAAAATGGGAAATATAAAGAGAAGTGTTGCATATACAAGTCAAATAGGCTACAACAAATTATAGTTAATGGAGAAAACAAGGAACACAAGCCACCACATTTTTATCTAACCAAATGGAGTAGAGAATTATTGCACTAGTTAAGTGAAAGAAACAAGATTAAATACCTGAAAGATTTAAGAAAAAGTTCATGAATTTGCAATGGAGGTATGAGAAGAGTTATCCACATGTTTTGAGGAGGTTCTCCCAAACCTACATAAGGCCTTAGAAATAACATAGAAAGAAACCACTATCAAAATCAAGGTAACAACAATACAATATAAATCATCATGTCAATCATACAAATCAATTGCAATAATGAAATATCAACTCAAATAACTGGATATTCGATGGTTTTCCTTGTATGATATTTGTTTAATGCTTATCCAATAGATCTCCTCCAGTAGTTGTTCTAATAATTTAACCAACACTTAAAAAATCAACAAAATAATAAAATAAATTAACAAATTTTTTTATGACTAAAAATAATTAAAAAGACTTGAGTGGATGAATACCTAAATGAGATCCTCTTGGTTTCGAGAATAATTTATTTGAGTATTCTAATCTTGTAGCAAAACTCCCTCGATTTGACAGAGTAGCAGTAAAGTCAACACTAAATTTGTTGTTTCTCTATTGGATTGAGGGTGGTTTTCTCCAAGATCATCCAAATCCTAATTTATTCTCTACTAAAAATGGCCAACCATGTGAAGGTGGAAGATCTTATGGCCAATTCCCCCCTCACATTACTCGCAATTCCCCAGTAGCCAATCTATCTACTAAAAAATAATTGAAATAAAACATTAAGATTCATGCATAGTCACTAGAAAAACAACAAATTCATAAAGAAACATATGTGGTTTTGTGCATAAAAAAACATATATCAATCATTCATTAACATATTAAACTCATTCATTAATCATAGACACGAGATACTTCATCTCAATAAATTTAATCATCAAAAATATTTTTTCACAATATGGTACATGGTATTTCTAAGTACAATCATTTATTTTTTGGTTTCTTTCTGTTTGAAATGAATTCAGAAAGTAGCTCATCAGTTCCTTCTTCCCATTTAGTTGTTCTGGCCTCTACATGTCTTATTGATGATCTGTTCATGTACTCATGATGTCGAGGCTATTGTAGTTCATGTACTCATGATGTCGAGGCTATCAGGGGCGGAATCATCATCATCAACAATAAGAAAGAAATGCTAAATTGTTATTTTATTATTATTGTTACAAGTATTTCATTAATAAAAAGAGAATTAGAGTGGTCTTTACCTGGTTGAGTAGTGGAGGCAAGAAACGTAGTTTCAGATGTGGCCATATATTCTTATTCTTGTCTAGCCTCATCTTCTAGATGCTTTGAAGTTGAAACATGAAAGGTTATAATTAATACACCATTTGCAATTAAATATTTTTAATTGTAATCCATACTACATTTTTTATAGCACATGAAATACCTCCAGTACTGAGCTACACACCACCTTCATTGGATGGCACTCTACCATCGCTAGGTTGTGTTCCACTAGTGGGGACACTTGTTTCTTCAATGGTTTCCTACTTAAAACTAGAAAACACATTACTTTATGGCTACAAATAGATTGTACAAGTAATTGATTATAAATAATGTTCGTTGATTTTATTTATCCTTATGTCGATTTGAGTGTTGGAAGGTTTTGTTTCCGCCAAGTTTTTTCTGTGTTCAACCACAGCCTGAAAGCCTTGATTGAAAGTAAGCTTCAGGTCTTCTTGTGTTGGAGCTTCTTTGAACTCCAAGCCCTGCAAATTTGCATAAGAACATGAAGTTTTATTCTTGTGTGCAATTAAATTTAAATTGTTAACAATATATTATTTGGATGCAATTGATTTTTTATACTTACAGTTCGTACAACGAGTTTTGAGTAACCACCTAGACAAATTTTGTGTTGCCCATGTTTTTCTATTTTGGCCTTGGTGGATTTGTATGTGTCTAGGAGCCAATATTGAAAAGTTTCAAATGCATAATTATATGTCACAATGACGATAACGCATCATAATTACATTATTAGAAGTGTCGCATACCTTCCTGAGTCGAGTGGTGTCTTTCCTTATTTTCAAAGCATCTTCTCCTTTGCATATTTCTGTAGGGACGTCCACTCCCTCTCAAGAATCATTGGACGATTCTCATCCTTAGGGTTCTTTTTCAGATGAACCCTATATTGGTCCCGTAGATATTTTAAATATGTTTCTTCTTTTGAGGAGACTCCATATTTGTTGAAGGATCCCTCACTGAACAAGCCAACCAACTTGTTTATGAAC
Source organism: Picea sitchensis (assembly GCA_010110895.2). Classification (NCBI taxonomy): domain Eukaryota; kingdom Viridiplantae; phylum Streptophyta; class Pinopsida; order Pinales; family Pinaceae; genus Picea; species Picea sitchensis. The sequence continues at coordinate 386,393 of SNQJ01S0001100.1, forward strand.
TCATATTTTAACTTGTAACTTTGAGAATTCTACCTTGTGTGTATGGAGGATGAAAATATATCCAAGGTCAGGTCATTCATGTGTCTACAAAATGTGTCATTTCCTGCAAAAAGATATTATCATTAGTTTAACAAAATTGCATATTTTATGTAAATTTCAATTAGATTGTACTTAATAATTAAAGCACATGTTAAATACCTAGAAGATTTTCTATTTTCATTGGGATGATCTCATAGTTTACCAAAAGGTCACAAATAGTGTTCTCATTCTAGTGACATGGGAATATCCAAGAAAGCATGCTTCAAATGTGAAAATCCATACTCTGCATCGACATCATCCCGTGCACATTTTGGCATGTGCTCGCCAGGGCTAGGTGTAGTGCCGACATTGAACCTAGGGTGTGTACTAGCATGAGTGACCTACATGCCGATATGATTATGTGTTGGTGTAGAAACGATGCTGGTACCCACACTGACCTACGTAGGCACATCTCGGGGATCAAAATCCTGCACAAATTCCTATAAAAATAAAGAGTTCTTTTATAGAGGACTTGTAAGAGTATAAACATTAAAATCCAAAATAACTAAATGGGATAAATAAATATCTTGGTTACCCATAGAATTGAATTTTTTCCATCAAGAATTTAATTCTTTCCTTTATCTCTTGTGTCCGCCATTGAATTTGAATCAAAGAAGTGAGTTCGTCGTTTTATTTTCGCACAAGCTTCCTTATTGTTTGGACTGGGTTAGTGGAGGAATTAATTTTTTCATCAGTAAGATATTCCTATGTATGATATGTGGAATGATCTAAGGATGTTTCCTTCCCCCTATCACCCTAGGACTACAATGTTTCCACCAAAGCAATTTCAATATAATAATTAGAAAAAAATGAAGAAAATCATATGTATGTGAAATCAAGTTAGTTCATGAATAGGAATGGGACAAAAATATAAAAATTGTTTTTGTTGGCCAAATGGATTCAGAGAAAAGGCATAATAACATGGTGCCTAGAAATATTGGCGTAATCCTGAAGGGTGGTTGGTATTTCTTTAATTCTCTATTTGTATGTATCTTATTTTAGTGGATGATTTACTTGTAAAAAACATAACATCAAAATATTTACTTGTAAAAAACATAACATCAAAATATTTACATCAAAATATGTTTCCTTAAATAGTATATGTATCACCCTCATAATAGAAATGTTTGTATCTACTCAATTCAAATTGTAAACAAATGAAGAACTCTTCCCCTGCAACTATTTATTTTATTGCACATAGGAATACACGGTTTCATTCACGCTCCTCAAATACGCAATTGGGTTGCTTACTTGTGGTCGCATGTTGTGTATTGTTTATAACCCTAGAATATTGCCCACTTATTTTTTCCTTCCATCAATATACAAATATGATCCTTTATTTTGATCATTGTCTTTTAGCTATATATAATTTGAAACCATGCCATATATTCACATACATTTTGTATAGTGGAATAGTCGTATCTAATATTTGTAGATGTAATAGGGTCCCACATACTCCATCACTTCAGTTATTCTATTGTAACAGAACTTTATTCCATCCATGGAAAATATCCCCAAACCATGTAATAACAATGGAGAAATGCAGTATATCCTTTCATTAACACAAAAGTCAGTGTTTTTTTGAGGAATATCCTTAGGTACCCATCGTTTCAGTATATTTTTTTACCTCAAGGGAACCTTGATGTCCTTTATGCTCTCATCATCATAAGAACATGAACCCCCTTTAGAAAGAAACAATTCCATGCTTCTTTGGAATTTTGTTATGATCTTGTCACCTCTAGTTGATCTCTGCCTATTATACCTACTAGATGTATCACTTTCCTCTATTCAACCTAAACTTCCCTCACTCGATAAAGATAGATCTGAAAAATACCTTTTTGGTTGTATGTCCTATAACAATCTATCAAATGTGAGAAATTGTTAGTGAGTGTCATAAGGGATATGATGAAACATCTTGAGGAAATAACAAGAACATAATAGTACAACTTACAAGTCACATAAACAACTTTGTGATGTAATAATATTGAACCTCCAATATTATATAGTGTTTTTGTTTTTTGTTTTTTAGGGAAATAATAAATTATTACAATAGCAACAAAAAGTTCCATTTTTCAAACATGTTATTCATTGTTGCAACAACATGCAAGGACATCATCAACGACACCAAATATTATTTATATTCACTCCAAAAAATTCCACCAGTCATTTCCATCATTATCCCCACCATGTATAACCTCCATATAACATCAATAACCTCCATACAACACACATAATTTGGCAAAAAGAAAATGAGTGTGGTTCTTAGGCAGAAGACCATGCAAGTTTCCTTAGGAATTGAGCACAAAAGGATGGGTTTTCTCATATTACATGAAACCCATGAAAATATGGCTTAGATATTCATGCACCTGAGAGAAGCTAAAGAAAAATATAAACCAAATTTTAGGGAACAAGGTAGAAGAGTTTAGCTACCATGGATATATGATTAACAAGGGATACTAACAAAAAACCAAAAAATAAATCAAACCAAGATATCCCTAAAGACAATATAAGAAAGAGATAAAAAAGAGTTGAATCTCCTCCCTGGAGGAGTCACCATTCCATCGATGGAAATTTTGGTACGGTGAGTACTAATTTTTCCCAATTGTCATATTATGATACTAGTGATAAACAATAAATAACAGAAGTTTTACTTTATCAAGTAGAGAAATCAATAGATAATCTAAATTAGGCTTTTGGAGAAAGGGAAATAAAGGAACTTCTAAAGTGCTCATGTTGAAGAGTATTCCAAGCATGATTGAGATGGAGGAATAATATGAGGAGGAAGATAAATCTAAGTTAACATGAAAATAAGAAAAGAAAAGCACTTTCATTACACTACAAAAACAAAATGATAGATTCAACTCACTTAAATAAGACAAAAACCCTTCTAATGTATTTAATGAATTGATGCAAAATAAATGCACAAAAAGTAGCATCAAATCAATACAAGAAATAATGGTGGGGGAGGGGATGAATGAGAACCATTCCATTACAATAAGAAAATATTACATCAGTAGATCCATTCTTTTTAATGATGAAACATATTCAAATTCATTCTCCTCGGGGTTCATTTCTCTTATGTTCTCTTTAGTCCAAACTCTTGTAATGATGTCCAACAATATTCCTCAATGAAAATAGAAGAAATCATGTAAGTGGTGATATCCTTTTAGTGAGAAGGAATGATAGTAACTATGTCATAATTTCAAAATAGTCTTGATTGTCTAAATATCCTTAATCAAATATGAAGGAGGGCATAGTATACGATCAAGGTTCCTCCTAATTAGGTTTTAAATCAATTATAGGTGCAATTACCTAAATACTAACAAATTTTTTCCTTGGGTACTTGACCTATGATATACTATGATAATCATGCACCCGAGATAATCATGCACCTCAGAGAAACTGAAGAAAAATATAAACTAGATTTTAGGAAACAAGGTAGAAGAGTTTAGCTACCTTTACAAACATGTAGCCACTTCAGGAAAAATATGATAGAATCTATAAATGGGAGTTTTTCATTAGAGAGGGGATTCATTTTTTTGGGTGGGGGGAGGGGGGTTATTGATATGTCAACTAAATTATAGGGTAAATGCATTATGCTTCTTTTGGTTATGGTTATAGTTTAACTTTAATTGTTAAAGGTTTTGAAAGAATAGTGCTTGGAATATGGAAATAACTTGATGTTGAATGAATTAACATAATTATTAATGGATACAGACATTAGGGTATGTTTTGTGCTTATTTTAGTTAAATCACCAACTTTGAATTCTTGAAATAATTAGTTAAAAAATAAAAATATAATAATTAGTGCCCTTTTTTTACCATTGAAATGGGTTCGTTGTAGGGAGTCAAACCAGTCTCATATTGATGATGAATATTCAATGATTCAAGTGGAGAGAATCTACTTGATCCCACTTGCAACACTGTACTGTTTGGATTGATTAGTGTAGGGAAGGAATCACACATCACATGACAATGTAGGTTCCATTTCTCAATTTATACATTAATGAAGGAAAAAATCATTGGTGATGTCCTACATGTGACCATGTTGTTGGGAAAACCATACTTGTGAAAGTACCATGGAATTTACAAGCCACAAGTTTGAATCATATTCCATGACATCAAAGGGATTTTTTTTTTTTGTGTTATTGAGGTAAAATCAACATTCAATCTATCTTTAATATATGCAAAAAAATCCTTGCTTCTCACCAATGGATCCAACCCATCTAAGACTTCATGGTGCAATTTGCACTACAAATTCATGTAATTATGATTAAGGAGGAATACATTTATATTTAAGGATCCTATAGGATCAATTACTAAAGGGTTGAAAACCATATTTGTAATTACCAATTCACTATTACCCAACATTGAGATGAGCATAAGTGATTTCTTGCAACAAATCATAAATGTAATGCTTTAGAGGGGCTAGAAACATGTTTTCAAATATTGGGAAGATAAGGTGGAGAGGTTTGATTGGGTTGACAGAAAATGAAAGAGTCTTAATAGATGGCCAATCATTTAGGAATATGGATCAAGACAACTAATGGAGAAAGAGTTGAAAGCTACGCATATGAAAATCTAGAATGGTATGGACATCATTTGATGGGGAAAAATAGGGGATGGCAACTTCAAAATCAAGGAAGCATAGAAAATAGAAGGGGGGTGATATCTGAAGAAATGAAATAGGTATGGAGTAAGATTTGGAATCCAAATATATGGAGAAAATTTCCTACTTTTCTATGGTTGGTCACCAACAGAAGAAGCTTGACTTAGGACATACTTTTGAGGAGAGGATTTATAGGAACCTCAATATGTATGATATGTAGAGTATATGAGGAGATAATATACCACCTCTTTTCCACTTACATAGAAACTCCAAGAATTCAGGATTTAGGAGCCATGTTGTTTAGTTAGATAAAGATAGAGAGGATATTATAGAACTATGGCAACTCAACCCCTATTGGAACCTCACCCTAAAAAAATGTTTGGAACATTCTCCTGGGATTTATCCTTTGGAACATCTAGAAGGAAGGAAATAGAATATTTTTTAAACAAAAACAAGAAACAATCAATGATGGTGGTTTAGGAAAATATTTGTTCCAATATTAGGGAATAAATTGCAACAACAATCTATATAGAAGGGGATTGGCATCCTTCTGGGGATGTAATGCAAGAGAATATTTGGTTCTAGGAAATATACATCACCCAAAAACATTTCAATTATGTACAAGTTAATTTAGGATGAATAAGGATGGTTACAACTCTACTTGATAGCTCCTGTTGTTACTCATTCTTATAATTGATAGTGATGCAACTTGCTGCAAATCTACGCTATAGTATTTGTCCTTCAACTCACTACAACTCTTATGTTGCAACTCCATGCTACATGATTGGTGATGCAACTCCATGCTACAATATTTGTGCTAGAATTTTTATGCTGCTATTCAATGTGTTGATTCCAAACTCATTCCACATAGCTCATGAATATTAAGTGCAAAGTGGAAATCATTGGTGAATGAAGAGGAAACAAAACTAAATTGGAAAATGACTGGGTAGCAAACAATCATGACTATTCATCTCCCAACGAGAAGGTAAACAAATCAACTGACAGAAACAACATAAAAAGAGGAGGAAGAAATATGTCGAGGTTCATTCAAGCTATAGGAAAGGAAAGTTTCTCTCAATTCAATTTGAAGTGACTGAGAGAGACACCAAGAAAATTATTAACAAAATACGACGTAATATGCATAAGAACATCACAGTAAATCATTTCTATCCTGGTGAGAAAATATTTATTTCTCGATTACATTGTAATGAGGGGAATTCTGAAATCAATAATAAAAGCAAGGATTTGCAAGTTGTTTATGTTCATGTGGTTGTAATTAAATTCTTCTATTTCAGTCTTAACAACAATAAATGAATTCTCTATTGTGTGTTTGAATATGAGTTCTGTTGTGCATTCTGAAAGTAGCGCATAGTCCTGTAGGTGTTAGAATTTCTACAAGTCCACGAGTTGCATCAGGATGAAAAGGAAGTTTTCAATTCTTGGAAACTAAATTCTCTCCAAGAGCACCCTTCTTTTCCCAAGAGACTAGCCAGGGTAAAATTAAAAGAGACTTAGGACCCACCACTAGAGTAACATATCGATTTGTATTTGGATGGAGCCTACAAAGGAAATCCTGGCCCTTTGGGTGTAGGTGGGGTGTTTAGAAATTTTTCATGGGATATTCAAACTATCTTTTCCATTAGGTGGGGTAATATTTCCAACAATGGGGCAGAGTTGATGGTGTTGATCGTAGTTCTGCAAATAGCCAAAGAACATGGCATTTGTAACTTGATCGTCGAATGGGACTCACTTTTTCTCATATCAACCTTACATCACTTAAATAATTTTTCCAAGGGGTTTTACTTGAGGGTGAAAATGCATACTATTGTGAGAAATGTAACAAGAAGGTTGATGATTTAAAATGAACATGTATAAAATCCTTTCCAAATAGACTAGTAATCCACCTGAATCATTTTGACTTAGATTATGAGACCATGCAAAGACTAAAGTTTAAGGACTGATTTGAATTGCTAATCCACTTTGATATGAAACCATTTACTCTAAAAGGTCTTGATTTACAAGAGAGTCACAAAATGATGGGAATTAGTGATTCCAAAAGTTTGGGTAATGGTTGTTTGGTTGAGACATTGATTTTGATTGTAGGGTCGGGCACTTTCATGTGGGAATCAAGTGTCTTGTGGTGGTTCCCTTCCTCAATCACAAGTTAAAACAAAAAATTATCATGGAAAGAGAGAAAGAAGGAAATACACATAAAATAGAGAAAGAAAGAACTACAAGAATGATTGATTTTTGGTAAATCAAGTCTCAACAAATGAAATTTTTACCAATTTGGATGCCATTTTTCATTTAGGTGGTCTCCTAATCTGTCTCTGTCATATTCTTTCTCCTTTCAGTCTATTTCTGTGGCTCCTTGGTAGGGTTGTTAATACTGAGAGGGGGGTGAATCAGTATCAAGTACAATTTAAAACCTTTTTCAACTTATACTTAAACCATTCAACTATATCCAATGAGTAATGAACAATAGTATAAGAGTTACACCAATACACCACAATACACCATGCACAATAT
>SNQJ01S0001100.1:393863-413416 GCA_010110895.2 Picea sitchensis
AAATCATCACCATCAACCAATCATCACATAGAACCTGATAATGCTTCCTGAGACTTCTTCAATTTCTACAATTCTTCAATTATTGGAGTACTCTGATCCTATATATAATATTACTCAATGTATTCTATGAAACTCCTCCAAGTTTCACTCCTTGAATCCTCCCCAAAAATAAGTTATAGAAAGAATCATAGACTTTATTCAATTCTGGTCTATTCAGGAGACCGAACTTGTACATAATTCCCTGTGCTCAATATTTAACATGTGATTCTGAAACTTGTACACAAGAAACCAAAGTCCGTACTCTTTCCAGGGAAATTTGTCCCACGTCATTTGGATTCTCGATGAAGAAGTTATGACTATTTTACCCGGAACACCTGTTTATTGACTAGCTTCAGGACTGTTCACAAACCCTATCTTCCACAGAGTGTATCTCCATAATTATAGAGAATAAAGAGTTGAAATTTTTAGCAGAGGTACCTTGATATTTCTTATCAATACCATAGCGATTTCACCATATGAATCGTTCTAGAAAAAAAGTTATAGAAAAAATGGTAAGATGACCTGAAAATAACATACCTTAGAACACATCACCAAAAGACTTCATCCTTCCTTGAAATTTGGCCTTCTTTACTTCTTATTTCCTCTAAAATTCGACTTGTATCAAAATGAACGTATAATTATGTTTATTTATACCATTTATTTCACTTCATTTTAACATTAGGGACGACCTAACACTTTCTTATTTTGTAATTCTTTTCTTTAATTATCTTCATGACCTACATGTACTTCCATCTTCAATTCACTTTGTGATCTTCAAAAATTCATTTATCCTCAACCATGAGGATCCACGTGACGTGCCACATACCACCGAAAATAACATAATGTATACTATCCATTCATGGGTGTTGTATATTCATGTGCATTGTCCTTCATGTCCAAATACCTTTATCAATCTTGCGGTTCAAAACCCATGACTAGGGTTGACATCAATGACAACAACCAATCTTCCAACAGGGGTCACTATATCTCTCATCTACTTGCTCTAGGGTTCTCGTTGTTGTCGAGGGTGTTATGAGGAAAATCTCTCTATGTCTAGGGGAAAACCACAACAGACGGAAATGACTGCAGAAATCAACTCTAATCTCAGGTAAGCTATATAAACAAATATCCTAGCAAGACAAGATAAAAGGCCGACCTCGTCCAAACGTTTGATGAAGTCCATTGTTGAGCACTTGAATCAAAGAAATACACCTGCAACTTGTCCTCAACAAACAATAAGCACAAGCATATGGTGATAATATATAATTTTAGCACATTCAATAGCATAATCTATCAACATTCATAACAAATACTCCCATGGAATAACAATTCAAATATTTGCATGATATTAATTGGACGAGAAAAGAGTATTTATATTAAAATGTAATCAACAAAAGTGAATGAATAACAAATTTTTGTAATGACACGATTCAGAACTGAGAAACCAAGTCACTTCCAGCTAGGCCTCCACCACTTCAATCCTCCAAAAAAAGGAAAGCTCAAATAAGAGAGACAATGAGGTTCTCAATCATGTAGGGAAGATCTTGGGGGCTGAACAATATGTTCAGAATTAAAAGGAAAAAGGGATGCAGACTCAATATAAAGTGAATAATTTCTCTAGAGTAAATTTTCTCTCAAAGTTGAATTCTTCTCCTCTTCTCGATAGCTCGGATTCATCCCATTTGTAGCCTTCAAGTGGAACTAAAGGTTCAAGTCAGAACGTTTCTTGTATATGGAAGGTCAAGGATCATGGATCTCATGACATGACATGGAAACCCAACACCATTTTTTAATTTTGGACACAAATCCCGATGTATGTGGGTTGTAGTGGTGCAACCTACGTATACACATGTTGTACAATAGGTATGGCATGTATATGTGGAAAAATAATGTTTGTAGCTCTAGGATTTGCAAAAAGGGACTTCAATTTTGCATAGGGAAATGAAAAAAGGCCTTGTGTGAAAGTTTGCATAGGGTGAGACAAATCTTTGTATAATAGATTCCCCCTAATGTGTAAGGTCAGAGGATTATATGAAATGGCTAAAATAGATTATAGGACCCATAAGTGGAGTAATGGGGAACCAAATTTAAGAACTAGTTGCTCATTACAATCTGTACTGAATTTGCACACATGGCTGCCAATTTGAATTACACTGTAGATCCATGTGAAAATATACCAAACAGATGTCCATGGCCATGAATATGCAATACAAAGGTGGCTACATGCCAAAGGCTGTCATAGCCACGAACAAGGCCCAATAAAACCGGTCTAAAAATTAATATGAAGACATTTGTATATAATGGAGTACAATCTAATCTCCCATGTTCACCAAAGTCACATATGTACTGGTCCAATTATAGGTAGCAACAACTCATGAAAGTTGCGACTATAAACTGATGTCTTCAAGTATTCTACACAATCTACCAAAGGTGCAAGTATACATCATGTGAATAAAGGAGTTGAGGTCAAACACAATGAGACTTTGTTTGATTACCGGTCATTGAGGTATAATGTTAAGAAACACTAGACATCCTATCGATAATGAAAGTAGGTATCAAGGCACCAAGTATATTTTTACAAGTGTGAATAGAGGAGTCGAGGTTGAACACTTAAAGAATCCATCAATCAAGAGACATTGATGTATTACCAACTGTCTATGGCAAGATAAACTACCACTAATGACTACAAGCCTCTAGTTACTCATAGGACTCTAGGTCTCATCTCCAGAATAGATGAGATGAATTTGATGGAAGGAGACCTGCTGAGACAAAGCAGGAGCTTGATGATTTTGAGGAAATCAGACGAAGAATATGTTCACTAACCAACAAACCTGTGCATCTTTTGTGTGTGCCATATGCAATAGGTACACAAAAAATACCCTCTGAATAACAATCAATAAGAAAAATGGATTACAAAGGCAAGGAAACCACCAATAGGTCTAATGGCATCCAAGACACTGCATGAATCCCAATGTGTGAATAAATGTCTTGTCGTCTAACATAAGGGAAACCACCCAGTCAACGACCAATGATGAAATGTCAACTATTGGGTTAAAGGTTACCTACCAATGAGGAAAGTAGGACCAGGGTGCGTAATAGGACTACAAATTCATGTGATTCTGAGACACACTGAGGGTATGGATGAAATGCAAAGTCAAGAGTTCTGAGGAGTGGCTAGCATAGGTTTATAGACATCTTTTGAATAAGAGCATGAGATATATGGAAGAATCTATCCTCATAGACTCAATGATGAAACTTTTAGACGCGTGAGGCATCAATCAAACTCTCCATAGGGACCTGAAGAATAACCAGTCGGGGGAGTAAACTCTATGTAACGAGCTCAGCTTCCTAAGGGCATGCTAAACCCAAAATTTTGATGACAAGTAGACTCAAAATTTGTGTCCTCTATTGAAAGGTGACATGATTGCTTCAAATATAAGATAATATTCCCTTCCCGCCCGTCTTTTTTTGTTTCTTCATAGTCAAATGAATGTTATGAAATAAAGGAGGAAATGTGTGTTGCAAGTAAGAAAAACTAGTTCCAGCAGTGGAACATACCTATGCTCAATGCAAGGAGGTGCATGCGAGAGATGGACACTCGAGGGAATGTTTCCTCTTGGGTATAGGGTGTCAATATGCAAATGATATAAACAAGGCTTTGTTGGGCCCCAACAAATTCACCTAATTTTTTACAAAATTTAAAGGGCCTCCATTAGAATCTTGATAATTATAATGAGCTAAAGAATCAACATTTTCAAATAGTTCCATACCTTGGCTTGCTTTGAGACAAAATTAAGACATTCACTATAGTATGAGACATTCATTATGAGAGTATATGCCAAAATTTAGAAACGAGCATAGAAATCTCAATTTCAATAAAAACGTTAACTTTTATCAACTGTTTACTTTCGTTTAAATTATGATTATGTGTTCATTCTTTTGCTCATTAGCATGTTTGACTATTTTGAATAATGGGTTCAATACTTCATCAAATAATATCTTGGTTGGTTTCTCATTTTCACAAAATCATTTGTTGGGATTAATTAATTAAATTCTTTTATTTTTTTTGCATCTCATTTCAAAATAAAAATAAAAATAAAAAATGAATTATCTATCATTTGTTTGATTTTGTGGAAACCCAAAATTAATTTTCTTCTCCTCTCCATCAACTTGAAGCTTCTAGAATTTTAAGATCATACTTGGAAGGAAAATATATCCAATATTTGTTTACAACTTATACTTAGCTTTTAGTTTAAATTCATTTTAATTTTATTGTTTTAGATTTTGTTTTATTCACAATTTTCAGGTTATTAATTTAGGTTTCTTTTTGTTTCACAGGTTTCTATTATCAGTTATTTGGTACAGATCTGATCATGGCTTGATTTTATTATCTAAATACGTTCAAGATGATTGATCCAAAAATAATATTGGATTGCTGCAAATAAATTTATGAGCAACAACAAATAAAATTTGGAAATGCGTCAAGAACATACAGACGATTTTGTGGGACTAATTGCAGCCAAACCGTGAGGAATCTGAAGAAACGGTTGAAAATAATTCTCCAAAATGGACCCATTTAGATTAAAGGGGGGAATTTCCCCAAACAAATGCACGAATTGACATATATTTGTGTCTCTTTACGAGGCAAATTTCAGGTGGCGAAAATTATTAGTGATGACGAGACTCTTCATTCATTGTATAAATATATGAGAAAGTTCAGAGCCAAGAGATCCAAGAAATGGAGAGGAGGATTTTGATACTTTCTCTTTTGTAAACAATTTTTCTTTTCAAATGGAGTAACATATGGTTGGAATCTTTGGGAGAATGGACAAGTATTTTCAAAGAAGAATATGGAATTACAGGTTGCTTAATGGCTTTTGTCCTGTGAGTAAAATGGTTTTATTTTCATTATAATATTTTCATATTATTTGAATAATTGATTATACATTGATTTAAATTAGATTTAGTCTATTTTATCAATACATGGTTAATTGCTATCATTTATATATTAATTTTTTCAATCTTTAAGAGTCTATTATCCCAAAAGTTTTTCATGGACCATATGATGAACATATTTTGTTTGAAACTATATGAGAAAGAAGTTTACTCTTTGGCTTTCGTCCTGTGTAGACTTTGCAGTGTTTTTTTCATTATCTTCTCATGTCATTTCTTGATGTGAAATGTTATCTGTGTCGAATTAGCTTTAGTCAGTCCTGCACATAATATTTTATATCATGCTTTTCTTTATGTTGTTCATTATATTTTGTTTTAGTTTATATCTGTGACTGATAATCTATTCAAGTATTTTGAGTTTAAATCTAATGCTAGATAGTTGATAATACCATTCCTGAGAATTGTAATTTATTTCATTTTCAGTTATTGGGCATTTCAGGGTCACAAGATATATAATTATTTGTCTTTTTGTCGTTATAAGCTCGCTCCACAATATGAAACACTTCCTTGAATTTCTCCAGGAAGTATCATGGTTGCTTTTGTCATAGGTTTACACTTGACACAGGTTAAGAGGAGCTCATACAATACATGGAGTTGAATTTATCTTAGTACGGTTGATCAGTGAGAGGTTAGTAGGTGCATTGCTTTATTTTATTTAGATTTGTTTATATATGAATGAGACGATGATTGCATTAATTAGATTTGACTGTTTCTGTCTCATTGTTTCAATTGTATTTTCTTAGTATTTATTAGTTTAAAATATTTAAACATTAAAAAAACAAAAAGATGTATGTTCTTACTTTATCTTATTTTGAAACATTATTATGAACATTCATTTTTGCAAGATTTGAAGTAAACCTTGTAAACTGTATATAGATTGTTTATAAGAATTTGTATATTCACGTTTCTTTTTAATAAACATTAGTAAGTAATATATAATTTTTTTAGAAATGTAGCTTTAGATTAGTTTATTTCTTTTAATGTTTTTAGAACTTTAGTTGGCTAACAAAGCCATTAAACCCATTGGGTCAGATCATACCAAACGGCTTGGGTTAATTAGACAACCCCGGTCCAGATCTAACCTTCCAGTTGACGGTGTGTCATTTACGCCCGTTGACAAATGGCGCTAGAAGGAGGGACGAGGTAAATTTAATGATTAAATGTTTCACCCCTCATCCTTTCATAATTCCTTATTTATAAATCCTTCTTTTGTGTCATCTTATAATGCACTAGAAGGCAGGTTAGATGACAAGCTAACTATTTGGAGTCAATTTCTTCAATTTCTTAATTTTTCATGGCTCCTGCCCAAATCACTATGTTGGAACATGCCTTCAATGTATCATTGCCAGTTATTCTCAACAAGACAGTTGATCTCTTTTCAAAAATCACCTTTGATGGTGAAGGGAACACATCTGCAGTAGACCATATTTCTATTTTTTTTTATAAATGTTTAAGACATAATATCAGTGATCCTAATGTTACATCATCCAGATTGTTCCCTCTCACTTTCCAAGGTCAGTTTAAATATTGGTTCGAATATTTTCCAACTAATTCGATTCATTCTTTGTCTGAGTTTGTAATTGAGTTTTTATCATATTTTAACAATTATGATTATGATGAATTAAGTGAAGAATTAATTTTCTTAAGGAAAGAAAATAGTGAATCATTCAATGATTTTGCAATTAGGTTCATTCATGTTTGTACTAGATTCCCTTTGAAAGAAATGTCACTTATTAATGAATGGTTTGAATATCTTGTTTCTTTCTCAGACAAGCAAGATCAATTAATTGTTAACCAATCTGAATTGAACGCTAACACTCAATCTCAAGATGGTTCAAATTTTGATGTTGATCTTGAATATTTTGAAGCACCACAATTTTTGTCAACTTCTTTCATTTTGGAAAATCATGAGCAACATCATCTTTTACAAAATGAAATTGTCACCTCTAATCATTCTTTGTCAATGATGTCTCCTCCTTTCGAAGAAGGAACCTTGACTTTAAAGGATGATAGTTTTCACACTCTCATAACTATTTCTAAAGTAAAAGAGGTTGAATGTGAAGTTGATAATCATGTGGATGATAAAAATTCCCCTAATTTAATTGAACAGATCCATGATCAATCAGTAGGAGACAAAATCATTAGGCATACTATTAATGAATCTTCTGTCTCTAGTGATTTTCTCTCAAATTTTCCCTTACACAATGAACCAAATTGTCTCTTGGAAAATTTCTCATACTCTTTAAAAGAGAATACAACAGAGGTTGATCATTTTATATAAGGAGAGGGAAAAAAACCAGATTTCGAAACGCATATACCTATCATTTCAAGAGATGCATTTCGTCTCCTCAATTCTTCTACATATTATTCCTTGTACCCTGATATTTTTTATCCTAATGTTGTGCAATTGTGTGTTCCATATTACCTTGGAGATAATTCAACATTATATAATCAAGTACAAATTAATAGATATTACCAAATAGAAGATAAAGAGGGAAATAATTATGCCCATGAACATATTAATTTTTATTCTCATCAATTATTTGTGGGTAAATCAAGAAATGATTTGAAAGAATCTTAAATTGCATCTTCCATTGATTCATTTCAATTTGTGTTTCAAGAAGGATCTAAATTTTTCCATGATCAATTATCTGAGGTTGAAAAATATAATCGGCCAAATATTATTACCAATGATGATTATTCAAAAATGTTGGTTGTTCCATTTAGTTCACCTCAAATAGTTAATCTTGAAGTATTCGAGCTCAGTGAAAAGTTTCAAGAGAATGGGACACTTCGTTTTTGATAAAAAATCACGATAATTTCTCGCAATCTTGATCCGACCTTTTTACAAGATTCTTTCCTTGATAGTCTAATACTTTATTCTCATCAAGAATATTTGTCGTATGTGAATTCTTTCAAACAGTCCCATGTTAGTAATTGTATGTATTATGATAGGATTGTAGATTGGTTGGAGTATTGATATCTTGAAAATTTCCAGGGAATGGTAAGATTATCTTCACTTTATTTAGAGATCAAGGAGGTAATTTTGACAGACTCATTTTATATCCTTCAGATGGAGAAAATATGGAACGAAAGGAAAATTGTCAGGAGGATGGGGCACTTTGGTTTAGGCCGATGGTTATGTCAGGTCCCCATAACTCTCACAAGCTTCACAATCTCATTTTTTCATATTTTTGTGACCCATATAATGACAAAATTGAAGAATGGCTAGAGGATTCATACAAAAAGAATGTTCAAGAGATTGGTAAGGTCATGCTTACTTTGTTTTTCAATGATGATGATAAAGGTAAGTATGATATATTTTTGTCATTTTTCGATATACTACCATTCTTGTTAGTAATATTTGATTTTGTTTCCATTGCAGGGTTGGAGTTACTCCGATGGCTACATTGGAAGCTGGATTTCACTTAGTATATTGATTTGTTTAGTAGTTAGAGTAGGTTTAGGAGTAGGTTTTCTTTTAGCTTTATTTATCACTATTTCTCTTTGTAATAATGCAATAAAGAACACAAATGGACACACCAATAGAACCATAATATGACTGTTGTCAGGGAATTCCACTTTAATCCTTTTCTCTCTGCTTTTCATTGAATATTTCTTTTCAAAACCGTAGTATTATCATGAAAATTTTAAATGGAAAGTAAAGAGGTAAGTAAATTTGAACTATCAATTCAACCCTGACCCAAGGTGCCACGAGTAGGACTGCTTTCATATTAATGAGGATTTTTCTATTTTCTTTTAGTCTCTCAAGAGATATTTTGCATGATGATTTCAGATCCACCCTCTTGTAAATATTTTTAATTTTCTTTTTTTGTTTTTCATTTTTGTTTTTTTCATTTTGATCGATTTTGATTTGTTTTCTAAATAATTATGTCTGAGTCACCATTTCATTTGTGGAAGAGAATAAAAATTCTAATTCATTAGAAACAATTGATAACTTCCCAAGCACCTAAGCAGTAAGTGTTATAACTCAGATTAGCAAAAGCAAGTTTCTGTTCAAATCCCTGTTTTTGGTTTCTCCTTGAAATTATAGGTAGACGTGATTATCATTAATAAGCTTCTAATGTTGTCCCTGTTTTAAGGAAAATAACTCAGTTGTACCTTCCCATCCTCGATATGGTTTCCTAACAGGAATCTAAGTGTCCAAAGTGTGATGAAGGTCATAAAAAAGGAGAATGACTTTTGACTGATCAAAATCTTCATGCCAAACTATCAGATTTTCAGTATCACCCCACCCTCTTGAATGCCATGAAGTTATGGAAATTATAAACAAATTCTAGAGGGTTGAAGGCACTGTAATGTGTGGGAAGTGTTTGTGAACCCGCCAGGTGACGCAAACCCCCTACCCTCGGGCCAAGATCCGCTCAGGATCTTCACTAAAACCACGCCAAGGGTTAATTAAACCCTTTGTTTAAGCCAAAAAGGAATTCGGGTTTCGGGAGTTGGAGAATCCCGATGTATTTCCACATCTCTTGGAAAATGTTGAAATGCGAAACGTCAACGAAGGTTGACTCCTTCAATGTGCCACACACATGCCCACTAATTTTGGCTTTCGAGACTTTGAGTGAACAACCAATAGTTGTTCCTCTTCCCTTATGATCCCTCGAACTCTGAAATGTCAGAATGCCAAAATTGGCTCAATGTCCCAAGGAATGCGAGATCGATGGCCTTTTAGGATTTTCAATGAAGCTTGACCCCTCCTTTTACTTCTGTCGCATGTACCTTCTGACTGAGACTTGGGACCCACCTTTTCGGTGTTTCCATTTTCGCAATTTCGGGAGTTGTGTTGACCATAAAACTCTACCTCTTGAGTCTTGAAACCCTGAAACCTGATTGGCACCCAACGACTATTGTCCCTCAACCTTTTTAGGAATTTTTCCTTTCCCTCTTCGGGATTTCGTGAACTGGTAGTTTGAAACTCTCGATTTCAAAGTCACTGCCTCCTCTACTTCCCAAACTCCGAAAAACCAAAATGTCAAAATCCCACACCAAAGGCACACCGTGTTTTGTGACTTCGGGATTTTCAATGCAAAGAGTCATGGTTCCTTGTCATCGGAATTTCTGGTATGCTGAACCCCGAATTACCGAAATTTTGAAATTCCACACCTGATAATCCTTTTCATGATCCAAGAATTTGCGTGACCAAGGATTTTTGCCTGCACTCCAAACTTACGGATCCCAAATCCCCGAAATGATCTGATGGCTCAAACAACTGCGATCAACAATCCATGTTGATTCTTGATGTTAGGGTGGTGGATTCACCCAACTCCTAACCACCTTACATCTCCTCTGGATCCTATGGTCCTCACGACTTCGTGAACTCTCCACGGAGAATTCCTGACCACCAGATGCACTCCTCGATGACTTATGTCCAAACGACTCGGTGTTCTCCCTCAGAACTTAACTTCTATGAGACGATTTTGATCTCTATCTCCCTTTGAGCACTTCAAAGGTTAAATTCCTCCTGAGCTTTCACTTGTAAACTTTAACTTCCCAAAAGGATCATGCTCACATTCCTTGTGGCAAACTTTCAAATAACTTCTAGTTATTTGAGTCTCTGACCCTGTGCACTCTTTGCAATAGTGGTCCTTCAACCTTCCTTCTAGATTGATAAAATACAAGGCTTCAACCATCTTGTGCACACCTTGCACGGCTCTATGCTTCACCTACACTTCAGCTGGTATGAGAAAAACGGTATCTCTCCTGAGCTTTCTGAGATAAAACTCAGACCCTCGTCAATGCACACCTTGTGAATGTTCACTGCACTCCTTGTAGGAATTCTCAGGAAGAGAAACAATTGAAACTCATTCTTCTCCTTTCTTAGACTTCATACACTCAACATGAAATCATACACATAACACAACATTGAAAACAAATGCATAACAGAGAAACAAATCAACTGTAAACATATTGTTCAACAAATGTAAACAGTAAGCATCATAACACCATGAAAGTTGAGTCAAAGCTTCATATATTAACTCAAGTGCTCCTGTACATGGGTTCTTCTCTATAGCTCTCTGCTACAGCTCTATAGCTTATGAATTCTAAATGATCATAAAATCACAATGATACAAGGGTGAGGGTGTCTATATCCGTTTTCCCTCCTATGCTTCTAAACTGTCTAATCTGACATTCATATCTACCTACTTTATATTAACAGACTTAAATGCCTATTACATCTGGAAGATGAGAGTAATCTCTCCAGATCTGTTCATATATCCAAGACATAAATGTAAGTACGCCTTTTCCTAGCTATTACATTAATGCTTCAAATTTCAAAATTTAAAACATTTTCATAAAAACGTGCTCCTTTTTCCCATCTGCGCATCCATCTGTTCCTTTGGCTAGGCACATGCTTCGGCTTTGGCTTTGTACGATGCTCCTGCATCATACTCCCTCGCTTGAAAATTTTCATGAACTCCTATTCATGAGATCTTGCATGGTCTGTCCATGCCTATGAATTGTTGTTTTATCCTACCCACTGACATCTTCAATTGGATGTCCCTTCCATTTGACCAAGTATTCAAAATACTCTTTTCTCCTGCTCTTTTTGCTAACCCTTTTGTCAATTATGCTTTCCATCTATGGATCTATAGCTACAGGCATTTGTTTTGTCCATTGAATTTCTTTATGTTCCTCCTCTGCTCCTGCTTCTTCCTCTGGCTGGAGGAAAAGTATTGATATCAGCATATTTCCTTCCTTGTGAGCTTCCTCCTCTCTCAGGTTGAGTTTGAGGTTTCTTTCTCTCTTCCTTAGGTATCTGAATCCTGTCTTGGACAATTGTTTTGCCTCTAGCTTGACTTCTACCTCGACCTCTTTGACCTTGCTTTTGGCTCAACTTGTCTTCAGCTTTTAGAGCTATCTGATAAGCATCTTCCACATTTCAAATGGTAATCATGCTCATCTCATTTTGAATGTCATATTGTAGACCATTCATGTACCTGGCAACTTTTTCATCATCGCTTTCTCGATGACCTGCTCTGATTATCTTGTAGAATTCTTTAGTGTATTCTTTTACTAACATCAACTTCTGTCTCAAATTCTGCATCCTCCAAAACAGAGTGATTTGATAATCCTTGGGTATAAATTTGGATTTCATTTTTGCAACCATTCTATCCTAGCTTTTGATTTTTTGCTTTCCCTTGCAGCGTCTGTCAACCTGCAATTCATCCCACCACAGTGATGCATGCCCTTTAAGTCTAGTAATGGGATGTTTGACCTTCTTATCTTCCTCAACATCCTCATATTCAAAGTATTTGTCTAGAGCTCTAATCCAGTCTAGAAGTTATTCAACATCCAAGTTGCCTTCATACATTGGAATGTCCATTTTTTCTCTAGCACCTATCCTAGCAATAGCCCTAAATAGGCATTTGTTTGTAGCATCTTCGACCGCAACTTCTTCTCCTTCGTTTCCAGCTTCATTTTCACTTTCAGCCTCGTTGATATCCCCAACGTCGAATGTGCGCCTCTGTGTTGTCTCCATAGCATCAAGCCTGGAACGTAATTCACACATCTCTCTTTCCCTTGCTGGATCAGGTATTTTCCTATCTCTTCTTCTCGGCATGTCTCTTTCCTCTACTAGATCAGGTATTTGCCTGTCTCTTCTTATCAACAACATGGTTGTAAGATTTTCTCCCTTCTCTCTGCTACATAAAGCAAAGAAATTTTTCTAGGCTCTGATACCATACCAGAATTAGTGGGCATGTGTGCGACGCATTGAAGGAGTCAACCTTCATTGACGTTTCGCATTTTGGCATTTTCCAAGAGCTATGGAAATACATCGGGATTCTCCAACTCCCGAAACTTGAAGTCCTTTGTGGCTTAAACAAAGGGTTTAATTAACCCTTGGCGTGGTTTTAGTGAAGATCCTGAGAGGATCTCAGCCCGAGGACAGGGGGTCTGCATCACCAGGACACTGAACAGGTCTACTGGCAACGGGTAAATGCATGCATGATACCAAGGAAACTATGTCGGGGTACTGAAAAGGCCTGTTGGCAGTGAAGCAATGTTGGGTTTAAGAAGATCCTCAGGTCTATTTTCAATTTTATCAAATGTGAAAATGTTCTTTATCATGAATGAATGACTCTTTGATGGGACAAAGGTACTAGAGTGGGTTAAATGGCATCCCTGTCGAGGCTATGGACACCTGTTGGAAGCAGTGGCCCTGTCAACACTATCGAAGTCAACTACATAAACATCACTATACTCATAATCTAAGTTAGATGCCGGATTACAGTTTTTAGAAAAAAATACATCTGATGCTAATCTGTGTTATTTTCTGAGTTATGATCAGTATGCTTGACCTGTTGTTGATTATTTCTAGAAATTTATTTCATCTGACCCACTGCCATAAATTTTCTGGTGATGCAGAGATAATTGCTTCACCCAGTATGTCACCATTGTTGGCAGCCACCAATGTTTTTCAATTTTTATCGAAGTCACCACAAAGAAATTATATCTTTATGTAGCTGCCACCACCTTTCATTTGTAAAATGTTTATGTTTCTGAGTTTCAAGGCGATTATTGGGTTAAGTTTACCTTTTTGAGTTTTTGTGGTTTGCATTTTTTTTTGTTCTGTGTTTAATTCATGACTGTAAGCATGAATTTAAACTTAAAACTTGGTTTGGTTTCAAAACCTTTTGCCTTTAAAATATCATTTTAAAAGACACCCATATGTGATCAAATTTCAAATCTTATGAAATGGTTGATTATTCCATTATCGAAACTCTTGTTCTATCATGGTTTTTATGAATTCAATGGTTTGATAGTTCATTGGGGAATTGTTTTGATGCATTAAGAACCTTGGTTGGTTGTTGATACCCTTCTCATAAGTTTAATTTTCATGCAAATGAGTACAAGCATGTTGTACTTGTGTTTTCGCCTTACCTTGCTAACTCAAAACATTAATGAAGATATTCATTATGTGCATAGGGTTTTTCACTATGTAGGTTTGGCACTCATCATGAGAAACAATTTGAAGTTTTACGAACCCTCTAGTTATCGTTTTCCCCAACTCATTTTTTCAGGTTATGACAGCCCCCAAACTCTGCAATTTTTGTGCCATTACATTTCACACAGAATTTTCTCTTCTCCTCGTCTTCTGGAAATGAAACCCACACTCTGAGATGTCTGTTATATCATTTTCACAGTGGCAATGACACTTGTGATGCGAATCCAACCAAATGACTCTGAGTTTTTTTGTTTTAAAACCCATAATTGCTTATCTAAGACACATTTTTGTGGGAAGGTTTCTGAGAAAACGGTTACGAATTTGTCCAAACCCTTTAAAACCCATTTCGGAAATGGGATCATTTACCTTCAAATTGGGAATTTTGTTTAGACACCACATAGTTTCATAAATACATCTCGTTCTTTGGAGGGAAAAATCTCAGAATTTGTTTGCGGCTGAGGTAAGCATTTTGTTTGTTTTTCTCAGAGATTCAAGCTTGTTATTGGTTTTTCTAGGTTCCAAGTTATACATTCCCTTCTTTTGTTTATGAGTCTGTAGAAAATGTCTAATCTTTATCAAAGACAGAAGGTAAATCCCATGTCAAGCCTTTTTTTACCATGGTCTAATTTGAATTCTTATGTTATTGCATCTATCTAAGGCTGGGGATACTTGGGAAGATTTCTTGTTTTGAAATGATTTCACCTTACCTGAGACTACAATAGAAGTGCCTCTCCATCTCAATAAAACACCCAGATCTTGCATGTCTAACCCTACTGTCGAAAACCTATGTGTTGATCCATAAGAAGACTATGCTATCATAGATCAACCCTCTGTTGTTGTTCTAAACCCATTGGGAGAAAGCCACGGTCTGATTTCATGTCTAGAAAATCATTGGAGGAAGTCCTAGATGTACTAAAGGATAAAAACCCTCATATTAATGAGATGAATCAGGGTTTCATTAGCAAATCAATTGTGAATAAAAACTGCAAGCATAAGGAACATGGTAACTCAGATTTAAATTTGACAAACAAGAGGATTGAGAAGGCTGGTAATGTTTTTGCTAAAAACTAAACAAATTTTAACACCTTCATAAATTCAGATGCTTCTTTGTCTAATCTATGAAATGGTACAAGTTTTTTTTATTCTTTTTTTATTTGATTCAGTTGGAAAAATAAAATAGATAGTTTTTCTTTTTTTTTTACTATTTTAGACTAGCTACAGAAACCTGTAGCTTATCTTTTGAAATTATTAGTTTGTATTGTTATCTAAAATTCAATTTTGTTTTTTCTTTTTCAGGAAAACAATAATTTATAATGTTATTTTCAAGGAGAAGAAATCGTGGATTATACACTCAATGGCTTAGTGACTTTTCATTTTGTTTAAACAATTTCATTTATGTAATTAATTTTGATGAACAAACTCCTACAGGATCTTTTTGTTATTATATTTTTGCAAAACAATTTGATTTTTAGGGATCATCCTCTATCGTGCATGATGAGAGGTTATTGATCCAAGACTTTTTTAAATGGTTTTTGCTTCTTAGTGTTATGGATGACGTTTTATGGATTACAGGATGGAAATATGACTGTGGAAGTGATATGGGGAAAAAAAATTGCTATTGGATCTAGTCCTGTGTGAATTGTGCAATGTTTTTCTCATTGTATTCCCCTATTATTTTTGTGTTATGAGATATTATTATGGTTGATTTAGCTTTAGTATTTTCATCATATAATTTTTCATATCGCTAAATATTTAAATGATGTCGATGATCTGTTGATTCAGTTTACACCTGTGATCAATCAATTATTTGATTGTCTTTGAGTTTACTTATGCTATTAAATGATTGGTAACATCAATGTCTAGGACTGAGATTTCTTTCGTCCTCTGCTATTGATTATCTTGAGATCACAAGATATTAATTGGTTAATTTTCTGTTGTTTTAAATTCACTCCAAATGCATGAAATACTTCCTTGAATTTCTTGAGGAAGATTTATATTTGTTCCTGTCATAGGTTTCTTCCTAATACAGGACAAACAGGAGCTCCTACAATGCAGGAAAGGAACTTAGATTTTGATGACTGATCAGTTAGAGGTTAGTAGATGCATTGTTTTCTTTTATTTAGAGTTGTTTATGAATGAAAAATTGAATGCATTAATTAGCTTTGATTGTTTTTGTGTCATTGTTTCAATTGTATTCATTTAATATTTATTTGTTTAATATATTTAAAAAACCCAAAAGAAGTGTTGTTCATAAACTTTATCAAACAATCATTTTCGCAAGATTTCATGCAAACCTTGTAAATTGTATATAAACCGTTCATAATCATTTGTATATTCACTTTCCTGGATAAACATTTGTAATTATTGTGTCGATTGTTAGAATCTTTTCTTTAGTTAAATTATTTCCCTTTTCTATCTTTAGGATCCTAGTTGGCTAATGAAGCCATTAAACCTGTCAGGTTAGATCATACCAAACAACTTGGGTTAAATAGACAACCCCAGACCGGATCTAACATTCCAGTTGATGGTGTGTCACTTGCGCCCATCAATAGGCTCTTCTTGGCTGATGATGCAAACTGCTGAGGTGGGAGGCTTATAATGCAAAAGCGAGAACCGAAAATAGGATCAATACTACAGGAAAGGGCATGAGATGCAATTACAACTTAACGCAAAAACAAATCCTTTTTCATAATATTAGTCTACTTGTTTTTAAAAAGGGATAAACTTGCACCAAATAGACATCCTTTCAAACCAATTTATGAGTGTGAAAGAGGCAAGTTCACTCGACAATCTTTTCGCTCTTTTAAATGAGTTGGAAAAGAGATTAAATCAAACTCTCTTGGGAGTGTTGTAGGTATAGGTTAGCATGTTTATGAGTAAGAAATGAGGTTCAACATAAAGTCATGTATTATCTATAGGGGACTCCCAGTCATACAAACAAAAATCTCTGAATGGGCACCGAATGAAGTAGAGGGTCTAACTAGGGTACCCATGTTTGATAAGTCTCAACCATTCAATAACGACACTTATAGTTGCAGATAGAAGTTTCTATGTCACTATAAAATGGGTTTGTACCTAAGGCATATGAGTTATAGTTATAGGACGATGCAAGTGTGTGTGATGGATTGGATACCTATCCTATATGATAGGTAACGAATGTACTTGTCCAAAGTTATGAACGGGTGACATGGCGCTGAACACCGCAAGAATCCCTAGATAAAACTACAAAAAAAAACTCCATCCACTTTCGTATTATTCCATTAGGCCAAAATATTGGACGAAACTATTCAAAGTGGGTAAATTTTTTCTATAAATAGTAAAAAAACCAATTTTACTATACCATTTGTATTTTTTATTCAAATAGTGGATTTTGGACCAAATTTCCTCCGAACTTCAACTGGTGATTGTAGGAGCCATGAGCGAGGGAATCGATGACCGTATGGACCAGGTAACTCATCTTTCTCTCCTATTTCTTTTGAGTGGATTAAATTTTGTATTTAGGTTCCATTTTTTAAGTTATTTAGGGCACAATTTAAAAACTTAGGTGTACATGGGCTACAATTTATTGGGTCACATATACACATGCTTATACGTGGTTGTTAAAAAAAAAACCAGCATATAAGTATCCCTATATGTGAATTTGTACACTACAACTCACATATATGTCGGTGGATAATGTTTTTTAATGGGTGCTAACTCAAAAAAGGGTTTGTCTCTTGCAGGATGGTTCTAGTGGAGAGAAAGAGAACATGAGGAGGTAAATGTTGCAGTGAAGAGAGATCCAGTGGCCCAAATGGACTTGAAAATATGTGGGCTATACAAGTTTTGGGCTCTCAAAGGCATGAGGGCCCAAGTGAAATTGCCACAGTTTCTCGTGGATTACTGGGATCCGGATAGTGAGAGCTTCAACCTTGATGGAAAACCATTAAGGATTGAAGTCGAGGACATCTATTTCTTGATGTGATTGTCACATCGGGGGTGAGGTGGTAAACCTCAAATCATGGGGAGCTAGGAGTGGCATGAAAATCGAGGAATACATAGTCTCTCATTTCATTGTAGGGACCGATAATATCGGGAGCCAACTCACCTTTCAAGTGATAAACAATCTAAGTCTCAAGATTGTTGTCCTAGTTTTGAAATAGATCACATGATCGACCTATTTGCACCAGGCATCGAGGCCACTTATGTTCTACTTAGTGGAGTGCTTGAGACCCACTGTGTACAATTGGTTCACCTCACTGCTGGCCAACATGAAGACCCAATTGACAGAATGAAAAAAGGGTCGTAAAAGGAACTTTGGGTTTTCTTCTATCCTTTGTATCTTTTTCTTCGAGTGGGTTACAAGCTTGGGACCTAGAGTTGAGATTATTCCACATGGACCTTGTGATCCATCCATGGCACAATGGACCGAGGTGATGAGGCGGTAGGGGGGAGGTAGGGTGAGAACACCCTACAATGATGACTTCTTGTTCTGATGGAGACGATAGGTGATAGCTATGGATGACTACCCTTACACATGGATTGGCTTCAGAGGAGAGCCTTGGTGGGAGCACCAAGGTCTGCCTACGGAGACATAGGTATGTCAAATATTTTAAATATTTCATATTTTTTGTATTTGTGTATAAGGAGACAAAAATATTTTTGGATGATGTTAAGTACTAATTAAACATGTATGTGATGTAGACGTAGGTCCATGATGACTAGACAGAATTCCATGACATTGTCGGAGGCACCAGGGAGATGAGGCAGTGGGAGGGGATGCAGAGAGAGTCCTTTAAAACGTGTAGGGAAACCTATCTCGTTTTACACAGAGAATTCCTATGGTTTAGGTGGAGGATCTTTCGGAGGCTATGCAGTGACAGGTGGTGGGTGTGACTTGTGCTTGGATATGACTCTTTCAGCGTCTCGCAAACGATGTAGTTTGATATCATGACACGCATCCGGTGCCACATGCATATATGTCATGATTATTGTATGATAAACTGTTGTAGGGACCATACTTAATTAATTCTAAAATTTCGTACAATTAAACATATAATTCCTTTCTCATACATAAATAATTCATTCACCATCATATAAGCATAAATATTCAGCATAAATTAAAATTTATCCACAGCATGAAAATAACTCAGCAAATTTATAATTAAAATACCTCCTTCTGATGCTAATTCTCGTTGCTCTAGTTATCCTTTCCATGTTTCCTTTCCCAGCCTGATGCACTGACCCAACTCTGCCTAAACCGATTAACCTTCCATCCTTCTAGGAGCAGCCTATCTGGCTCCCTAGCTCTAGGAAACCGAAAGGAATCCTGGCCCTCGTGTCCAAAACCCCCAGCAACCCAGTGCCCCTTGCAATGATTCACTCAAAAACCAAATTGCTCAAACTAGCCAATATCCCACAGAAAAATATGCCACAGAAAATCCTCCTGCCCTCCAAATGCTCCCTCAAAATGCTTCCTCCCCAAAAATAATCCTCCATTTCTCTTAGGACTCTTCCGTTATATTCCCCCTTCATCGAATCTCCTCCCCTTCATTAATTTCCTTATCTCCTCCTTTATTACCTTATCCCCTTCATTTAATATCGTATCCCC
>SNQJ01S0001100.1:423204-433691 GCA_010110895.2 Picea sitchensis
AATAAAATAAAAGTATTAAGCCCATTTAATTCATTACTAAAATATTAAATGAGTCTATTAATTAATTAATTAATCATCGACAGGTATGAACAATTAATTAATTAATAATAATAAGAAATAATTATTGTTTAACTCAACATATTAGGACAGTCATATTATCAAATTAATTAAAATTAATAATCCCTATGCATCTATTTAACCAGGGTTGTTACAACTGTATATGTATATATAGGATGTTAACCCCAATTTTGTACTATAAACATCATATTTTTTGAAATATATATAAAAAAATGGTTCTTCAACTTTACTTATGTTACAATGTGTACATTGATGAAAATGTTTTCTTTGATTTAGTTATGTGACAAATGCCAATCTAAGAAAAATTTAGCATATGCATCAGATACATAATTAGAACTTCCAGGTATGTGATGATAAGTAATAAAATCAAACCTTCATTCCAAAAGTCGTAGCCATAGGAATCGTTGGAGTAGAGTAGGGTCACGCACACGATAATTGTTGTTCAAATGACATACTACTAATTGGGAGTCTAGGTGAACCTCTAAAGAGATAACACCATGTGAAATGGCATCGCACAAAAGTTCTATAATGACGCTATATTCAACCACATTATTTGTGGATGGCCCTAGGCATATGCCACCTGAAGACACCAGTAGACCCTCAAGTGAGTAATAAAACCAAGCGAAAGAAGACAAGTTCTGTGTATGATGACTGGCCCTGCCTGCGAATCCTAAGTAGACCAAAGACTCTATTGACATTTGCAAATCAAGGGAAAAATCGATAAGAAAGATGAAGATAAAAATAAAATGGAAAATGTATGTACACTAAATTACATTAGTATACAAAGAGTTATGCCCAAGATTGCGGCTCAAGCGTAATATCTTTCCAAATAGAGCCCATTCCTGGGCTCAACCAACATGTTCCCTTCATATTCTTCTAATTCATAGGCTCCTTTTTCTAAGACACGTCACACAATATAGGGACTGTGCCACATGGGTTTAAACTTGTTTTCCCCTAGTGGTTATTTGGCTTAATCATATAAAAGGACCAAGTCACCCTCAGTGTACAACCAATGATAGAGAGACTTATCGTACTGAACCTTGACATGTCTTTTATTCACTTTGATAGTTGTAGAGGCATCTCGACGCTTCTCATCTAGACTCTCTAGGTGTACAAGGCATTTCTCGAGATTAGAAGTGTCAGGTAGGAGCGCAATTGCCAATCTAAGAGAAGGGATTTCACATTCAATAGGTAATATCGACTCCACACAATGTACTAATTGGAAAGGAGAAAAATTGGTGGAAGTCTTGACTGAGGTTCGGTATGACCAAAGTGCAGGATACAACATGATATGCCAGTCAAATTTTATTTGTCTTATAGTTTTCTGCAAAATGGTCTTGATAGAGTTGTTCACGGCATCTACTTGTCCATTTTCATGGGGTTAGTAAGGGGAAGAATGACCATGTTTAAACCCTAGTTTAGATGTTAGTTCTTCCATCATTTCATTATGAAAGTGACTTCCATGATTAGTGACAATCTCACTTTGGATTCCAAACCTGGCTATAATTTCATTGAATACGAGGAAGGTGACATTATTCCCATCAGATTTAACTGTAGGCATGGCCTTGACCCACTTAGTAAAGTATTCAACGACCATGATAATGTGTTGATGCCCCCCAACAGAATTTGGGTTTCAATCCACAAATTCCACCCCCCACTTGGTGAAGGGACTGACGATAATGACTGGATGGAGAGGGGATGGATGCGAGCGCATTTTCCAAGTGAACACCTGGCAGGGGTGAGACTTCTTAATCGCTTCGATGCAATATTCAAATATATATGGACAAAAATAACCATATCACAAAATTGTTTGGGCAATCGCAAGACCGGATAGATGACCACCACAAGCCCCACTGTGGAATTCATTTAGAATAGACTTGTCTTCTTCACGAGTTAAAAAATGATGCAGGATATTTTCTACTCCTCGATGACACAAAGTATTGTTGATGATAAGGTAGTTCTTAGCTTGGTATCGTATACGACGTCGGTCATATCGCGAGAGATGCTAAGGGAACTTCAAAGTTTGAAGATAGAGAACAATGCCTCCATACCAGGGGTCTGACGATGAGACAAGGAAATTATGTTCATCTTCAAATGAATCAACATGAATAACATCCTCGTCTAATCTAGGGAAGCCAGATATTAACTCTGCGAAAACTAGTGATTTTTGGGACTTCGTAGAAGCGAAATTGAGATCGATCTCTTGTATAATGACAATCCATTTATTGTACTTCCCCCCTATGATATGCCTCGTAAGGACGTATTGAAATGGATTGACATCGACAACCACAATAGTTTTTCAAAGCAATATATAATGCCATAATTGTTGGATTGCGTGAACGACAACCAAAGCTAGCTTTTCAACATGAGAATATTTGAGTTAAGGGACGATTAAGTTTCAACTACGATAGTAAATGAAGTTCTCACAGAGCTCATCATCCTCTTGAACCAACACCATACCAATTGTTTCTTCAGACACGGTGAAATAAATAAAGTAATCTCTACTATAGTCTAGAGACTTCAGCATAGGCGTCAATACCAAGTATTTCTTCAAAGCATCGAGGGATTCCTGGGCTTGCTCATCCTAGATAAAAGGAGTGTCCTTGTTTAAGATACACATGAAACCCTTAGTAATATTGTCATAGTTCACTATAAACTGTTGTAAAAAGTTATCTTTCCCCTATAAACCTTGAATTTGGCGAATAGTGCATGGGGGAGGCAGTCGAAGTGCCTCAACCTTTAATGGATCTACCATGATCCCAATATCAGAGACTAAAAATCCTAGAAGACGACCTGACCTAACACAAAATATGCATTTATGAGGGTTCAACCGAATGCGATAATGGTGACATATTTCAAAGACTAGCTAAAGGTGCTTAGGGTGATCAACTCTCTTATGAGAGTGAGCAGCAATATCATCAATATAGGCTTCGACTATATGCTTGAGATAGTGAAACACAAAGGTCATAGCTCATTGGAAGGTTGCTTCGGTGTTTTTAAGGCCGAAAGGCATCTTCCAGTATGGGAAAGTACCCCAAGGGAAAATAAATGTCGTCTTATGTTGGTCCTCAGGTTTAATATGAATTTGGCTATACCCTGAAAATCCATCCATGAAATAAAAAACTTCGCTTCCCGCACACTCATTGAGAATCTGATCGATGAAGGGTGTCAGGAAGTTGTCTTTAGGACATGCTTTATTCAGGTCATGAAAATCCATGCAAACGTGGATGGTTCCTTGCTTTTTACTCACATGAACGATATTGGATACCCATTATGTCAAGGGAACTGGGTAGATAAAGCCAACATTAAGCAGTTTTTCTACCTCTTCCTTAGTAGAAGGGGCCTTCCTGGGATTGACATCTCTAAGACGTTGTCGAACATGCTTAGCATCTGGGTAATTTTTAATCTCATGTTCGACAATTTGAGGGTCGATTCCTGACATCACTTCATATGACCAAGTGAATACATCTCGGAATTCCTTGAAGAGTTCGGTGTAGATCATAATTTCTTTTGGCAAAAAATCCGCGCCGATGTATACATTTTCAATCTTTCCAGGGATATGAGAGATATCGATCGTGATGGTAGGGAGGATACTCGCCATGTTTCCTTCGGCATAAATGTTGTGCGTATCAAGTGGAACTATGGCATGACCGACTATCTTTCTCAAAGTAGATCTAAAATCATTTGGCTCGATTCTGGAAAGCTCTGGGAGGAAATAAGAGTGATGATATTTCATATCATCCTAGGGTCTGTCAGAATCATTCATGGCCTCAATTATATCTTCATCCGAAGGCAAAGTTCAGTTAGAAAACAAATTGAAATATCCAAAATTTGTGTCCCTCGCCAATTTTTTTTGTCAGTTTCGCTAGATTTTAATCCTTGTGTCATCTAGCGTAAGATTTTCCACTGCAATAAACCTATAAACCTTTCTCCATTTTATCCAAGATTTTCTACCATCAAAATCTCAAATCCTTGCGTCGCAATTTGTCAAAATCCCAAAGCTTTAAACTCAAAAAAATTTCAAGGTCTCATATTTGTCTTAGTTTGCAATTCCTTGATCTTCGAAATGGGTCTAAAAGTGCCAAGTTATAAAACCAAACTACAATTCTTTATATGTAAATTATATTATTTTAAAATTATTTTATATAATTTAAAATTAATATTTTATTATTGTTTAAAGTTTGATAAAAATACCAAAAAAGGTTTATTTATCCAAACATATACACCAAATCTTTTTTATGAAAAAATTATTGGGCCAATTACCCCATGGGCCCAATGTCCAATCAAAGCACCAAGACCGAGCACCTAAGTGCCACACATCAAGTCACATGGAGGAGGAGCTCACAAGGGGCCCAAAAGGGGTGCACTACACATCAAGAAGACATGTAGATGTTGAACTATATAAAATCTTGTCAAGTTTTATCTCTTGCACATATGGGATATGTCATATGAGTAAAAATATCAAACACTAGAGATATATGCAAACACCTACGGTTAAGTTTCGAGTGTCAAGGGATGTAAGACATATCAGTTAATATAGATGCACCTGGTGGAAGCCACGTTTGAAGCCAAGATATCAACAATTTTCGTGCTATTTTTCACTAAAAATGACATTGGTTTTAAATGGGAGATTCATGGGAATTCTGAGTGTAGATATGTCATTGGAGAGGATTTCTTGGTGCCAAGAAGTAATACAACAGGTGAGCTCCATGCACCCAAATACACAGGTCAACGCCAATAGTTTAGTCACAAGGGAAAAGATAGAAGAACAGGAAGGAGGGAAGGTTTTTGATGTCTGTTATGAACAACTAAAGGCATTTACTAATAATGTGGCTATATGGGATGATGTGGTTATTTCATATAAACCTATCTATGCCATTGGTACATGAAAAGTGGCTTCTCCTCAACATGCCTAGGAAGTGCATGTAGCAGTCTATGAATGGTTAAGCAACAATGTTTCTGCTAAAATTGCATCTCAAATTCATATTATTTATGATGGTTCTCTAAATGGAGGTGCTATAACCTTGACCAAATACTATTCAACCTAGCTCTATTTCATAGGAAAATGAAGAAAAATTGAAAATGTGTGACAGAGATATCTGCCCAGGTTCTGCCAGCTTATCATCCAAGTGTCCATATCAAACGCAAATCAACACTAGTCGAGTACTCTGGGCCTTCCAACCTATGAAAAGTTTAAACATGCCCCAATAGGCTCTAAGTCAAGGTTCCTATCACCAATTTACATTTTTCTCACCGTTTCAAGCGCCAAGTTCCTCTTCGGGAGATTTGACCACTGGGTGATTTCAAGTTACCACTTCTCATTTTACCCGAAGCCCGAAGGCTCAAAGTCAGGGTTCCTCGTTCTCTCAAATCCTAGTTCCATAATCATTACTCTATGTTGCAAGGTTCCTTTTCATTTATGTTAATTGAAATATTTTCAAGAAGGCTCATTCTACTTCACGGGAAATCTGGACATTTGAGAATTGTATTGTTTTTCTCTATGACCAAAAGATTGCTGCTATTTTTGATGTGTTGCTACCTTTACTTCTGGAAAGGTGTCCTCGCCAAAAAAAGAATTTTTACAATTTAGTTGTTTCCTTTCAGTTTCCAAAGGTCCAAGTGTCTAATTAGACATTCTCCATGAAGTCTGTAGGTGTAAGGAGATGGATTGTAAGAAGCTAAAATCCACATCAAATGTCCAAGCACTCGACAATGCCATTCAAGGATATAGTGCACACATGGAGAGAATTGCTAAATTCAAAAACACCCATGGATAACAACCTTTCATTTTTCTTGTTATTTGTAAAGGGGAGATTGCATGCCTTCCCTGTCATAAATATTCTACGTGGCATTGCCTATTGTCATTCTCATCGAGTTCTTCATCGTGTTTTAAAAACCACAAAATTTGTTTATTGACTACAAAACCAATGCTCTAGAATTTGTTGACTTTGGACTTGCAAAGGAATTTGGAATTCCAGTGAGGACGTTTACTCATGAGGTGGTTACATTGTGGTACCGTGAACTATAGATATTTCTTGGGTCTCGACATTATTCAACTCCCATTGACGTTTGGTCTGTAAGGTGTATCTTTGAAGAAATGATGAAGTTGGTTTGCACAAGGCCCACTCCTGTGTAGAGAACTCAATGTGCCACAACTGTCCAGTTTGTTTAAGTATCTTTTTTATTCTCTAAATCCAATAGTTTTTTTTCCTTGTGGTCATACAATGCATGTAGACTGTTTATCAAAAATGAAAACACACTCTTAGTATTCATGTCCAATATGCTCCAAGTCAGTCTGTGATATGTCCCTAATCTGGGATCAACTAGATCAAGAGATTGCATCAACACCTATGCCCAATGAATATCTAGATAAGATATTATGGATCCTATGCAATGATCATGACACCTTCTATGAGGTCCAGTTTCATATTGCTGCACATAAGTGTTTAAAATGCAAATCCTACAATACTCGCCAAACAAGGGGACCTGGACAATAGTGGTACAGTCCTAAAAACTATGGAGTATTTGTATATATGATGTGGAGTTCCAATCCTCAGTCATGGTTGTCATATGCCCAATATTCTAGCAGTGATTAGAACATGATTCGGTTGTAGATTCCCTCCATTGATGACTTATTAAATTTTTAGTGTATTGCTAGATCTTGGTTATGTGTTGCAATATATGCACATTGCACATTAGAGCCCAGGGTAATTTTTTCTACAGACCTGTAAGGTGTAATTTACCTTAAGATGGGGCCAATTCTTAATATTCTTTTTGAGCTGAAAAATAGTCCATTTATGTGATTTTACTTTCAAGACCAAAGTATGATGAACTCTTTATGATATTTAGAGTGCTAGTGACACCAAATAAAGAAACATGGCCAATAGTCACTTCTCTTCCATACTTCAAGCCATCCTTTCCAAAGTGGCTGGCCAAGGATTTGGAAAATTTGGTTCCATGTCTTGAGCCAGTAGGAATTGATCTTCTCTCGAAAATGTTGTTCATGAAGCCCAGTAGATGCATCCCTATTCGTAGCACTCATGAGCATGAGTATTTCAAAGATCTAGGTTTTGTACCCTGACATGTATATTAGCTATGCAGGTAAGAAGATTATTGGATTTTATCTTGCATCTTCTCACCAATGAATCTGCAATGATGAGTACAGATGGAAAAATATTAATCAAGAGGATCAAATCCAATCTACATCAGTCAAAATACATTGTGGCAGCTAGAAGGAAAAATATCTCATATTTCAAGCATATTCAACTTAACAAGTTGCAAATATTTGAGCATTGAAGGTACGGGTGGAATCTTGACTCCAGATCCAATTTTTTCAGATATTTAATCATTGATTTCAAATAAATCCAAATTCAAGTGGAAAACACATGGAAGCAGAGGGTCGATGGAAGATTATGGTATCCTTTTCCAAGCAATTTTCAGTCATACGATTTATTTCTTGTAGTAGTTTCATTGTTATCTTTAGTTTTTAATTCATGTTAAGTTTATTTCCTAAAATCTAGGACAATTAGGGAAATTTATTTGCTTTTTGAGAAAATCTCCGTAATAGTTAAAAAGAGGGGGGGAACATCCCAAGAACCTTTTGGCATGGGATTGTAATGCAGTCTTTTAAGTAATATTTAGAAGAACAAGAGAGATTCTAAACCTCGTCTGTTAAATCATGTATTCCTTGTGCTTTGATTTTCTATCAACCTTTTTCTCCTTGTCATTAATTCATTTAGTTTGTAGTAGTCACAATTCAGTACAACCTCTGTAGTGATTGAATTTAAAAAGCATTTATTTGATTGTGGATTTTCCTTTGTTTTGTTGTGAGCAAAACAAGACCCATGCTCAGATATATTTGCTTAATTTTTTAAGATTAAACTCAACCTAAGTGAGTTTTGTGTTATTTCTTCTATTGAAGGGAAGGACAGATTTATCCTTGTTAGATGCCTTGCTTTTTTGTTTCAATTTTCTTTATCTCACTTATTCTATCTATCCTCATGACTTTAAAAGGATTTAGAAATCAAGGCCATGCCTCTTTATTTCTGATTTTTAATGGTTGAAAGGTTCTTTCAGACATAGTTCTATAAACCTCCAATAACTAGTCATTCAACAATTATTTATATTTTCTCCAAAATGTGCTAAGTCTTGGCTCTATTATAGCCTAGAGTCAACTCTTGCGACAACATTTTTTGGCATTGTTGCCAGGGACAATTTTGAAGGTCTATATCTTCCCTGGGGTACAAAAAAAGTCCAAATCTATTTCTTGGTGGTGAACAAGGGATAATCATTCAATTGGTTGTGATCATTCACCCAGAGACTCCTTGGTTCGAGGAATCCACATGATTCACTGGAGACTCCACTAGTTCTAAGATGTCAAGTTCTTTTGCTGCTCGGATTGCTACGAGGTTTTCTCCTTTGGATTTTACAAATATTTTTGGTTTTCCAAATGTTGTCCTCGATATTAAATAATGGGAAGGTTATCTTCCTAATTTTAATGAAAGAAAATATGACAATCCCACTGAAAACTTGTTTGAGTTTCATAAGCTTATGGATCAATTGCAAATTTCTCATGAAGATGTCCTCATGAAGTTGTTTATGTTTTCATTTGGAGGAGATGATCGACTTTGGTACAAATCTCTTCCTCCTTCGAGAAATTCATCATTGAAAGAATTCCATGCAACTTTTCATAAATATTGCAAAAGAGTTTATTCACCAGAATTCCTTTTTGAATACTGCTGCAATATAAAGTTCACAAAACACATTTGTAAATAATCAGAACATGATAACAATTATGGTCAAATACATGAAGAAGAATTTGCAGAGAAACATGATCTCCTTCAAACAGATCAGGTAGATTTATGCGAAGAAGAATTTGAAGTGAATCAAGACAAGGTTTCTTACTACAGTAAAAATTAAGAGATCCTTGCAAACCCACCAAACTTTCAAGATGATCGAAGACAGGATGACGAAATGTCTTCTTATCTAGATTTTTGAAAATAGTAATGGTTTATTGAAGACCATACACAACTATCTTTCAAAGAGGATGATTTTTCTAATGATACTTAATTTATCATTGTGCCAAATATTTCAAGTGATTACTTCCATGATCAAACTACTATTCTAAATTATTATTTTGTTCAAGGTGTTAGTATTCAATTATCATTACTAGATCATCGTGGAACAAATTTTTTTGAAAATCAAGGTTCTTAATTTTTTTTTGAGCAACCTATATATGATAAGTATCTAGATAGTGAGGATCATATTTCTTTCCCATCATGCATGGAAACTTACAACAATTTTTCCTCAATATTTGATGAATATGATGAAAGTGTTCCTGAAGATGATGAGCAACAACTTTTGTTCAGTTGGAAACCAATGAGAAAAATCTTAAAAGAAATCAGCCTGTGTATGACAACTATCAAGAAGATTATTGGACAGTGGATGAAGGATATAAGGAGGGCTTACTGGAGAAACTAATATCTCCTTCCTGTTTAGCAATTGATGAGAAACAAACCAGAGAGATTCAATGTGACATTCTTGTGCCGGAAAATGAAAAGATCAATAGTGGAGAAAGTGTGCAAAGGAATTTCATACAGCTTGGGCAACAAGAAGATGTATCGATTAAATTTGAAAATTCTTTATCTTTTCATGATCTAGTGGCAGTTTCGTTGGAGTGATTTCTTCAAGAGGTCCAAAATGTTGAAGCATTTTGTGTGCAACCAAACTTCAACAGTAAGCACAAACTACCTATTCATTCTTTGCTGCAAAAAAAATATTATCTTTTCATTCCTTCATTTATCAGCAAGCAAGGTATGTTAAGAAATCCACTATTTGAATGGATCCATTGGAAATTTCATATTACTTGATCAATGGAATTTCACCTGATTAGTGTAGGGCCAATGTATATAAATAAGTTGTCGAAATCAACATTTCATTTCGTCCTTCTAGTTCAACATTTTATTTCATTTTAGTAGTTCGCTTCTTAGTTTGGTATCCAGTATGGTTTATGTTATAACCCTAAATTGCACCACACATGCTTACCTGGCATCAGGCCAACTCATATCCCTTCCTTGCCAAATCCATGCTGAATAAACTCTTGAAAATCCTCTTAAATCAAGTAAAATACGCCCTAAACTACTACTACATGCGTTGGAACGTTGACAGGCCTACTACTGCACGCGTTGGAACGCTAGCTGGCCTACTACATCCCGCGTTTACCTAACAAATCACAAAAAAATGAAAAGTTGCCGACGGGAAGAAAAGCTATGGGTCAGTTAACTGAAACTCTCGGCCATGCATGGCCGAGAGTTCGTCCAAAACCCTAGCTTCTTCTAGCCTATAAAAGAAGGGGTAGGGGTACTATTTGGAAGAGAGGAAAATTATAGCAAAGAAACTCTGCCCAATTG
>SNQJ01S0001100.1:437403-518044 GCA_010110895.2 Picea sitchensis
AAAATAGCATGCATGCGTAGTGTTTTGTCTTGGTTGCAGGATTGTCTTTGGAAGGAGCAGCGTAAGCAAGCGGACAAAGCGCAACGGAGGATCTACACCAAACATCAGTAAAAAGGTTAGTAGGTCTTTTCCATGCTTGTGTGAAAAAGGGGTTGAGTTTTGGGGTGATATGTTAAAAGTGATTTCTTTAGGGTCATGATCTGCATGCAAGTTTAGCCCTAGCTTGTTAGTCCGTAGGGTATTATTTCCCAACAACAGTTTAGTTCCTAGGCATGAAGACTCCATATCCCAATGGAGGAACTTGTGAAAAACCTTTTCAGTTGCAAAGAATAAGAAGTTTTAGTTTCAGAACAGGCGCAGGTAAAATGACAGGGTTCATGGTTTGACAGGGTTGATTTTGGGTCTCCCAATGGATGAAGGCACATGTTCTATTGTTCTTGGCACTTTGCAGGAAAGAACCATCCCTAGATGGAGCATATGTTAGAACAAATGTTGAAATATCCAAAATTTGTGTCCCTCTCCAAAAAATTTTGTCAGTTATGCTAGCTTTTAATCCTTGTGTCATCTAGCGTAAGCTTTTCCACTGCAATAAACCTCTAAACCTTTCTCCATTTTTTCCAAGCTTCTCTATCATCAAAATCTCAAGTCCCTGTGTCACAATTTGTCAAAATACCAAATCTTTAAACTCAAAAGTTTTTCAAGGTCTCCTATTTGTCTTAGTTCGCAATTCCTTGATCTTCGAAATGGGTCTAAAAGTGCCCAGTTATAAAACCAAAGTACAATTCTTTATATTTAAAATTATATTATTTTATATAATTTTAAAATAATTTTTTATTATTGTTTAAAGTTTGGTAAAAAGATAAAAAAGGTTTATTTAGCCAAACATATACAACAAATATTTTTTATGCGAAAAATATTGGGCCAATTACCACACGAGCCGCCCAATCTGCAATCAAAACACTTAGACCGAGCACCTAAGTGCCATGCATCAAGTCACATGGAGGAGGAGCTCAAAAACAGGTCCAAAAGGGGTACACTACGCACTAATCAAACCATCTAGATGTTGAACTATATAAAATCTTGTTAAGTTTTATTTCTTGCGCATATGGGATATATCATATGAGTAAAAATATCAAACACCAGAGATATCTGTAAACACCTATGGTTAAGTGTCGAGTGTCAAAGGATCAATACATATCAGTTAATATAGATGCGCCCGATGGAAGCCACGTTTGAAGCTAAGCTTTCAACAATTTACGTGCTACTTTTCACTAAAAATGACATTGGTTGTAAATGGGTGATTGATGGGCGTTCTGAGTGTAGATATGTCATTGGAGAGGATTTCTAGGTGCCAAGAAGTAATACAACAAGTAATACAACAGGTGAGGTCCATGCACCCGGATACACAGGTCAGTGCCAAGCGTTTAGTCACAAGGGAAAAGATAGAAGAACGGGAAGGAGGAAAGGTTCCTAGCACCAATTTACGTTTTTCTCACCGTTCCGAGTGCCAGGTTCCTCTTCGGGATATTTGACCACCGGGGGATTTCAAATTACCACTTCTCATTTTACCCGAAGGCCCGAAGTCAGGGTTCCTCATGCTCTCAAATCCTAGTTCCATAATCATTAATCTGTGTGGCATGGTTACTTTTCGTTTATGTTAATTGCAAGTGTTTCAAGAAGGCTCCTTGTACTTCGTGGGAAATGTGGACATTTGAGAATCGCAATGTTTTTCTCTGTGACCAAAAGACTGCTGCTATTTTTAATGTGCTGCTACCTTTACTTCTGGAAAGGTATCCTCGCCAACAAAGGAATTTTTACAATTTAGTTGTTTCCTTTCGGTTTCCAACGGCCCAAGTGGACATTCTCCATGAAGTATATAGGTGTAAGGAGATGGATCATAAGAATCTAAAAGCCACATCAAATTTTGAAGCCCTCGACAGTGCCATTCAAGGAGATAGCGCACACATGGAGAGAATTGGCAAATTCGAAAACGCCCAGCGATGACAACGTTTCATTTTTCTTGTTATTTGTAAAGGGGAGATTGCATGCCTTCCCTTTCAGAAATATTTTGCATGGAATTGACTATTGTCATTCTCATCGAGTTTTAAAAACCACAAAATTTGCTTATTGACCACAAAACCAATGCTCTGAAATTTGCTGACTTTGGACTTGCAAAGGCATTTGGAATCCCAGTGAGGGCCTTTACTCATGAGGTGGTTACATTGTGGTACCATGCACCAAAGACATTTCTTGGGTCTCGACATTATTCAAATCGTGTTGATGCTTGGTCTATAGGGTGTATATTTTCAGAAATGGTGAAGTTGGTTTGTAGAAGGTCCACTCTTGTGTAGAGAACTCAAATAGTTGTTTTGCGTTGTGGTCATACAATGCATGGGGACTGTTTATCATAAATCCAAATGCACTCTCAGTATTCATGCCCAATGTGCTCTAAGTCAGTCTGTGATATGTCCCTAATATGGGAACAACTAGATCAAGAGATTGCAACAACACCTATGCCTAAGGACTATCAATATAAGATAGTCTGGATCCTATGCAATGATTGTGACACCTTCTCTGAGGTCCAATTTCATATTGTTGCACATAAGTGTTTAAATTGCAAATCCTACAATACTCACCAAACAAGGGGACCTGAACAATAATGGTACAGTCCTAAGAACTATGGAATATTTGTATTTATGATGTGGAGTTCCAATCCTCAGTCATGGCTTTCATATGCCCAGTATTCTAGCAGTGATTAGAACAATATTCGAATGTATATTCCCTCCATTGATGGGTTATTAATTTGTTAGTGTATTTCTAGATCTTGGTTTTGTGTTGCAATATATGCACATTGCACATTAGATCCTAGGGTGATTTTTTCTACAGACCTGTAAGGTGTAATTTACCTTAAGATGGGGTCAATTATTAATATTCTTTTTGAGCTGCAAAACAATCCATTTATGTGATTTTACTTTCAAGACCAAAGTATGATGAACTCTTTAAGATATTTAGAGTGTTGGGGACACCAAATAAATAAACATGGCCATGAGTCACTTCTCTACCAGACTTCAAGTCAGCCTTTCCAAAGTTGTCGGCCAAGGATTTGGAAATCGTGGTTCCAAGTCTTGAGCCAATAGGAATTGATCTTCTCTTGAAAATGTTGTTCATGAATCCCAGTAGATGCATCACTGCTCGTAGTACTCTAGAGCATGAGTATTTCAAATATCTAGGTTTTGTACCCAGACATGTATATTAGCTGTGAGTATAAGAAGATTATTGGACTATAGGTTTTATCTTCTCACCAATGAATCTACAATGATGAGTACAGATGGAAAAAGATTAGTCAAGAGGATCAAATCCAATATATTCAGGCAGTTCTACAGCAGTCAAAAGACATCGTGGCAGCCATAAGGAAAAATATCTTAGATTTCAAGCATCTCCAACTTAACAAG
The DNA here is from genome assembly GCA_010110895.2 of Picea sitchensis. Lineage (NCBI taxonomy): Eukaryota > Viridiplantae > Streptophyta > Pinopsida > Pinales > Pinaceae > Picea > Picea sitchensis. The sequence continues at coordinate 440,856 of SNQJ01S0001100.1, forward strand.
TTGCAAATCTTCGAGCATTTGAAGGTACAGGCGGCATCTTGACTCCAGATCCAATTTTTTCAGATATTCAATCAGTGATTGTAGATAACTCCAACTTCAAGTGGAAAACACCTGGAAGCAGAGGATCGATGGAATATTATGGTAGCCTTTGCCAAGCATTTTTCAATTATACGAGTTATTTCCTGTAGTAGTTTCATTGTTATCTTTAATTTTTAATTCATGATAAGTTTATTTCCTAAAATCTAGGACAGTTAGGGAAATTTATTTTCTATTTAAGCAAAGTTTTGTAATAGTTAAAAAGAGGGGGGGAACAATCGAAAAGCCTTTGGCCTGGGATTGTAATGCAGTCTTTTCAATAATATTTAACGGAACCAAAGATATTCTAAACCTCATGTGTTAAATCATGTATTTCTTGTGCTTTGATGTTCTATCAACCTTTTTCTCCTTTTCATTAATTCATTTAGGTTGTAGCAGTCACAATTCAGTACAAACTCTACAGTGACTGAATTTAAAAATAATTTATTTGATTGTGGATTTTCCTCTATTTTGTTGTGAGAAAAACAAGACCCATGCTTAGATATATTTGCTTAATTTTTGAATATTAAACACAACCTAAGTGAGTTTTGTGTTATTTCTTCTACTGAAGGGAAGACTAGATTTATCTTTGTTAGATTCTTTTGTTTTTTTTTCCAGTTTTGTTTATCTCACTTCTTATATCTATCCCCATGGATTTAAAAGGATTTAGCAGTCAAGGTCATGCCTCTTTATTTCTGATTTTTAATGGTTAAAAGGCTTTTTCAGACCTAGTTCTAGAAGCCTCCAATAACTGGTCAATCAATACTTATTTATATTTTCTCCAAAATGTGTTAAGTCTTAGCTCTATTACAAACTAGAGTCAACTCTTGTGACAACATTCTCATCGAGGAAATCAGGTGAACAAGACGATGAAATGGCCCACACAGGATCTAGAACAAGATCCTCCTCGTCCGTCTGTGAGGTAATAGGATCTGAATCGACGGAAGAGTCATGAACAAGTTGATACAAAATATCTGCTTCCGATAGTGGCATGGCCATTCCAGAATGTAACTGACCTTCACAAGACGTCATCAAGGAATGTAGGGTCTAAGGATCATTAAAATAGGAAGTGCAGAAAGGAACATACCTCTATGATGAAACAAGCCTACTCGACATGGTGTAGATATGGTGAATCGGTGCCATGAAATCAAAGGTACCCATAAGGGATGAATACATTTCGACACCGATATTCTCAGTTGTCGGCTGAGAATTGTGGATCACGGGGATCAATGGTCCAACAGATGCACTGGGACTAGCATACGCAAAGGATAACTGATCGATCATCATGATATTCCCATCATGAAGAAAATAAAGAGTATGGAAGATGAAAGATATGATTGCAGTCATAGTGTAATTCCAATTGTGTCCTAGTAACATGTTATAGTTGAGGGGAGCATCAACCACCTCGACATCCACCTATACCATCTTCCCACCTAACTGGACCGAAAGGTAGGAAGAATATCGTGAGGGAGAAAGGAATGAACGTCAAAAGAAATCAACATGGTCGGAGACTAAGAGAGGGTCAGAGAGCCAATGGATTTCCAACAAACCAAGGACATCACACATGTTGCAGCGCATTCATCAAAAGAAATACACTTGATGGTATACTTCGAGTAACCCATGTGGATTTGGAATGCCACATGGTAAGGCAAACGAGGCTTCACATCTGTGACGCCAAACTTGATAGCTTTCGAGCCACAAGGATATAAATATCCTAACATAGATAGCAAGTCATTTCGTTGTGAAGGACACATCTAGATTACCTCCAGAGTCGACATTGCACAAGGGGTTTGACCCAGGTCCTCAAAAATAGAGTAATTTTGGGTGGCTCTAGCATTATGATTGTGGGTAGAACGCTTGAGTACTCTTTTTGGAATACGAGGTGGGGGATCTAGTTTTTAAATCTGTAAGGGCATCTCTAAAGGAGGGGGGGACTCTAGACCATGTACAGTCTGTGGAGAATAGTAATCGTGAGACTGAGTAGCTACATTAACCTCAAATTTAACCATATTGATGCATAAATGGTCATCGTCTTATGCTAGTGGGTTTTGACCCCCACTCGCCACATTTTCTGGAATTCGAGGAGCTCGAGGCCATGTTTTGGTTATGTGGAAAATGATTAGTCAGTATGGCGGACGGTAGAGATAAAGCCTCACAACTTTCACAAGTTTGGGGAATAAATGGGTAAGATGATCGTCTATGCAAATCTTACAGGGAAATTTCACCTTCCGCCTTTCTTTCTTACCCTCACTAGCATTATTATTCATCTTCTCATTATTACCATTGTCCTTGGGTTTATTATTATTCTTCCCACCCTTACAATTATTATTTCATCCTTTCTTTTTATTCATGCCTGGTTGTTGGTCACCATTCGATATGGTCAACGATTTCACAGAGCGTGCATCCACTGACTGAGTGGGATTGGAGGACACAGACGAATCTAGCCCTCCTACAGACTGGTTTAGAGACAAGTCTTTCAAGTGGCTTGTCACCGAGTCTGCATATTTCACATTGGTGGGGCCTATAATTCCATCGGCATGAGGCCCATGATTTTGTCTAGTGTCATAGTTTGACCTCGATGCGTATCTAATAATCTTGTATAACATCCCAGACTGAGCATATATAATATCTAATTGTTGAGCTTTAAATATCTCTTTTTCCTCAGATGTAACCCCGGATGTAGAAACATCCTTCAAAATATAAGGCAGGAAAGATTTAAGGAACCAACATGAATTTCGGGGGTATGTAGGCCTTGATCAACCTCTTTCATCTACGCCACTCCTGGTTGTGGTCCAAGATATGAGTGGCTCTATCCTGATGAAAGGTCGACAAAAGTTATATGCCAACATCATAATGGACCGACAATTGGAAGTGGTTGAGGAATACCAAAACCAACTGATTAAAAATTTTGTATGCCCCCCTAGGTAGCTCGATATACCATTTCATGACAACCCTCGTGAGGGTGCGTTGAAAAAATCTTAACCGAATGGAATCGTAGTTAAGGGAATTCGAAGAGCACCAAAGGTGAAAAGTGGTAACATGATCACCAGGATACTCACCAGTTCTACCCTCGAATTTTGGAATATCCGAAGGAATATTAGTGGGGACAGGGGGCCATGATGAATCATGATGCATGGGGTCATTCATTAACTTTGACAAGTCTGGCATATTGAGCGTGTCTAGAAAAGGGAGACGGGGTTGCGAAATCTGGCCCCAAGCTCCCTGGAAAGATTGTTGTTGGGGAATCTCAACCCATCTAGGGTTCTGGTAAGCACCATGGCCTGGTTCGGGATTGTAAGACCCTCCTACAGACTGATTCACAAGGAGTTTGTTGGGTACCATTCCAGTAGGAATGTTCTGATGAGGATTGTAAAAATTCCCCCCAGCCAGAGTGGCTCCATATTGGGGGTTTCCCAAGGTATGAAACTGACCTCCTCCGGGTGTGAATCTAGAGGATAAAGGTGGATTCGTCATGCCAAACTTGTTGGTCATAATCGGTATAGAGGAGGTGGGTGTAAAGGATGGAACGTGATCAATAGCTTGTCTACCAGGTTGGTTACTCCATCCACAAGAAATAGGATTAGACCTGGGGTTAAAAGGAGGAACACCTCGAACGATAGGAGTTGTTTCTGGGACATGAGTACCACCAAATGATAATGGAGTGTGTGGAGGAGTTGTGCCCCTAAGTCTAATGCTAGTATTCGTACCATTCGCTGGGATGGAGGTTGAAAACTACGATGTGAAGTTCAACATACCATAGCAAAAAGGCCATAGGGATGGACTGAACATTATAGCCAGGCGAGTGACAAAGATACCCAAAAGGGTTCATGGATATAGGTTGAGTATTCACTATAGGATGGGCAAAGGTGATGATAGGCACCTTCGACACTACAACCATTGTGGTTGAAGGTGTCGAAGGAGTATCTTTAACTATAGTAGGTATGGGAGTCGAGGGACTCCCAATATCTTTCTAACTCAATTCAATACTCATCCTTGTATGACCACAAGTTTGATAATTGGAGGTGTGTGTATGACGTTTGATAACTCTACGCATTTTAGAAGGAAAAGACTCAAAATGTCGTGGTAACTGTAACAAGCGACGAGACCTGCGGGGAAGTTGGTCTGGCTCCATGATGACTCAAGAATCGTGATATAAAAAACAAATCCTAAGGTCATCTAGTAATCAAAGAGCACACCAAAAATAATCAAACGACCAATATGCACACAAATAGGATAAAGTGGTTGAAATGGGCGTCCCTCTCTAAATTAGGTATGCCTCACCCAAGAGGGGCTTGAGACTCCTTTTCTAAAGATCAAAGGTATCATAATCAATTATAAGGGCCCTCATGGGCTTAACAACCAGTCGGTCAGATCCCCCCGGAGAGGTAATCCTCCATAAAGGTTATGTGTTGTCTAACCCTTATCTGACCCAGGGTACTTTCAAAATAACCCCTGTAAGTAACCTATGTGCTACCTAATTCAAGCAACTAAGAAACCAATATGTAATCGATGCACACTAGAACATTTGTAAGTCAGGTCCACCATATGGGCAAGGTAACAAAGCCCGAAACCTCGAAAGCACTTCCTCTCATAGAGGTAAGGGTACTAGCAAGATACCCATATACGAATAGATCCCCATAAATATATCTAATGCTAAGAACGTATCGGGGGATATCCCTTCAACCAACCTCACCTGACCTCGTGCTTAACATTGGTGTAAGCGGAGCCTCCTGATATTACTGATTATACAATGGATTTCTCCACTCCCTTAGTCAGACACATATGTTGATTTAATAGCCTTGGAGAAGTTTACTCATAAAATCATATTCCAAGGCTCTAAATCCTAAGCTAGTTTGTGCACCCTATAAAATGAAATCGTTACTAAATTTTTTAAATTATAGCGTTACTTTTAGTGGCCTTGATTACTAAAAAAGGTGCAGTCATGAAACTAGTGATGTTATGACTCAACAAGTAAAATAAATGAATATGAATACAATGCAAAGTCCTAACTTCAATTCCCAATAAATGATATTCTTTTCAAAATGAAATTCTCAATTCAGTTATGCAATTCCAAATAATATGCAATCTTTCTTTACATGTACTAAGATCAATGATAAAGACTCAAAATATCAAATGCCAACAATGTAAAATGCCTAATATTTTTGTATTTTCAATATAAAAGAAATGAAAATGCAAGGACTGAACAACAACTTGATATAAAAAATCTATTGTATGTAAATAGAGACAAACCAAGTAGGATATGAAGAATGAAACACCCAGCCCAAGGTGCAAGGATAATCAAAATGAAAAGGATGATGAGAAAGGCACCGCCCAAAAATTCAACCAAAGAAAGGTTTCCTGTCACTCCACAGACACTTAACAATAATAACAGAGACCCAAGAAGACTCAACAATCATCAAAACCTACCCAACAACCATCAAACCCAACAACCAAGCAACAAAGGGTGATATACGCGACTGTTCAAGAGAAAATTGCATATACATGCTTCTTCCAAAAGGACAACACATGTATATATGCGACTGTCGGGAAAAAACCCACGTATATGTGTCAAAACACAGCCAAGATAAGGAGAAGGATAATAAACTAAGACTCATAATGAACATAGGTTGTCAAGTAGTCATATGACAAGAAACTCAATATAAAAAAGAGCAATCTAAGGAGAAAAACACTCCAAAGCCCAAAAAATAAGATTTTATCCCTAGTATGGTCGTCAATTATGTTATGAGGAAATCTCTTTATGGATAAGGGAAAACCATAATAGATGGAAATGACTGTAGAAATCAATTCTAATCTCAGGTATGCTATATAAACAAATATGCTAACAAGACAAGATAAAAGGCCTACCTCATCCAAATGTTTGATGATTCCATCGTTGAGCACTTGACTCAAAGAAATACACCTGCAACTTGTCCTCAACAACCAAGAAACCCAAGAATATGGTGATAATATATAATGGTAGCACATTCAATATCATAATCCATCAACATTCATAAAAAATATTCCCATGGAATAAAAATTCAAATATTTGCAAGATATTAATTGGACGAGAAAAGAGTATTTCTATTAAAATGTAATCAGCAGAAGTGAATGAATTACAAACTTCCGTGCCGACATAGTTTGAAACCGAGAAATTAAGTCCCTTCTAGCTAGGCCTCCACCACTTCAATCCTCCACCAAAGGCAAGCTCATATAAGAGAGACAATGAGGTTCTCAATCATGTAGGGAATATCTTGGGGGTTGAACAATGTGTTCATAATTAAAAGGACAAAGGGATGCAAACTCAATATGAAGTGAATAATTTCTCCAGAGTAACTTTTCTCTCAAATTTGAATTCGTCTCCTATTTTCCATAGCTCGGATTTGGGGCATTTGTACCGTTCAATTGGAACTGAAGGGTCATTTCAAAAAGTTTCCAGTATATGGAAGGTCAAGGATCATGGATCTCGTGAAGTGACATGGAAACCTGACACCATTTTTTAATTTTGGGCACAAATCCCAATATACACGGGCTGTAGTGGTGCAACCTGCATATACACATGATGTACAATAGGTAGGGTGCGTATATGTGGAAAAATAATTCTTTTAACTCTAGGATTTGCAAAAAGGGACTTCAAGTCTACATAGGGAAATGGAAAAAGGTATTCTATGCAAGTTTTCATAGGGTGAGGTGAATATTTCTATACCAAAGGGTTTACTGCCAGGGGTCTTTGTCGTGAGGTCTCTTATTGATCGTTGCACGCTGCAGTAAAGGGTTTTCTGTCAGGGGTCTTTGTCGCAAGGTCTCTTAAAACATGTCGCGGGTTAATTGTTTAAATGAATATGTTATAACATATTCATGATTATATATGTTATATAACATATATAATGAGTTGTGTTGCAAGCTCTTCAGTTTTGTGGGATTCAACATTTCGTGTGATGGGTGATGTGATAAAAAGGAGATGCATATCAGGTCCAATCAAAGATTGGCCTTGGGCCATTTGGAGGGTTGGTCAGTTCTCAACTCGTTATCATGTCTCTCATTAACACATGAACGGTAAGTGTAGCGAAGCTCATATTGGGAGGCACTTTGAAAGAGAACTCTTGTCCAATCATTGTGGAGTTTGGGTGTTCATTATGGCTCCTTGTAGGGCTTTACCTCTGTATGCCTTGGTAAAATTCTTGGTGACACATGAGTTGTGTTGCAGGCTCTTCAGTGTTGTGGGGATCAACATTTCGTGTGATGGGTGATGTGATAATACATGAGTTGTGTTGTAGGATCTTTGGTTTTGTGGGATTTGAAATTTCATGTGATGGTTGATGGGATAAAAAGGAGATTCATATTGGGTGCACTCAAAGATTGGCCTTGGGTCATTTGGAGGGTTGGTTCGTTCTCGGCTCATTATCATGTCTCTTGTTAACATGTGAGTGATAAGTGTATTGAAGATCATCTTGGGAGGCACTTTGAAAGATATCTCTTCTCCACTCTCCATGGAGTTTGGCTGATTGTTGTGTCTCCCTTGTAGGATTTTTCATTTGTATGCCTTAGGAAAATTCTTGGTAACACACGAGTTGTGTTGTAGGATCTTTGATTTTGTGGGATTTGACATTTCATGCAATGGGTGATGTGATAAAAATGATTTGCATACTGGGTCCCCTCAAAGATTGGCCTTGGTCCATTTGGAGGGTTGGTTGATTCTCAACTCATTATCATGTTTCTCATTAAAAAATGAGTGGTAAGTGTAGCAAAGATCATCTTGGGAGGCACTTTGAAAGAGAACTCTTCTATTCCACTCATCGTGGAGTTTGGGTGATCGCTGTGGCTCCCTTGTAGGGATTTGTAGTTAGATGTAAAATATCCTAAGGACATAAGGACTGGGAAGTAAGACCTACATATATAGGATGGTCATAGCTATACCATTTTGAGTTATAGAAATAGGTAGTACTCATAAGGATTTAGGTCACTTGGAATTAAATACACCTTAACTTTAAAAGAAAACTATACTTATTGGGACAAGGTGGAGAGAATCCCAAGTATACAGTCTATCCAAGTATGTCTAAATATGAAGTTATATGATAGTGGCTTATTAATCACAAAGAAGGAAGTTAGAGTGTAAGTTCTTTTATCCCTGATCCAATCAAGAAATCTAGGAAAGGATATTTACTTGCCTGTCTACATCGAACAAGGATAAATATGGTAAGGATGCATAGTCAGAGTACATACACTTGAAGTCCAATTAATCTAGATATGAATATTATCTCACCAATTTCAAGTCAATATATCTTATCTAAGTCTCGAACAAAATTTAGAATGTCATTTGGTTCATTTATGAAGCCTTCCTATCATGTGTTTCTCTTATTTATGTGTCTTCCTAATATGAACACTAATGTTGGTCTGCTTTTGAAGTCTCCCTTTATAATCAAGTTTTTCATATATATGAGTTTTACCATTGTTTTTCTACCTCTAAAGTCATTTTTTCCTTCTTTACAAGTTTTTGAATGCTGGTTTCCCTCTAAAGTTGAGTTTGCTCGAGGTCAAATTAAGTGAAAAATAAATAATTCATTGATTATTGTTGAGGTAGCATGCACATGGAATACATGGGATGCTCGACCGGTCTATCCTTCACCCATCCACTTGGTCATTATTTTTATGTTAAAATACATGCCCTAGGAAACCATTATGATTGGTCAAGCTTCATGGTAATTGTAACTTCTAGACATGGAGAGATGATAACTTCTAGACATGATAAAAAAATGATAAAGAGTATAGGTGTTAGAAATATAATTTAGAGGAGAATACAACTGATGATTAAATTTCTGAAAAGGCACTTCATATTTCTCTAAAACATTAGTAGGATAAAGCCTTTATTCTTGATTTAATTAAACAAATGTCAATGTGGATGACCCCTAGGGCACAAAAAGTTCTTTAAACTTGGAAGAAAGTTTATGTGATGAAAATATGTGTATATATAAGAGGAATAATTAATCCTCGAGGAATGCAAATATTACCTTAGTGAAGCATGCATGGAGATGTGGAATCATTACTTTATGTGCAAAACTACAATAGTTTGAGATGATTCTTAATAACAGTGTTGAATGATGGACACAAGGTATGGCTATATTTGTAATGTATGAGATTCACAATTCATTGATACTAGCATATGCCTAACTAATAGGAGATGCATTTTTCATTTCACTCAGTGCTTCATTCATACTTAAACCCTTGATGATGATACAATTCTATCAATAACTTTTATAATGTGATGTGCCACCTTCATGGATTCCTCATCACCTTAGCCTAGAGGTGGGACCTCTTTAGGATGGTTAACTCTTATGTGGTATATTTATGTGCCTTCTTTCCCCTAGTATCTAGCACCTGGTCACTAGTTTGGTTCACTTTGACCTGCACATGTCATTTTATTTTCGAATAAATCTACTATAACCATGTCAAAATTTAGTGCATACAAGCACAAACTGAAATAATTTCAGCGTTGGCCCCATTCACAAGTCACTCTGTGCAGGGACAAATTAAGTGAAAAATAAATAATTCATTTATTATTGTTGAGGTGGCATGCACATGTCATACATGTGATGCTCGATCGGTCTATCCTTCACCCATCCACTTGGTCATTATTTTGAGGTTAAAATACATTCCCTAGGAAACCATTATCACTAAAACAATATATTTTAATAGGTTATACATTTTCCATTCATCTAAGTATATCTCCAAACATTTATATAAGTATTTCCAAAATGTTGCAAGGAAAATATAAGAGAACAAAATGGGGGCATTCTTCATCTTACTTTTGTATTCATTGGAAAAGTGTGCCTAAATATACCTTGACAATCCACTTATAAAGTACTATGTCTCCTTTCCCACAACATGATCTAGTACCTCCCAACTAAAGGGTGTTGTAAGTACATAACGATGTAGCTGGATTTGATTCCTATAAATTTGACACATTCTTGAATTTCTCATTCTCCTATATTCTTTTACTAAATCACAACTACACTAATCTAATACAGTTCCTCTTATAGGAAGATGAGATTAGTTGCCAACATATAACCTATTTATTCTTTTACCTTTAGTTTGATTCTAGAATTAAATATGTAAGTTCTTCTCCCGATAGGATTGGTGTTCAATTTTAGTTATATTTTCATTTCTCTTAACTCTCCTTTCATTCATTTCATCTCAATGAAATTCATAGGGAATATATCAACATAGTCCCTAAATAATGCTACAATCTCTTCTATTTTTTTTCCTAGTAGTTAGATTATAGATCTAGTTTATCACAAACCTACTCATATTGTCTTCATTTAACTCATTATATATTGGGCCTCGGTAGGGTGTAATGGGATACATGACCCACATGCCCTCTTATTTGAATGACATATTTCATTTATTCATATTATTAATACCATTGTTGTTGAAGGCACATTCAATTCTCAATAGTGTTGAATAGTTATATTTTATCATCTAGGATTTCAGTTTCTTCAAAATATACCATTATTTTGACTCATACAAAGTTAACTTCAACATCCTCTAGCTTACTTATGGGAGAAATATTTTACTAGTTGGAAAGGATTAGTTGAATTGGTGACTAAACTAGCCATTGGAATCAAGGATTCCCATCTCCTCCAAATAGTTTTTGGAGGAATGTTTATCTTGAATGTCAGATATAACATACCATATCTAAATTTATAGGTAAACATTTCTATTATGATTCAAAAATCTTGGTCATCTCATGCCTTCGTCTTCTCCATCACCTTGTCTATATTATCCAGTAGTTAGAAAAAATCTATAAGAAAATCATGGTGGATTGCAATGACCCTTATTAATTGGCATCCTTCCCTTTCTCATAGGAGGCAAGTGGGCACTTCCCAAACTGAAAAAATTTCAATGTTGGCCCCATTCACATGTCACCCTGCGTGAGGTAAAATTAAAGAATAATTTCCACTAATTGCAACCTTGTCGTAATATGATCATGATAATGACGATGATAAATACAATGATGGATAATTTCATCTCCTTCATAGTTAGGTTCTAATTTTATCATTTGATTGTCAAATTATTTGTGTGAATCGTATTTGAGTCTCGAAACCCTCCCATACCATCAATGCATGCATCTACTATAACCATGTCAAATTTTAGTGCATACAAGCACAAACTAAAAAACATTCAATGTTGTCCCCAGTCACATGTCACTCTATGCGAGGTCAAATTAAAGAATAATTTCCTCTAATTACAACCTTGAAATGGTGCCATTATCATGAGTAGAAATAGGCCAAATATTTCATTTGTAAGGCCTATGTGGTGGTTTTAGACCCTATGCATGGTTTGGGAGTCCAATAAGTGTATTGTATGCCTTAAGACATTTCTAGTTCCTCCTCATGCCATGTAGATGACTTGGAGATGCATTGTTTGAAAGAATTCAATGTTGGCCCCTTTCACTAGTCGTTCTTTCTAGAAAGTTCTGACGAAGATGCTATAGTAATGATGAATATGTTCATTGAAATGGCCTCATCACAATATGATCATGATAACGATGATGAAAAATATGATGATGGTTAATTTCATCTCCTTCACAGTTAGGTTCTAAGTTTGTCTTTTGATTGTTGAATTCTTTGTGTGAGTCATATTTGAGTCTCGAAACCCTCCCATACCTTCAAAGCATGCATCTACTATAACCATGTCAAATTCCAGTGCATACAAGCACAAATTGAAAAAATTTCAATGTTGGCCCCATTAATAGGTCACTATGTGTGGGGTCAAATTAAAGAATATTTTCCACTAACTAGTAATTAATGGACAACCTTGAAAATTGTTAGACGAACGAAAGTTAAAATTGGAATGATGGTATAAAATTGAATGAGATTCTCTTGGTTTCAAGAATCATATATTCTTTACTGAATAAGGCCAACCACGTGAAGGTGGAAGCTCATATGGCCCCTACCCCCCTCACATCACTCTCAATTCCCCAATACCCAATTTATGTACTATAAAATATTTGAAAGAAACATAGTAAGAATCAAGCATAGAAACTAAGAAAAGAAAAATTTAAGGTAAATGAAAGAGAACAAATCAACTGAAAAAACATATAAATACACAACTCCTGCATTTCAACATTTTGATATCCTTAATCTTCTTCTTCATCCAATTCAACATCCACATCATTTGGTTCATATTTGATGTTGAAAGGATTGGCCATATCAACATCATCATCAATGTTGTCATTTCCAATCATATCATCATCTATATCATCATCAAGAATAGTTTCTCCTACATTTGGTTTGACTTCTTCAATTTCTTCATCTAAAACATCATCAATATCATATTCATCCAAAACATTTCCTAGAACATATCCTTGAACTTCTACGACGTCTTCATATGAGACATGAACTAACTACTCCTCTACATCATATTCTTCTTCAATATCATCTTCTTCCACTACATTATACTTTGTCAACCATCCTCTTGGATCATATCTAACAACATATGACCAATCTCCTCTACCTAGAACCTTTGAGTAAAATACATGTTTGCATTGGCTTGGAAGAGCATAGATCTCTGATCCTAGCCAAACATTCCTTGTATTAACCATGGTAAATTTGTTAGCATGTTGATTAACAGTTCTATCAGGATCAAGTTGATTCATTCGTATCATGTACCATTTCACGTTGAACATAGCTAATTTGAAGGATTTAATGTCACACTCAAGTATATCATCCAAAAACCCATAGTATCGATTTTTAGAGACTTATGGATGTCTGTCACTTCTAGAGGAAACATTAGTATCCTAAAATAATGCAGTTATCCCATGATAAAAAAAAATCATCTTTTAATCCAATTTTTTGATGCGAAATTTATGTTCATTGCACCAGATAGCCTTGTGGTGTTTCAACTCAAATATGTCACACATACAAAATGCATTATCAATTGATAAACATATTTATACTCAGAAATTATACAAATTTATAAGAAACAAAACACGCTATATACTTCAATAAAATATTCAACAAAACTAAATAGTATGGGTGAATATGCTTTCATGTTTATCTTTAAACCATATTCTAAATCAATTTCCCTCTGTGCAAGATTGGTATCTCATTTACGTTCAAATTCTTTGACCAATCTATCGACAACATACCATGATAAATTACCATTATTAGATTGTATACATTGTTCAATCCATTTTTTCATCCAATCAAGATTGTTTGCAATGTATAAATGTATTTCATCCCACTCTCGACTAGTTGTATTAAAATAAAACAATTCACATATAATCAGTTACCATGGTATACCTTCATAATAATGGATTATGTAGGAAGACTAAAAATTAAACAAGCACGATATACATAAAATAAAAAATTCAAATGTATTATAAATCCCCACTATCTACTTACAATTCACTTTCCTCATTCTACCTTTCTGCAATATGTGCTCCCCTTCAAATTTTTTGATGGAGTTGACATCCCAAATGTGATCCACATTAATACTTGCATCTAATTTAGGAATATATTGAGTAATATAAACCATGGTTTGATATACCATATATCCCTCTACCATAGAACTCTTAGGACATGCTCTTTGTCTAACAAAATCCTTCAATGATTTCAAGTGCTTCTCAACCATCCACATTGACCTTGTGTGTACAAGTCCACACTTTTCGATCTCCTCAACTTGGTGTATGAGGTAGTGTTCTTGTGCATTAAAAAATGTCGGAGGTAGATACTTTTGAATTTCACACATTAGACGAGGAATTTGTAACCTCCCATACTTTATATCTTCTTTAAATATTTGTTTAGATGAGAAACATATACAAATGATGCAACACAATTAGAGGTTTCGATAAAAAAGTATATAGTACTACATTACAAGTAAAACACATGCAATCAAATATAAATTGTACAACAAATTGAACAAATTACACTTTGCATATAAATCACCACTTACTCATGTATTTTCCAAGATCATATATAACTTGTTTGACATGGTTGTCAAAGTTGTTTGGGAGAGATAGAGGTATAACATACTATAACATGATAAAAAATGAATCATTATTTATTCCCAAATTAGTAGAAAAAAAACACTACAAGATGTTTCATCAATATAGAAATATATACACCAAAATAATTACCTTAATAAAGGTATGCCAATCATGAGTTTTTACCCCACCTAATTCACATTTCTTTGTTAGGATATTCTTTATGTTTGAAGAAAAACCAGTGGGAAATTTATTTTTTTCAATAACCTCTTTTACATCCTTACTTTTTTACTCTATCAATAACCATGGAAGGGTGCTTATATTTTGGCCTTCTGCATCACTATTTGAATGAATCACACTTTGCATTACATGATTGGCCTCCTTAATGTCATTACAAATCTTGAACATTTTTTCTTTGTCACTCTTTCCATCTAAGATTTTCCATAACATTTCTATTACATTCTTCCCGACATGCACTGTATCAAACAAATGAACAATTTATAGGTTCTACTAAATTGTACATGATAATTTTTTATTCCTTGTGGAAGTGCCCCATTATTAATTCCTTCATGATGACCTTCAAGGTGAAGCATATAAATTAAAGATATTACAACAATACTTGTCAATTAGTAAAATGAACAAAATGCAATAAAAATATAAAATATTCCAAACATTTCATGTATGATACATAGACTATTTGATCCAATATACCTTGACAATTTCTATTATATTGCAACTTCCATAGACGAGGTGTCATTCTCCATGGTTTTATTCCATTCTCTTCTTTCCTATTGAAAAGATGCTTCTCGATACTTCAATACCTATGATTATTATAGAGGAAGTGCCAATAATCATCAAATACCTCCTTTCCTAAACTTCTTGAACGACGAGATTTCATCCTAGGACCACAAATTGGACATGTAAATTTACCCTTTGTTTCAATACCTACAAGAGACAAATTAAATTTATATCAATTATTTGAAGTATGTTTAATGAATGGATTATATAAAAAACATGTATGATATGAACTTCATAAAATTAAACACTATTAAAGTGTAGTGTAACGTTATAACATACCACATAAATGTGTTATCCCTGGGGCATCTTGAATTTTCCATACAAGAATTGCATGGAATTTAAATTCCCTTTGTGCACCTACTGGTCTAGAGATATCATACATAGTGATTCCCTTCCGTAACTCTAGTAAATCTTCGATAAGAGGCTCGATACATACATTCATATATTTGAATTGGTACTTACCTAATTGATTGAAAAATATACAATACATAATTACTACATATATGAGTGAATAAAAAAATATCAAACATAATTATAAGACATAATTGAACATATATGAGTAAACAAACAAATATAAGACATAATTATGAAACAAACAAGACAAATGAGATGTTAGCATGTTAATTTTTTTTATTCTAAACAAATATGTGGAACAATCATTGCCAACATTATGTTGTTTGTAACAAACCTAAAGGTTACGACATCAAGCCTCACATAGCAAGTGCAATTTTTTTTTTTTTCTTTTTTTTTGGGGGGGTGTGAGTATGTAGGAAGGTAATATAGACATTATACTCGACATCGCAACATGTCGACAGACGCAATGCATGAAACTCACACCACAACGCATAATGACCTAACATGAAAGCACATCAAGCACCTGGAAGCAATGTACGTCATTCAACCTACGAAGAAAGTGAATGACTCCCTGCCCGTCCTACCCTGCAATGGTTAGGACCTCCAGGACATATCAGCAACACTCAAGCTCAGGTTCCCATTGATTTTGATCATTTAAGGTCTCAAGGTTGGCGATCGTTCTGAGGAACAAGGAGGTGTCTACATACCACCCCAACCAACCAGACCAAGCCGACTAAGCTAAAAGACAACGTCAAGATCATCTAGGCGCAACCATAATAAAAAGGACACATGTAACTTGAACTTTCACGACGAGTGAGAGTCGTTATCACATTCGTGCATTAAAATACAATTTAGAAACTTAATTGCACAACTTAAAGTATTTTCGCTCGCTATAAGGAATAAGGTAATTCCTATGTTTATGTGCAATTGTGGCCTCTCCTCTCCACCAATGAACCAACCCTTTTTAAGAAAACGCTTCCAAATTTATCCAACATTGAAATATATAGGTCAATTTTAAAGGGTAGATCCACACTAAGAGACTAGGCACTGAATTCCCCACCTCAACACCATTTTGTAGTATCAGGAGGAAGATGAGATAGTTCATTTCAAAACAAAAGGAACCCATGTAGAATATAAGGGAACCCATCCCAATAAATGCATCTTAAATGTAGAAAAACACTAGAAGGATTCCATCATACCAAAGCATAGCCCTTCAGGACATTATCCTATTTTTCCAACACTATGTAGGTATATTTAGTTCCTACTTTTAACCTTCGACAAATGTTCTTGTCCATCCTCTGTCGTTCTTCCTCACCTTGTGTGGTTTCAATTTATTTTCCTTGCATTAATAGCTAGCATTTATGGATCCACTAGAAAACCATAAATACCTCTTTGGGCATATCAATAAAGCTATTCATAAGTTGATCTATTTTAAATTAGGGTTCCCCTTTTAACCACTCTTGTTTATCTTCCCACACAAAATATCTTTGGGCAATCATTTGTTTGTTGTAGGAGGTTTTTAGCACAAAAATTAATATTGTAAATAAGATAAAATTATTGGGCATATACCCAATCTCCAACTATACTACAGTTCCAAGCACTAAGAAATCATCATAACATCGAGGAGACATCACTCCAAAATTAAAGTCAGCGCACATACACATGGAGCGCCAAGGGAAGACAAATGGAAGAGTAGTAAGTGGTCAATGCAATATTATCAATAAATAATAAGAAGAATTCAGAAAAAATATATACACAGTTTCATTTGGTTAAGTTGAAACGTTCATCCATTTTGGTACATTCATAAATATTAGAGCATAAATGAACCCTAGACAGAAAAAAAGGTAAACGCCCAAATTGAATGTCGTCATTATATGGAAGGCAGGCGATATGAAAGCACACAAAAATCACAGTAAATTAGCAATGGAAACCGCTACTCACCATTCATATCACCCTTGACATAAGACGCTATCCTCTACCAGAATTCAACTGTTATCCAACAGTCAATCGCAGAAGGGCAAGTCACACAGGTGGGTACAGTTGTCTGAAGGTTTAATGTATAGTAGTAAATTTGCAGGGGTTGAAAGCCAAAGAACAACCCAATGACCGTTGCTATTCAACCGCGGGCTAACTTGAAACTCAGAGAAAGAAATGGAGTGAAGGATGCGCAGGTTGTCAACACGCAGAGGCAAGATTGGGAAGGGTGCACAGGTGAGGAGGACCCGCGAAGATCAGGCGGCTGGCCTGACACCGAGTTAGAGATGGGGCATTTCCCAAATAACAAAAACATCCATTCTATCTATTAACACCTGAATTCACGAGGTTAAATACAATGATACCCTGTTATCGTTATCTGGTTTAAATATTGATTTCTGCTACACATTAACACACGAATTTGCAAAGTTAAATACAATGATACCATGACATTGTAATCAGGTTGAAATATAAATTCGGTTACACACTATAATAATTTCTCCATCTATAAAATTGTTGTCCACTATATACAAATCCTCTATCACTGGAACACAGGAACCATATCTCTGTATCATACTAGCAATAAAATTCATTAGGAATTTTCATTACTACACTAGAACGCAGAGTAAAAGTTACAATTTTTTTCTATCCAACGCAGAGCTGAGAATCACTGTCACTATCAATGGATTCTCCATCTTGAAGCGCGGAAGAGAATAATCCAATGTCCAAACAGAGCAACATAAGGGTAATGAAATGCAGTCCAAGGTGGTCAACGCAGAGAAAATGGATGCAAGTATCACTATAAAATCCGGCGGGAGTGTAGGTAAAACGCAAGTGAAAAGGAAACATAAGGTAGATTCGCAGAGAGAAACATTAAACGCAGGTGTAAATCGTTACTAGGAAGGGCATAAAAAAATGCAGAGGGCAAAGCGGATCACGAAAGGAAGAGATAAACAATCACATATGTGTTCATTCGCAAAGGCACAATACCACCTATCAACCAGGAACAATCAGAAGGGGTAGACGGTTGACGAGAAATTCCTTTTCTCGCCATCCTCGCACAGAAAAGCAGAGCGTTGAGATCCATAGGTATTTTAACACTAAGGTGACGACCGTAGATCAGGCTCCTAGCCGACTACTTAGGCGAGGACTGGTGAGCTAGGGATGAAGGCTAAACAACCTCAAGGTCACAAACAACAAACAGGGTGGTCACAACATGTGGGTAAACGAAGGCCGTGAGAATCAACAATCATCTAGCTAGGCTCAGAAAAGTTCATTCATCAATGTAAACATCCAATCTACTTAGATAATCAACATGCAAATCCAATCATAAAACCTACAACATTCTACCATTCAAACGAAGAAAGCGTATCGTTTCATGTTCGCCCGCTCCGAGTGACGTCCTCGCGCTCCGTGCGAATCCCGCTCGTCGACCGTCGAGACTTCACCGGTACCTCCTAGCCAATGCTATGGGTACTCTTCTTCCCCCTTAGCCCCCCGAGCCGCAAAGGGGCCACACACACTATCCAGAGGTTTCATCTAGCTCCTAGCTCGCCTTGCAAGGCCGAGCTACCACTCCTCTCTGAGCTGGGTATCCCAACTCCCACAAGTAAATCAGTCAAGACAATATTTCTGCAGCGTAACGTTACAAAAACAGAAGATGATCCTTCTTCCTTCTTCCTCCTTCAATATATAGAGTTTCAAACTTCCTTTCTTTCCTAAAATCTCATTTAATTAAAGTTTTTAAAATAAATTCTTAAAAATTCCTCTCCGTACAAGTGTCCCCCATCCCCTACATTCCTCCATAAATTAATTTCTTTAATTAAGTAATTATCTCTATTTCCCTCACCCACCTAGAGTTACTCCTAGAATCACTCCTCGGTGTCCCCAAAATCCCTTACAGGTTTTAAAGGCTTTCCCTATTATGAAATTGCTATTTTAGTTTAGAATTAGAAAGCTCTTAATGGTAGATTCTTTACTAAGTTGACTTTCCGCTTTTTCCCTTAAGTTCCCCTTTTTCCCTTTTTATGTTACCTCTTTTCCGTAGTTTCCTATTTTTTGATTTTACCACATTCCCCTTTTTACTTAGAACTCAAAAAGGCAGGTGTGGAAATTAACCTTTTTTCCCTTTCCTTATTTAATTAATATATTTTAATTTATCGAGGTAATAAAACAATTAATTCCCTTTTTAAATTTTAATGCAACAGATTTTTTTGAAACAATTTATTTCTTACCCCCTTCATGTTACAAGATTTAATGAAGATATAATTATTATTCATGCGTTTTTATTATTATTATTATTTTTATTATATATATATTTTTATAGAGAGATAAAATTTTACCACTAGCATAGTTTAGACTTAAGCCTTAAATTTTCGTATGGGGCGACATTTAATTAGGGAATTTGTTTTAAAAATACTTAACACATTATTCGTCCTAAGGCCATCTATGTTCATTCCTCTATCATCAACAATGTGACATGCCCTTCAGGACGCACTAGGTGCTCCAAGGGTGCCACTCGCCTCATATGTTCCCTTGTGCGATGTGCCCTTCAGGACGCACCACGTGCTCCAAGGGTGCCACTCGCCTCTCTCCATTTTTCTTGTGCGACGTGCCCTTTAGGATGAACCACGTGCTCCAAGGGTGCCACTCGCCTTTTGACTGACTTGGTAGACATCAATAACCCCTGGAGTCAATACTCCGCCAGGTGAACTTGTGGGAGACTAAGGGCTTCTAAGGAATAAGGCCCCTGCCTTATTGCGCGTCCCTTAGAATCATCGTGAGCGACTGTCGCAGTCTGCCCTCATGACATCGTGGGTCCTCTCGAACTAGGTAATCGTTAATCTACAGTTCGAGCCACGACGGGAATGCTAGTAGGCTGTGGCAGGGCTGTTGTCCATGCCTCTCCCTCAACATCTTTGGTAGTCGTGTGTGACCCGTTTACTCCATATGTGAGTCTGGTCGGCAAGCTATCGTCAGCCTGCATCATCAACAAATCATGTCAGAACATATCCACATCATATCATCTAATCAGATGCACTAATATCACAGTAAAACAATCAAACCCCAATGGCACACTCCCTGACTCGATCCAGAGTCCAAGGGGTTCTATCGATGCCTCTAAATCTTTGAGGTCCAAAATCCTACACACTCAATAAAACCGAGTCAATAGCACATGTCTATGTCAAAGCGGTAAAACAACATGTCATCAACCCATAACGCCTCATAATCAAAATCAAAATTTTTAATAGCATAATAATCCGGATCACTTGCGAGCAAGTGTCCTCAAAGAATAAGTTCGCTCAGTGCGCTAGAGCGGGATGTTACATACACCCCCTCTTGGTCTAAACTTCGTCTTGAAATTTCACAGTATATATGCCAAAATAAAGTATATCACAGTGTCATATGTCTATCTATAAAAAAAATGGAATCTTCTGGCGCATATCATATGCGTCCTCCCAGGTCGCCGAGTGCGGACTATAGTTGTCCCAACCCGGACCTTGACTTGATCTACTATTACCGGCGTTGTATGAGATGTGATATAAGATGCAGATTGGCTCGGCCGTAAGCCCTCATCCGGCGCCTACCGAGATTGCTCAAGTCAAACATGTCATCCGACGCCTACCAGGTGCTCAAGTCAAACATGTGTAGGATCACTAATATAATGTCTCAAAACAGATACATGAAAAACATCGTGCATACGCCTCAAAGAATCAAGCAAGGCTAGTCGATAGGCCACATGCCCCTTTCTCTCCACAATCTCAAAAGGTCCCACGAACCTAGGAGAGAGTTTAGCTCCCTTCCCAAACTTGATCGAACTCTTGTGTGGTTTAACCCGCAAGAAGACTCGATTGTCGACCTCGTAACTAAGGTTGACACGGTGCGCATCGGCATAACTCTTCTGTCGATCATGCGCTTCTTTAATCCTTTGTCTTATTGTTTTCATTTTCTCTTCCATTTCTTGGATCTCTTTTGGTCCCACGAGGACCCTATCCTCAAGATGATCCCAAGTCAAAGGCGCCCTACACGGTCGCCCGTAAAGAAATCCAAAGGGTACCATCTTAATGGTGCTCTTGTAACTGTTGTTATAAGCGAATTCCACCAGTGGCAAGAATTCTTCCCAAGCTTTTGTTGGTCCATTCGTACATGCACAACATGTCTTCTAAGGTTTGGTTCATTTGTTTGGTTTTCTCGTCAGTCTTCGGGTGATACGCAGTAGTAAATTTAAGTTGGGTTCCCAAGGCCTCTTGGAAACTCGTCCAAAATCATCCAGTAAACACCGATCCTCGATCGGATATAATCCTCTTAGGCACGCCATGCAGCCTCACAATCTCCCTGATAAAAACTCTAGCTATGTCAGGTGCCTGATACGTCGTACACACAGAAATACAGTGAGCACTCCTTGTCAGAGTGTCTACTACTACGAAAATCGAGTCATGTCTCCTTGCCGTCAGTGGCAATCCAACAATAAAATCAATCGAAATAACCTCCCATTTTGATTCTGGAATAACACGTGGTTGTAGTAATCCTACTGGGTGTCTATGTTCAGCCTTTACCTGTTGACATTCTAGACATCTGACCACATAGTTGACTATGTCGGCCTTCATTCCCCTCCAGAAGAATAAGGGTCTAAGGTATGCCCTCATCTTCATGACTCCCGGATGAGCCCTGTATACTGCTCTATAATCCTCGCTTAGGATCAACATCCTCAACTCATCGTTTGGCAGTATGTAGATCTGACTTTTAACCTCAACAAACCATCTCTATCAAATGAAAATCCCTCAATTCGTGGTACCATCATTGTGTTTTGTCCGATAAAACCCTCGACCTCCTTGTACCAGTCATCGTCACGCTGTAAGGTTAGAGTCTTTTCATGAAGATTCGTCTGAATGGCAACACCGAAAAGACGCGTGGTATCCGACTCAAGGCATCCGCCACTCTATTCACTATTCCTTTTATGTAAGTAATCTCGAAGTTGTACTCGCTAAGAAATTCCGACCAATATTGTTGTCGCGCGTTCAGGTCGCTTTGCGTAAAGATGTGTTGTAGTCCACAATGGTCAGTCCTTGGTTCAAATTTTCGTCCGACAAGGTAGTGTCTCCAAACCTTCAAGGCATATACGATGGCTAACAACTCCAAATCGTGCGTCGCATAGTTCTCCTCATGCCTTCTCAGTTTCCTCGAAATGTAAGCGATCACTCGTCCGTCTTGCATCAAGACTCCGCCTAAGCCTTCCTTGGATGCGTCAGTGCATACCAATAAATCCGCGTCCATGTCAGGGACTTTTAGTATTGGTGTTGTTGTCAACGACTCCTTGAGCCTCTGAAGTGCTTCCACGCATTTCTCGGTCCAAACAGACTTCTTATTCTTCTTCTGCAACTCCGTGATCATATTTTCTATCTTTGATAATCCCTGGAGGAACCATCAATAGTATCCTGTTAACCCATGAAGCTACGCACTTTCGGGACATTCATCGGTGCAGGCCATTCCATAATAGCCTTGACCTTGGCTGGGTCCACGGCGATGTTTTCGCTGGAAATGACATGCCCTAAGTAGTGAATCCTTGATTGATAAAAAGAGCATTTGGACAACTTCCCATACAGTTTGTTCTCTCGCAGACACTGTAGTACCAAGTGCAACTGCTTGTCATGGTCCTCCATCGTCTGAGAGTAGGTCAAAATATCATCAATGAATACTTGGACGAACTTGTCCAAGTACTTGCGGAACACCCCGTTCATCAAACTCATAAATACTCCTGGGGCGTTTGTCAGTTCCAACGGTAAAACAGTAAACTCGTAATGTCCAAACCTCATCTTAAAGGAGGTCTTAGGGACATCATCCTCCCTGATCTGTAACTGGTGATACCCTGATCACAAATCGATCTTGGAGAACACCGTAGCGCCCTTCATTTGATCGAGCAGATCATCATTTCTCGGAAACGGATATTGATTCTTGATCGAGGCCTTGTTCCGTTGACGATAGTCAATGCAGAGCCTCCATGACCCATCCTTCTTTCATATGAAAATAATAGGTGCACCCCATGGTGACACATTAGGACGTATCAGTCCCAGGTCCAACAACTCCTTCAGTTGCATTTTCAACTCTTGTAACTCCGGGGTCGACATCCAATAAGGCGTTCTTGCTATCGGTTCACCCCCGGGTTTAGGTCTATGGTAAACTCCAATTCCCTCTTGGGAGACATCCTAGGTAACTCCTTCAGTCATACATTCGCAAACTCTCTCACCACCGGAAGGTGTTCTAGACCTTCCGCTGCTCCCTTCTCGTTTAACGCAAGGTTCGCATAAAGTTTGCACCCCTTGCGCATGCTCTTCTGTAGTTGTAAGGAAGAGATGAACCTCAGGGAAACTCCCTGGTTCCGTCCTACGATCACATGTCTTTGTCCCTCGTCATCGACCAAGATCAACCATTTCATCTTACAGTGGAGTATCGCCTCATGTGACTCCAACCAGTCCATACCAATTACGACATCATAAGATCCTAAGATCTTGATGTACAGGTTGGACCTCGTGACAAACTCTCCCAGGTTAAGGATATAGCCCGTAAGCTTCCCTCCAACCTTCTGTTTGGTTCCCGAATCCATATCTACGAAGCTAATCTCGTCCTGTTTGACTGCCTTTACCTTAATCCTTTTTAGCACTGCACCAGAAATGAAACTCTCGGTAGCACCGGGATCTATCAAAATACTAAGGGTCTGGTCAGTGACGGTACCTGTCATCTCGAGAACAGTCGACTGATGCTCTGCCTAGCGGTTATTCATCGCTGCAAGAATCCGATGGGCCTTGCCCATATCTCCCACAGTAGTGGGTCTAGCTGATCTGGATGCTCTGGTCCTCTCCACAGGACAGTCGCGTTGGTAGTGTGGCTCCCCACACGTTCAACACCCCTTCTTCAACCCAGTAGTCCTAGTACCCGAAGTAGAGGATGACGGCCCACCGGCCTGGAATCTTGGTCAGTTCTGCTGAACAAGCCTAAACTGCTACGGCGGCGGTCGACACTACTGTTGATGCTGTGGTCCCTGATAAGGTGTCCGATGTGGCGGCGTCGGTCATCGAGGTGTAGTGAAAGTGGATCCCCTCAGGAAGCCACGATATCCTGGTGTATGTCTGGCTAGTGTCTAATGCTGTTGTGCTCCAGATGAAACCTGCCCTACTGGTCTCACTGGAGTCCTAGTTTGACCCCTGCTGATAAGCTCCTCCTCTGCTATGAGGGCCTTCTGGACGACATCATGCAAGGTTGGAGGCATCAAAATCCTAACCTTGGCATGTAGGCCATTGTTAAGGTCGAACATGAACCTGTTAACCTTAAGTTTCTTAGTGTTAAGGTGCGGGGCATACCGGAGCAGCTCCATAAAACGGGCCTCGTACTCGGGCACTATACGACCTCCCTGTCATAAGGCGTTGAAATCATTGAGCTGACGCTCAATGAATTCCTCTGAAAGGTGCCTCTCTCGGAACCGTTCCTCGAAGATTTTCCATGACACGTCTTTGACGGCCATGTTCAGCTGCGGTAGGAGCGTCTTCCACCATAGAAGAGTGCTCCCCTTCAGTTGAAAGATCGTCATGCATACCTTCATGTTGGAGGTATAAGCGTGAAGCGTGAAGCACCACGCCTTCCTCTACAACCATGCATCGATGACACCGCCATCCGTGACACTCGTGGACGCTAGAAATCAACTCTCTCTTATCCTTGGTGGAAGAAAATGGTGCTTGCTAGGGCGTGTTGTGGACCCTCCGGGGTACAGGTGCCCTTGCCTCTACTCGGTACCGATGGTGAATCAAGGCCCTTTGATAAAAATTGAAAGGGCCTTGTCCGACCGTCTTCTCCCTTACAACTAGTGAATCTAGCCCAAGGACTTATGCTTCCCTTTAGGGGGTTCGAATTCGAGGGTGCAAGAACTTCTGGAGGCGCCGCACCTCCTTCCACGACACCACGTCGTGAACCTCAGAGACGTCCTCTAAATGCGATCCCGCAAGGACACACTAAGGTTTTCAATTAATGCAAGGGTTAAAACTCACGGGTTATTGCAGTGGGAAGCCTGGTGATCCACAGTCGCAGGGTTGAACCTGGCTTTGATACCATATGTAACAAACCTAAAGGTTACGACATCAACCCTCACATAGCAAGTGCAATTTTTTTTTTTTATTTTTTTTTTCGGGTGTGAGTATGTAGGAAGGTAATATAGACATGATACTCGACATCACAACATGTCGACAGACTCAATGCATGCAACTCACACCACAATGCATAACGACCTAACATGAAATCACATCAAGCACCTGGAAGCAATGTACGACATTCAACCTACGAAGAAAGTGAATGACTCCCCACTCATCCTACCCTGCAATGGTTAGGACCTCTAGGACATATCAACAACGCTCAAGCTCAGGTTCCCATTGATTTTGACCATTTAAGGTCTCAAGGTTGGCGACCATTCTAAGGAACAAGGAGGTGTCTACATCCCACCCCAACCAACCAGACCAAGCCGACTAAGCTAAAAGACAACGTCAAGATCATCTAGGCGCAACCATCATAAAAAGGACACAAGTAACTTGAAATTTCATGACAAGGGAGAGTCATTATCACATTCGTGCATTAAAATACAATTTACAAACTTCATTGCATAACTTAAAGTATTTTCTATCGCTATAAGGAATAAGGTAATTCCTATGTTTATGTGCAATTGTGGCCTCTCCTCTCCACCAATGAACCAACCCTTTTTAAGAAAACGCTTCCAAATTTATCCAACATTGAAATATATAGGTCAATTTTAAAGGGTAGATCCACACTAAGAGACTAGGCACTAAATTCCCCACCTCAACACCATTTTGTAGTATCAAGAGAAAGATGAGATAGTTCATTTCAAAACAAAAGGAACCCATGTAGAATATAAGGGAAYGCATCCCAATAAATGCATCTTAAATGTAGAAAAACACTAGAAGGATTCCATCATACCAAAGCATAGCCCTTCAAGAAATTCTCCTAGTTTTCCAACACTATGTAGGTATAGTTAGTTCCTACTTTTAACCTTCGACAAATGTGGCTGTCCATCCTCTTTCGTTCTTCCTCACCTTGTGTAGTTTCAATTTATTTTCCTTACATTAATAGCTAGCATTTATGGATCCACTAGAAAACCATAAATACCACTTTGGGCATATCAATAAAGCTATTCATAAGTTGATCTATTTCAAATTAAGGTTCCCCTTTTAACCACTCTTCTTTATCTTCCCACATAAAATATCTTTGGGCAATCATTCGTTTGTTGTAGGAGGTTTTTATTTGGGCAATCATTCGTTTGTTGTAGGAGGTTTTTAGCACAAAAATGAATACTGTAAATAAGATAAAAATATTGGGCATATACCCAATCTCCAACTATACTACAGTTCCAAGAACTAAGCAATCATCATAGCATCGAGGAGACATCACTCCAAAATTAAAGTCAGCGCACATACACATGGAGCCCCAAGGGAAGCCAAATGGAAGAGTAGTAAGTGGTCAATGTAACATTATCAATAAATAATAAAAATAATTCAGAAAAAAATATATATACAGTTTCATTTGGCTGAGTTGAAACATTCATCCATTTTTGAACATTCATAAATATTAGAGCGTAGATGATCCCTGGACAGAAAAAAAGGTAAACGCCCAAATTGAATGCCGTCATTATATGGAAGGCAGGCGATATGCAAGCACACGAAAATCGCAGTAAATTAGCAATGGAAACCGCTACTCGCAATTCATATCACCCTTGACATAAGGCGCTATCCTCTACCAGAATTCAACTGTTATCCAACAGTCAATCGCAGAAGGGCAAGTCGCACAGGTGGGTACAGTTGTCTGAAGGTTCAATGTACAGTAGTAAATTTGCAGGGGTTGAAAGCCAAAGAACAACCCAACGACCGCTGCTATTCAACCGCGGGCTAACTTGAAACTCAGAGAAAGAAATGGAGTGAAGGACGCGCAGGTTTTCAGCACGTAGAGGCGAGATTGGGAAGGGTGCACAGGTGAGGAGGATGCGCGGAGATCAGGCGGCTGGCTCGACACTGAGTTAGAGATGGGGCATTTCCCAGTTAAATACAGTGATACCATGACATTGTAATCGGGTTGAAATATAAATTCGGTTACACACTATAATAATTTCCCCATCTATAAAATTGTTGTCCACTATATACAAATCCGCTCTCACTGGAACACGGGAACCATATCTCTGTCTCATACTAGCTATAAAATTCGTTAGGAATTTTCATTACTATACCAGAACGCAGAATAAAATTTACGATTTTTTTCTATCCAACACAGAGCTGAGAATCGTTGTCACTATCAATGGATTCTCCGTCTTGCTGCGCGGAAGAGAGTAATCCAATGTCCAAATAGAGCAACATAAGGGTAATGAAATGCAGTCCGAGGTGGTCAACGCAGAGAAAATGGATGCAAGTATCACTGTAAAATCCGGCGGGACTGTAGGTAAAACACAGGTGAAAAAAAACCATAAGGTAGATTCGCATAGAGAAACATTAAACGCAGGTGTAAATCGTTACCAGGAAGGGCATAAAAAAAATGCAGAGTTCAATTGATCAACGCAGAGGGCAAAGCGGATCACAAAATGAAGAGATAAACAATCACAGAAGTGTTCATTCCCAAAGGCCCAATACCACCGGTCAACCAGGAATAAAAATATAAAATATTCCAAACATTTCATGTATGATACATAGACGATTTGATCCAATATACCTTGACAATTTCTATTATAGAGCAACTTCCATAGACGAGGTGTCATTGTCCATGGTTTTTTCCTATCGAAAAGATGTTTTTCGATACTTCAATACCTATGATTATTATAGAGGAACTTCAATACCTATGATTATTATAGAGGAAGTGCTTATAATAATCAAATACCTCATTTCCTAAACTTCTTGAACGACCAGATTTCATCTTAGGACCACAAATTGGACATGTAAATTTACCCTTTGTTTCAATACCTACAAGAGACAAATTAAATTTATATCAATTATTTGAAGTATGTTTAATGAATGAATTATATAAAAAAACATGTATGATATGAACTTCATAAAATTAAACACTATTAAAGTGTAGTGTAACCTTATAACATACCACATAAATGTGTTATCCCTGGGGTATCTTGAATTGTCCATACAGGAATTGCATGGAATTTAAATTCCCTTTGCGCACCTACTCGTCTACAGATACCATACATAGCGATTCCCTTCAATAACTCTAGTAACTCTTCGATAAGAGACTCGATATATACATTCATATATTTGAATTGGTACTTACCTAATTGATTGAAAAATATACAATACATAATTATTACATATATGAGTGATTAAAAAAATATCAAACATAATTATAAGACATAATTGAACATATATAAGTAAACAAACAAATATAAGACATAATTATGAAACAAACAAGACGAATGAGATGTTAGCATGTTAAATTTTTTTATTCTAAACAAATACGTGGAACAATCATTGCCAACATTATGTTCTCCCTCTTTATTGACATCCATGGAGGAATGTTATTGCTGATAACAAAAACATGCCACACCGAGTAAGTAGATCTAAGCTCTCCAAATGGATTGACACCGTCATCTGTTAATGAAAGTCTAAGATTACGAGGTTCATCTTTAAAATGTGGCCATATTTCATCTATCTTCTTAAATGAATATCCATCTGTAGGAATTCGAAGAACAACATATTTACTTCTATTCTTTGCATGGTAATCCATAAATTGTGTTATGATTTTGCACCTGAACAATCACTGCAAACATGGAATTATGAGAATATAATGAAGAACCTTGTGAGGCACCTTTTTTGTTGCTCGATCGGTTCAATATCTACTAATTTGACATTTCAAGCATTCTTCTTTCAACGCATCTTCTCCATAATATAGAATATGATCATCAGGACATGCATGAATAGCTTTATACTCCATTCCAATATCTTTCATAATGGAATGTAAATCTTGGTATGTGTGACATAAAACATTTGACGATAGTAACAAAAATTCACCTAACAATCTACAACATAAAAAATCAATATTGGTTAATGTAAAGAATATTAATCATACATATTGCATCCAAATTTTACAGATGATCAACTAACAATAAAAATAGAGGAAACAATAAAACCTTTACATCATGTACTAAGTGTGACAAAATATATTACATACCTTAGCATCCATGTGACACAAGTGTTTGACAAACCATTCGTAGCCTTTAAGTTCACCAACAACAATATAACAAAGAGAAGACTTGTTTTGGAGCCTTCATAAAGAGGTTGACTTTCCTTCTCAATTACAGGTATATCAAAAACACCATCAAGTTGGTCGTCATCAACATCCATTCCAACATTATTAAATGTCTCCTAGATCAATATATTTGTCCCATCTTCTTCAACAATGTTATTAGCATCATCATCTTCTTCCATAGGATCATTAACTTGATCTTAAATATTTTATCCATGTTCCTGAACATGCGCTTGCACAACCATATCTTCCTCCATGGGTAGTTCCCTAGGGCATCGTTCCATTATAATTATGAACAATCAAGTAATATTAGTGTATATAGAAAATATTAAAATGATACAAAATTTTACAAATATAATATAAGAGAACAAGGACAACAAAGACAAATACATTCAACCAATATGGCATCTCCACTTTCCATTAATGATTTCTGTTTAAAAACCCCTAACTCAACCTAAACCCTTAATCCCTAACCCTAAACCTCTAACCCCTACACCCTAAAACCCCATTAACCTCTAAATACCCTAGGACCTAAACCCCCTAAATCTACCTTAACCCCAAACCCCTTAACCACTAAGCCCTAATTTTTCCTTATTAACCCTTAAACCATTAAAATATTAACCCCTTACACCTTTTACTTGATCCATGAGGATCTCGGTGGCCACCCACCTTTTCCATCTATCTCAAAACAGTTTTTTGGCAACTTACTATTTTTAGTAGTTTTTTAGTTTGTGAACTTCCAGGGCCATTTTGAGGGACTAAACGATAAATTTTCGCGATATGGCACCTCAATGATATACAAAGTTTCTAATTGATCCCCCTAAATTAATATCCTCGTCAATACCTTTCCAATGAGCTATCATGCGCCCTAAATGGAGATCGTATGCAAAAGTTATGACCTCAGGGAGTTGATGTACTAACTTACCCCAACGAGGCCCAAAACACTTTTGGCGCTTCATCTCATAGGGTTAGGTTTTTGGGATTTCTAGGGTTTTGACATTCATGTTTATTGTAAAAACGGATTTAGAGCCTCATTGTACTCATCTTCTTACGAATGAATGTAGCCATCACATCTCTTCTCAGAGATAAGATGCCACCATTCTAACAAGCTTGTTTTCAGTATGCATTTTATAGTTTTCAGCATAATTATTATTTAATAGAAGTTAGGTTTTACTATATATCTATTAGTGTTCACTATGTCTCTATGTTAATATTATAAATCTATGGTTTCATTTCATTCCGCTCATAAATATGGATCATTGGTATTAGAGCGGTCTAATCCTTGTCATTTTTTTAATGCATGTCCCCGACGTGGTCACGATATAGAGAGTTGAGTCTCGAGCTTGTTTCTCTTGAGGACAACTGATCTCACATGCCCAAGAAACCATCCATGGTGGGAGAAACGAAATATGACATGACAAGATATCATTTCAAAATGTTGCTTGAGGAAACCATTGATCGAAAAAGGAATGAGATGATGGACAACTTTGCACAAATCCTTCAATGTTTGCCAACAAGCAATGCTTCCACCTCAAGCGGAGGCACCGACCCCTTCAATGTAAAAATCAATTTTCATATTCCTATATTTGAAGGTAAAATAGATGCAGATGCCATAGATAAATGGTTAAACCTTCTAGAAGGGTATTTTTGTGTCCACAACTTTTTCGATAGAGAAAATATTACATTTGCACTCCTCAAGGCCGTCCCCCATGTGAAATATTGGTGGGAGACTTTCTGTGAGAAAAATGAAATAGAGGGATCCACATTATTTTCAGTTGCACCCACATGGGGTTTCTTCAGGGATGTTATTAAGGAACAATACTACCCTATTGGAAGTTATGACGACTTGTATACAATATGGACCACACTACGACAAAAAAAAGACCAAAATGTGCCATATTTCACTAATGTCTTCCATACCTTGAGCACCAAGATGGGTATCAAATATTTTGAGTGACATGTGGTTCTCAAGTACCGCGATGGTATGCATAAATACATACATAAATAAATGGAGTTTTTGGACATCTCATCCTTGGGCATGACCTAACGATATACCATCAAAATTGAGCAGAATTTGAAACAAAAGACACAACAGTTTGGGTCTAGGAAACCCTTACAGAAGAAGTAGGGAAAAAGAAGTCCCAACCCACAAAACAAAGGATAGAGAAAATATGAGAAACCTCAGGACAACCATTCCAAGCTGCAAGAAAATAAGGACAATGGGAAGACAAATAAATATACCAGGAAGTGGTGTGACTTCCATAAGAGCCCCTGGAATAACACTGTTGATTGTTGCTCAAAGCAGTCATTGGTGGCTGAGGTAAAAGACTCTAAATAAAATGTGGTTTTCAACTCTAAGTCAAAATTAGAAAAGGGGAGACATATCATTGACACAGAGCCCAGTGCCACTATTGCTACCACCAAGAGCCAACCCAGTGAACCTAATGAGCTAGAGGAAGGAAATCACCTCTTTTATTCATATATGTGGGTGAAAGGAGCTCTGTTGCACTTCATTGTTTATAGCGGTAGCCAGAAGAACCTCATATCAACATAGGTCATTAAGAGGCTATCCTTTTCGACAATGACACACCTGCATCCCTACACCATCAGATGTCTCCGTCAAGGAAGTGATGTTCGTGTCAACCAACAGTGCCACTTGTCGTACGACATCAAGCCATGAATTTTGTGATGTTATTTTGGGCCAACCTTATTTATGGAAATTTCATATTGTATATGATTCTAGGCCTCACAGTGTTATTATTACTTTGAACATAAAATTGTACACGATATCCGAGGTAGTCCCATCTAGTGTTATTTTCTTGATCTCTGCCAAGCAATGTAGGAATGTCATTTCTCATACTGGGAATTTTGTCTTCTTCATGATTCACTCTCAGAGTGAGTGAAATTTTGCAACCACACCCATGGTCTATGGGACTGAACTCTCCATGCAGTAGAAGAAAGTGGATAAGGTCGTGGAAGAATACAAAGATATCTTCTCATCACCTAATCGGGTACCTTTGCACTGTCAGGTCAAGCATCCCATCTATTTGACCCTTGATGCACTACTACCCAATGGGATAGTCTATCGTCGTTCTCTGCTAGAAAATGAGGAGATCAACCATCAAATCCAAGAAATGATCCACAAGGGGCACATCTACCGGTACTCGATTCCCTGAATTGACGATCTCATTGATCAACTCAAGGGTGCCAAATACTTTAGTAATATTGACACGAAGTCTAGCTACCATCAGTTCCTAATAAAACAAACATATGTATGGAATACTTCCTTCAAGTCAAAATAAGGTCTTTTAAAATGGTTATCCATGCCCTTTGGTTTGAAAAATGCACCAACAAATTTCATGAGGATGATGGATGATATCTTGCTGCCTTTCAATAGTTATTTTGTGGTAATGTATTTGGATGACATCCTCCTCTACATCAATACTTTGGTAGAACACTTGCAACATATTCAACAGGTTCTACACACTTTGTGAAAGAACAAGCTATATGCCAACTTGGAAAGAATCTCCTTTGACATGGACATGGTCCAGTTCTTAGGATACATTTTTTATGTGCATGGTGTGCATGTTGATCCATCCAAGATCCAAGTCATTCGAGACTAGATGAGCCCAACCATGCTCACTGAGCTTCAGATCTTCTTAGGCCTTGCCAATTTCTATTGCAGGTTGATGTTGGGATTCTCCCATATTGCATGGGCCCTCAGCCAAATAACCAGGGGTGGTGGTAAGTAAAAATTTGTGTGGGGCTTGTACCAATAGAAACAAATCCTAGTAATTTAAGTACCTTACCTGCAACATCCCTTTGAGATAAAGACATATCCTTGAGACTATGATGTGGGTGTAGTCATCACTTAGCATGGCCACCCCATGGCCTATCATAGTGAGACACTATCAAATGTCTCCTGTAAGTACCCTACTTATGACAAATAAATGTACTCCATTGTGAAATCCTTCTTTCAGTGGAGGAATTACATTCTTGGGAAGGATATAGTCATCCACACTGATCATAAGTCGTTGCAGTTCATGTAGACACAAGGAAAAATACAGAATCACCACCATCAGAAGTGGTCCACATATTTGCAGCAGTTCCACCTCAACATCAAGTATAAAACAAGAAGTACCAAGTAAGTCAATGATTTCCTTAGCCGAAC
Organism: Picea sitchensis; assembly: GCA_010110895.2. Lineage (NCBI taxonomy): Eukaryota > Viridiplantae > Streptophyta > Pinopsida > Pinales > Pinaceae > Picea > Picea sitchensis. The sequence continues at coordinate 474,494 of SNQJ01S0001100.1, forward strand.
TATAGTCCCATCACTCACCACAGTGATCAATTCTTGTGGCCACGAGACCTACATATGGCCCCACCTCTATGAGACAGATCTGAGCTTCTCCAACAACTACCAGATTTTGGGCGGAAACACAACTGTCCCTAATTTCCATCTTTAGGATGGTTTGTTGTGCCATATGGGCCATGTTTGCATTCCATCAAGCGAGTGAATATGATTTGGGAATCTCACTACAGTTGGATGGCAGGACACTTCAGCGTGTAAAATACAATGGCAGTGTTGCAACGACATTACTACTGGTCGAAACTTCGACAGGATGTCAACAAGTATATTTGGTCCTGCACTTCCTGCATTATTGCCAAACCAAACACTAATAAAAAAGGCTTGTACACTCCTCTTCCTACTCCTGACAAGAACTCGAAATCCATCTCAATGGAATACATGTTCGGCCTTCCATCCACCAAGTGAGGACACAATTTTTTTTTTGTGGTTGTTGATCACTTTTCCAAGATGGTGATTATGGATGCCTGGAAGAAGAGAATCATAGAAGAGGCCACTACCAAGCTCTTCTTTGAACGAGTGTGGGAACAATTTGGGATCCCACAAACCATTATCTCATATTAGGACAACCAATTCCTCAACACATTTTGTTTGAGCCTCTTTCCACTGCAGAACACCAAGCTCACCAAGTCTACTACCTTCCACCCCTAGATGGATGGCCAAACCAAGGTCATCAACCAAATGATCATGCACATCCTGTGAATGTAAAATTCCAAGCACCCCCACACCTAGGATTAGAGTCTTCTCTATGTTCAACACAAGTACAACAGAGCGATACATAGCCCAACTAGCTACATCCCCTTTCAGGTGGGGTTGGGATTTCAACCATTGGGTCCAATGGATGTTTCCCTACCCTTTGCGGCCACTCAGGAAGACTTGTGGCATGCTCCAACTGGAACTGACAAATCCACCCAGTTCATTGAGTGGATCCAATACATCCACCAACATGTTCAAGATATTTTATAGACGTCCAATGACAAGTACAAGTAATACCATGATCCACATCGGGTGCCACACCAGTTTCAGGTGGGAGACAAATTTTGGTTTCACTTTCAGAAATAATGCCTTACAGGGCCTCATTGGAAGCTTCATCCACTATGTTATGGACCCCACACCATCACCAAGGTTGTGGGTAAAAATTATTTTGAGCTCAACCTTCCCCCTTTTCTTGGCTTGCACCCAGTGTTCAATGTGGACCTCTTTTGGCGTTATTTTCCACCATTATTGGACACCTCAGAGATAGCAAAACAATTGACACCAATAGAGATCAACCTTGATTTCATGGAACAACAATCCAATTATTATATCATGTATACACAGTTCAATTTCACTCATTAGCAGAGGATCCAACTTTATTGGGTTGTCAAAGAAGGGATGCTCCAACACCAAGGCAAGTAGTTCACCTAGGCCAAATTCAACAAAAAATTCCTCATCTGATGGGGGAACTCAATGAAATGAAGGCCATTAATTCCTAAGTGTGGAGGATTTATCCACAAATATCTTGGTGGCCACCCACCTTTTCCAAATGACTCAAAACATTTTTTTCGAAACTTACTATTTTTAATAGTTTTTCAGTTCCTAAACTTCCATGTCCATTTTGAGGGCGTAAACTATGATTTTTCATTATTGGTAACCTCAATGATATCCATAGTATATAATTTATCCCCCTAAATGAATCTCCTCATCAATACCTTTACAACGAGCTATCATTCACCCTAAATATAGATCATATGCAAAAGTTACGACCCTCAGAAGTTGATGTATAAAATTACCCCAACATGGCCCACATGACTTTTGGTGCTTCATCTCATATGTTTAGGTTTTTGGGATTTCTAGGGATTTGGAATTCATGTTTATTGTAAAAATTCCTTTAGAGCCTCATTGTACTCATATTATTTCTAATGAGCATAGCCGCCACATCTCTTCTCAGAGATAAGATGCCACCATTCTAGCAAGCTTGTTTGCAATCTGCATTTTACAGTTTTCAACATATTTCTTATTTAATAGAGGTCAAGTTTTACTATATCTCTATTAGTTTTCACTGTGTCTCTGTTTTAATATTATAAATATGCGATTTCATTTTGTTCCGCTCATAAATCCATATCAGTACCCCTAAACCTTAAACCCCTTAACTAATTCTCAACCACACCATGGTTTCTCATTCCATAGAAATAACATGGATAATAATATCAATATTGGAATGACTTATGGCCTCTCTTCTTGCAATAAAAATAAATGACAAAAGACTTCTTCCTTGCATACATTTTCTTGTTTCCCTTGTACATTTTGGCTCTCTTTTTTGGTCTTCCAATCACTGGAACATGATAATATTCTTGAGACACCTTCATGTTTTCCTACTTAGATCCTACACAACGGTTTTAAGGATGGCAGACTAACACATTCTCCTTCCTCATCTTTTTTGGTCTGCTCCTTCTCCAAAAATACCCTACTTTATTCTTTGGCCTTCACAAAGATGATATTCTTATTGGTCTTGGCACCTCTTTGAGACAATATTTGTTGTACAGGTGGCTTGCATGCTTTCACTTTGGTATACATATTTCCTTGGGTTGTGTTAGAGTATTCACCCTCTTCCACTACTCCACCAAGATACCCAATACCAACATGAAATGCTATGGTATCTATCTCTATGGTATTATTCATGGCTTGACCATTCTTGTAAAGACCTTGGCCATCCTAACCCATTTTTCCAATATCATGGATCATATGGCTCTACTTTAATAAGTGATCATATGTATGCCAAATAACCTCAACAACAACTAAAGTGACATATAATATACCTTGTATATGGAAAATTTTGGCTCACCAAAACATATCTACAAAGTATAATGGCCACAAAACAATGATCAATTGTGAAATTATATTTTTGTATATTTTAATCGTTTAAGCATGAAAATAAAAAACATCAATTAGATTCTTTAACTACAATGATACTAAATAGAAATACAAATATAGAAAATACACACACAATGGACATAATTTTTTACCCTATAAAATCAATACGGGAAAACCAATAATCAATGAAGGATCGCACTTTTTGTCTTCTTATATTATGGATATTACAATATAGGTTACACAGTTGTGCAAGATTACAACAATGTTATGAGACTCTTTGGTATTATATAGTCCTATACAATATGAACATCGATATTTCATTTATATTTCATTTAACTTCTGGAATTCAACATTTATATTTCATTAATGGAATCATCTACTATTCACCTCATCACAAAAAGATATTGCAAGCTAGGATATTGGAATCCTTGACTAAGAGACATAGCCATTGGTTCAACATTGTACTTGGAGGAAACAATAGTGGGTGTGAATGTGGCAGGTATAGTGGCATGTGAAGGTGAAACAACAACACCATGTGCAAGTGTGTTAGATAGGTTAGGTACTCTACTGAATGGCTACAATCACCAAGATTTGAAATAGTTTAAAGATACATGATTTAATGATCCAATATGAATAACATACACATGTTCATATTTTAAATTTTAGCAACAACTATGGATGTGACCAAAGTAGATTCATTGTTGGATGTGTCTACCATAGGGTGAGTAGCCCATAGTAGGAGGGGAATTCAGAACATCCATACACACACAGAGAGACCATAAGGGGAAAATAATGTGAAAAAAATGACTTAACTAATTATAAATTCAATAAAATTAAAAAATATCACTATACTTACCTCACTTAAAAATCCACCATGGGAAATATATCCTAAAATACCATGGAAATTATAGCCACAAAACTTTCATGGATGCGAATAACAACTACAACCAATTTTATATGATAGTATGCCCTAACTACTAGATGGTGTTATACACAACTGGGAGTTGATGGTCCTACCCCACTAGTAGATGATGACACCATACAGTCAATACCTCAACAAATGTGTCCTGACATACCATCATTTGTGTCAACTAGATAAATTCTTCTTGTGTTTGTGGAAGCAACTTCTCTGGAAGTGGGAATTCCAGCAAGGTCAAGGGATTAGGTATTTTTCATGTTGGTGGCTCGCATTGGGTCATTTGTGTGGAATATCCAAACAAGCATCATGGAATTCTAAGTGATGAAAATAGTTAACAAGTTTCCACAAAACAAACTTTGCATACATTTTCCTCAAGAAACATGGTGGGATTTCCCTATTGTTATTGTTGGAAAAACAGGATCACTGAGCAATAAAATAAAACAAATGTGGAAATAAAACACATAATATACACAATACAATAGATACAAAGATATACATGGTTCACCCAGTGTGGGCTACGTCCATCAGAGAAATTTCCAGGTCCTTCCTTTATTATTATCCAACAAATGAAGGGATACAACCTTCAACACACCTGCTATAACTTCCTCTTGTTTATATCACAATATCCTCTCTCAGAATACAATATTCACATACATACATAGCGGCCACAATACAATTTCCTCATGAAAAGAGGGTTTCCTTCTAGGGAAAAAAACCCTAACATAAATTCTACCGGCAGATCTACGACCTTTTAATGAACAACCCATATTGAATACAAAGTTACAATATTTTACAAGGCATTTTTTCCCAAAATTTCTCTTCGGGGGCGCTTCCCCCAAATCCCCTAGACCCCCTTGACGAAAATAGTGGGGGGGGGGGGGCAAATCCCCTAGGACCCCCTTGACCTAAAATAGGGGAAATCCCCACAAATCCCCCCCACACCCCCCTGTCAGGAAATGGGATCCAAACACAACTGAAACAAACCTCTAGATCAGGAAGATAATTAGGCTCCACAACCAACAATTATAAGGTCCCACACTAAAAACCATGTATTGCCTATCCATCAAATTATCAATAAATGGTTGATAAGTGAACCATTTGATAGATGTATAAGTTCTGATAGTGTTTGGGATTTAAGCTATATGAGGGCCTGGGAAAATGGAAAATATGCCCTCTTTTCTATTCTTTAGTTCCTTTCTTGCAATATGATCCAAACCATCTATACATTTAGGATATATTTTCTCTCTATAAGAGGTAATATTGATAATGCCTCATTTTCTTAAGTAATTATATCAATGATTTCATCTAAACTTTGGGTAAGTAAGCATCCAAGTGGGTATATATATGTCAACATTCTTAGGTTGGCTATCACTATATTATGTTTTTTGTATTATATTCCATTGATGGTGGGGCATTGCCTTGGGGGTTTACATTATGAATTTATAGGTTTGGGATTTTGGCAACCATTTCCAACAACTGCAATGAAATATTTATAAAAAAGAGAGTAAATGATTATAAACCAAAATTTTGCAATAAACATTAATTGCAAAGAATAATAAATGGTATTTATACCACCTACCTCGCAGAGCTTACTACCCACCAATAATTTCATGTCTCAATGCCAATTTATTTAGATAATTTGAAATCCATGAGCCTGTAGAAGTGTAATATCCAAAACAGTGGTTGCATTTTGGGCTTAGCAATGAGGGAAAAAGTATGCAGGATATGAATAATGAAGTACACTGGTGGGAAAAAATTATTTTTATTTTATAGAAAATGAATTCTTCTTCATTCCTTTTGCATACAAAATTTTAATGAAATAAAAAATGCAGATGCATTTTAGTGAATAAAAATATTAGGTCTCCTTGTTTGATTGAGGTTATCATAAATTTTGATTATTTTGAGCAGTTTGTAATGTTGAAACATTGTTGTTCTCATTAATCTCCATGTGGGCAATGCATTTCACACTTCACACTTGAAACATTGTTGTTCCCATTAATTTTATTGTTTGATTGTCAAATTCTTTGTGTGATTCGTATTTGAGTCTCGAAACCCTCCCATACCGTCAATGTGTGCATCTACTATAACCATGTCAAATTTAAGTGCATACAAGCACAAACTAAAAACAATTCAATGTTGGCCCCATTCATGGGTCACTTTGCACGGAGCCAAATTAAAGAATACTTTTCCCTTATTACAACCTTATAATGGTACCATTATCATGAGTACACATAGGCCAAATATTTCATTTATAGGTCCTATGTGGTGGTTTTAGACCCCGTGCATGGTTTGGGAGTCCTAAAAGCATATTTTATACCTTCAAGACATTTACAGTTCCTCCTCATACCACGTCCATGACTTGGAGAAGAATACCCCTTACACCTTGTACCCCTTAACCACTAAAACATACCCTAAACCCTAATTAAAATCTACATATTATGTCTACTTCTTCTCTTCTTAACTTACTCTCTATTTGTTCATGTTTACGTAGAATATATCCATAAAGAAAAAAATAATACACTATTTTTCTTCTACATTTAACATATAAATGTTTACAAAAACAATTTGCAATATAAATACATATAATGAATAACTTACCGAGGGACGATATTCATGCCCGCATTCAAGGTGTCCATACTCACTACAATTGTTTTTAGCTGTTTTTATTAAAAGTCTCCTTCTATTATAGCCCCTGCATGTTTTACAAGGGAAATAACATTTTTGATCACCCAAATCCTCGACCAATGTAGATCTCAAGTCTCAGCCTTATCCTCCTGGAGGAATGTTATGTGACATTTTTCCTTACCAAGCTTTTAGTGATGATCATTATCTTAAAAAATCAACCTCTGTATTTTAACTATTTGTAATGCAATTAACAAAATAAAACAAATTTGTATTCTGACCTAAAAATATGTCTTATAACCTCTACAAACCATCAATAGTATAGCAAAAACATTGAACATGTTTAATATTTCAAACTTTTTAAATTATATATCACTTTTTCGTCAGACATATGACGACTTGTGACTAGAGAGACATTGCTTAATGAATAAAAATATTGACTTAGTCAATAGTTGGTAGATAGATTAGTGACCTTGTAAACCATAAGATATTCGATGGTAAGTAACTTGACACAGTCAGATATTCGACTATAAATACCCTTTCGTTGGATATTCGATGAATGTTGGGGTTTTTTGGAAAAAATACAAAAAAAAAACAAGTAAAATATGACAATACGGTCGATTTTATCGGTAGTGTTGGAGTATGACATCAATTTTTCATCCCATATGTAGTAGTGATTAATCCTTTGATTGATGTTACCACTCATTTCCTTTCTCCATTGGACTTCTACTCAACATATTCAAATTTTCTAACATTGTCCCTAACATGACCTCTGTAACATCCCACTCTTGCGCACGCTGAGCAAACTTATTCTTTGAGGACACTTGCTCGCAAGTGATCCAGATTATTATACTATTAAACATTTGATTTTTATTATGAGGCGTTATGGGTTGATGATGAGGCGTTATACTTATACAGGTGCTATTGACTCGGTTTTACTGAGTGTGCAGGATTTTGGACCTTGAGGATGCAGAGTCACCGATGGAACCCCTTCGACTCTAGATCGAGTCGGGGAGTGAACTGTTGGGGTTTGATTGTTTTATATGTGATATTAGCACATTTGATTAGATGATATGTTTATGGATATATTTCTGAGGTGATTCATTGATGATGAAGGCTGATGCTAACTTGCTGATCAGACTCACATGTGGAGTAGAGGGGTCACGCAGGACTACCAGAGATGTTGAGGGAGAGGTGTGGACAACAACCCTGCCACAACCTACTAGCATTCCCGTCGTGGCTCGAAATGTAGGTTAACGATTACCTAGTTCGAGACGACCCACGATGTAATGAGGACAGACTGCGACAATCACTCACGATGATTCTAACGGGTGTGCAATAAGGCAGGGGATTTATTCCTTAGAGGCCCTTAGTCTCCCACAATATCACTTGGTGGAGTATTGGTGGAGTATTCCTTAGGGGTTTTGATGTCTACCAAGTTAGCCGAGAGGCGAGTGGCACCCTTGCATCACGTGGTGTGTCTTTAAGGGCACGTCGTGCAAGAAAAATGGAAAGAGGCGAGTGTCACCCTTGGAGCACGTAGTGCGTCCTGAAGGGCACGTCGCATAAGAGAAACCAAAAGAGGCGAGTGGCACTCTTGGAGCACCTAGTGCGTCCTAAAGGGCACGTCGTGTTGTTATTTAATAATTGGATAAACCTAGATGGCTTTAGGACGAATAAAGTGTTAAGGAAGATTTGAAAGTTTTCCCTTAATAAAATGTCGCCCGCCTAGGAAGATAAAGTCTATGTCTAAATTATACTCGTGATAATTTTTTTATCTATTTAAAAAAAACAATAATAAAAAAATAAAATAAATAATAATTATAATCTTCATTAATCTCGTGACAAGAAGGGCATAAGCAATTAAATTGTTTCATAAAAATCCGTTGGGATAAAATTTAAAAAGGGAAATAATTGTTTTATTATATTATGCTAATTTAAAATTATTATTTAAAAAGGAGAAATAATTGCTTTATTATATTATGATAATTTAAAATTAAAAAGGAAAAAAAAGGAAAAAGTTAATTTCTACACCTGCCAATTTGAGTTCTAAATGAAAAGGAAAAGAGGGAAATCTAAAAAAATCCGGAAACTAGGAAAAAGAGGGAAACATAAAAAGAAAGAGGAAACACAAGGAAAAAGAAAAAGTCTAACTTAGTAGGGTATCTAACATTTAAGAACTTTCTAAATTAACTCAACTAGTAAATTAGAAAGGGGGAAAGTCATTAAAACTTGTAAGGGAATATGGGGACACCTAGGAGTGATTCTAGGAATGATTTTAGGTGGGTGAGGAAAATATGGGTAATTAATTAATTAAGGAATTTAATTTATGGTGCAATGAAGGGGATGGGTTACCACATGTACGAAGAGGATTATTATGAATTAAATTATTTAAAAATAAATTAAAAGGGGTTTTGGGAAAGTTTTTGGCTTAGAAAATCTATATAAAGGAGGGAGGAGGAGGATGCTGGATCTCTTATGTTTTACGTAACGTTACGTTGCAAAAATTTATACTTGACTGACTTAGCTTGTGGGAGTTGGGATACCCAACTCGGTGAGGATTGGTAGCTCATCCCGACGAGGCGAACTGGGAGCTAGTTGATTCTCTGTTTAGTGTGCAAGGCCCCTTTGCGGCTCGGGCGGCTAAGGGGGAAGAAGAGTACCCCTAGCATTGGCTGGGAGGTACTGGTGAAGTCTCATCAATCAGCAAGCGGGAGTTTCACGGAGCGCGCAGGACATCAACTCAGGACGAGCGATTGGGAAATGATATGCTTCCTTTATGTTTGTGGGTATATTGTTAGTATGATTTATGCTTTCAGTTATGTATGATTAATCAAGTAAATAATATGATAGTCTTAGCGTTCTAGTTCATGAATGAAATTTCCCCATAGCCTTACCTTGATGTTGATTGATTTCTATGGCCTTCGATCCCTGTATGTCTTGACCGTCCTGTGGTTTATTGATTGTGATGATTGCAGTTTATTTTGTGTTTCCTTCTGTCCCTAGCTCATCAGTCCTTGCTTGGGCAGTCGGCCAGGAGCCTGATCTACGGTCGTCGCTTAGGCATTAATAGACCTATGGATCTCAAGGCCCTGCTTTTCTGTGCATGGATGAGGAGTGAAGAAGGTTCTTGCCAGTCATCTACCCTTCTTGAATGTTCTAAGTAGCATGTAGTCTTGTGCCTTATTATGTTGAGTAAATCCTCCATTGTAATCGTTCTCAGTTCCATAATTATAACTCTGTCTTTTTTTTGTATTGATGGATAAATTTTAACCCTGCATTTTATTTTCTTGAATCAATTAAATCTGCGTTGTGTATCGATGGTCAATTAAGCTCTGTGTGGGATACCTCCCTTGCAACATAACCCTGTGTGGTTTTGATGGCCATTTCACTGCGTCCCTTTTTCATACCTCTGCACCTCAAATTTATGAAGACGATGTTAGTCTGCGATGTCCATTTGATTGATAGCCTTTGCTTGACTGAGTTTTGTTTGACAGTCTGCATGAGGGAATTAACCCATCTTAAATTATAACTAGTTGCAATGAAACCTCATTCCTTGCATAAGCTAGCAACTAGACACCAACTTCCAAGAGTGTTAGAATGCGAGATTCCATGTTTGCATCCATGTGAAAGTTAGGTTCTCTTCTTTGACTTTTGCTACCAACAAATTTCTATGTTTTTTATGGGTTCTAGGACTGCTAATTTGTTTTAGAATAAGAAACAATCCTCAATATGTGACCATATCCTAAGTAATCTTGTGTTGGCTCAATGGTTTAAAATCTAGCGATGATGACAATCTTCTCCAGGAGCCCTTGCCTTCTTTGTTCACATATTTGCATGGATTGATTTTTTGGACAAAGGTTCATTGTACTGCAACATGTTTTTGATTGTAAATAGTGAGTAAGCTGGTACAATCAATCAATTGCAAACATTTATGAGTGGATGGACATCTAGAAGTCTCTTTTTCAGCAAAATTAATTGCCTTGTATGCATCATAGAAGTCCAACTCTCTGGTTACATGCTCCACTTCTTGTTGACCAGTTGGGCCTGCGTTTTTCTACACCTGGCCAACGATTTTTTTTTCCATTGCAAATTAACTTGTTTCTGAAGGAGAATCTACCTTCCCTTGACTGCGATTTTCCTTTACTCATGCTTGAAATTGACAGGTTGACTTTTGGATTTAGATGCATTTTTGTCGATGGGACCCCAACATATTTGCATACTGACTATTTATTATTCCCATTTTTACTGTACACAGATTTTATTTCATTATTGTTGCACAGATTTTAATTTCCATGAATTGCCATTAAGATGATTGTGTTGTAGCTTTAAAGACCACAAGTCATCTTAAATGATTTACTAGGTGTTTCTTTTGAACTAACACAAAATTTCTTTAAAATTCGACTGCATTTTGGCTATTGAATGACCACGAGTTGATCCTTCTGTAGTTTCGTATTGTTTTTTTATTTCTCCTTCAAATTGAAATGTCTTTTACGTATTTATTCAATCTTGGATGCTCAATGTTCTTTGAACAATAGTTTTATAATACAAACAATTGATTTAACAATAGGTTCATAATACAAGGGAGGTAACAGGTGAAAAGCGTGATACTATTTTTTATATAAATTATTGGGAGTGATTAAATGACAGAGTCAACTTTTCTCCTCATTCTAGCAATTGTCAATTTCCCATTTTATTATTGACTCATAATATTTATTTAATTATGAGTGAATATGATTTTGAGATTTATCAAATTAAAACTTTATTAATCTTTAAATTTTTCATTTTTCATTTAAATTAATTCATTTAAATTTAAATTGTTTATTAAAACTGATATAACATTTAAAACTCTCAGTAAAATTTGTTGTCATAATTATTAGTTGTTGAATATTTTTTTTATTTTTAATGATATTATATGGAATATATATTTTTATATATTTAATGTCACTTGTCAACTTCATTTGGATATTGGAAGAAACATCTCCCTCATACTCATCTACAAAAATGCCATTAAGCACAACCATAAATATTACAATCTTAACCATTAACCAACCACCACTTATTAGTCATAAGGCTAGCAGGGTGGAAATTTGACAGGAACTTTTTGTTTTTATTTTTCCGTCATTTAATTTTTATGTGTCATATGTCGCCCCTTAAGCTTGTAGACATGTCTTGTTTGCGTCTGGAAGGTAGTCATTCCTCCTTGTTTTCCTACGCATGTCTCTACCAGTTTCTCTTGTGTCGGTGCGTGGTGTCATAGTTTCTTGTTTCCTGGACTGCGTGCTTGCGTTCGTCATCAGTGGTGTGGTTAAACTGTTGTCATCATCAGCTTCTTTCCTAAAACAAAAATTTGTGCACTGTTGTTTCGCTTGTAGTTGTAGGGGAGGTGTCTTCACATGTGGTATCAGATTGAGGTTCAACCTGGGACTTGGGATCACTATGGCTTTTGTTGTTATGATATTTATTATAATTTTCTAATTGAGTTGACTTGTATCCATGCAGGTAATCATTGTTAGAGGACGCCGCAGAGGTAGATGACGGGGTGCTAGGGGAGGAGGTGCGACGCCTCCAGTAGCATCCACGCCTGAGGGGTCCAACCCCCAGGGAGACGAATAGGTTGTCGGGCAGGAGCATATAGAAGTGGGTGATGTGGTTGGAATGATGAGATATTTTCAGTGCATGTCTGAGGAACTGATCAACCGTTTGGACAGAGATGTGGCTAGAGCCCTGACACCCCGTAAGGGTCCACCGCGCACTCCGGTCGGTACTAGTAGCATTCATCATGAGCTCGAGAAGGTCAAATTTCCCCAATTCTTTGGTTCCCCGGACGATGCAGCCGTTGAGGCATGGTTGGAGAATATGGCGATGTTCTTTGCACTTCACGACTATACCTCCAACATGAAGGTCTACATGGTGGTCTTTCAACTGAAGGGGAGCACTCTTCTATGGTGGAAGATGCTCCTACCACAACTGAACATGGCCATCGAAGATGTGTCATGGGAACTGTTCGAGGAACGGTTCTGAGAGAGGTACCTATTAGAGGAATTCATTGAGCATCATCACAACAAGTTCAACGCCTTACAACAGGGTGGTTGTACGGTGCTCGAGTACGAGGCCTTTTTTATGGAGCTTCTTCAGTATGATCCGCATATTAATACTGAGAAAATTAAGGTCAACAGGTTCGTGTTCAGCCTTAATGGTAGCATACGTGCAAAGGTTAGGATTCTAATGCCTCAAACCTTGCATGATGTCGTCCAGAAGGCCCTCATAGCAGATGAGGAGCGTATCAACAGGGGTTCAGAGAAGGACTCCAATGAGACCAGCAGGGAAGGCGCCATCTGGTGTGCAACAACATCAGACACCAGCGACACATACACCATGATATCTTGGCTTCCAGAGGGGATCCAATTTCACTACACCTCGGTGACCAACGCCTCACCAGTGGACACCTTATCAGGGACCACAACATCAACAGTAATGTCGACCGCAACAACAACAGTTTAGGCTTGTTCAACAGAACATACCAGGATTCCAGGCTAGGGGGCTGTCATCGTCTACTTCGGGTACCAGGAGTACTGGGCCAAAGAATGGGTGTTGGACGTGTGGGGAGCCACACTACCAGCACGACTGCCTAGTGGAGAGGACTAGAGCATCTGGATCAGCCAGACCCACTACCGTGGGAGAGTTGGGAAAGGCCCATCGGATTCATGTAGTGGTCGACTATGCTCGAGACGTCAGGTACTGTCGTTGACCAGACCCTTAGTATTTTGATAGATCCCTATGCTACCAAGAGTTTCATTTCTGGTGCAATGCTAAAAAGGATTAAGGTAAAGGCAGTCAAACAGGACAAGTTTAGCTTCATAGAGATGGCTTCTAGAGACAAACAAAAGGTTGGAGGAAAGGTTATGGGTTGTATCCTTAACCTGGGAGAGTTTTTCACTAGAGACAACCTGTACGTCACGATCTTAGGATCTTATGACATCATGATCGATATGGACTGGTTGGAATCGCATAAGGCGATACTCAACTATAAAATGAAATGGTTGAGCTTGGTCGATAATGAGGGGAAAAGATGCATGATTTTAGGATGGAACCAGGGAGTTTCCCTGAGGTTCATCTCTTCCTTGTAGTTATAGAAGAGCATGCACAAGGGATGTAAGATTTATGTGATCCTTGCGTTAAATGAGAAGGGAGTAGAGGAAGGTCTAGAACACCTTCCTGTGGTGAGAGAGTTTGCAGACATCTTCCCAGAGGATTTACCTAGGATGCTGCCAGAGAGGGAATTGGAGTTTACTATAGACCTAAAATCGGGAACTAAACCGATAGAAAGAATGCCTTATCGTATGTCGACCCTGGATTTACAGGAGTTGAGAGTGAAACTGAAGGAAATTCTGGACCTGGGACTGATACGTCCAAATGTGTCACCGTGGGGTGTTCTTGTTATTTTCATACGAAATAAGGATGGGTCATGGAGGCTCTTCATTGACTACCTCCAATTGAACAAGGAAACGATCAAGAATCAATATCCGTTGCCGAGGATAGATGATCTGTTTGATCAGATGAAGGGTGTGACGATGTTTTCAAAGATTTATTTGCGATCAGGGTATCACCAGTTACAGATCACGGAGGATGATGTACCTAAGACCGCCATTAAGACGAGGTTTGGAAATTACAAGTTTACTGTCTTACCATTTGGACTGACAAACACCCCAGGGTTATTTATGAGTTTGATGAACGGGGTGTTCCACGAGTACTTGGAAAAGTTCATCCAAGTATTCATTGACGATATTTTGATTTAATATCGGACGAAGGAGAAGCATGACGAGCACTTGTGCTTGGTACTACAGTTTATGCGAGAGCAGAAATTGTATGGGAAGTTGTCCAAATTCTCTTTTTATCAATCGAAGATTCACTACTTAGGGCATGTCATCTCCGACGAAGGTATCTCCATGGATCTAGAAAAGGTCGAGGCTATTATGGAATGGCCTGCACCAACGAACATCCCGAAAGTACGTAGCTTCATGGGTTTAGCAGGATACTATTGATGGTTCGTCGAGGGATTTTTGAATATAGAAAATCTGATCACGGAATTGCAAACGAAGAACAAGAAGTTTGTTTGGACCGAGAAATGCGTGGAAGAATTTTGGAGGATCAAGGAGTTGTTGACAACAACACTGATACTAAAGGTCCCTAACATGGACGCAGACTTTTTGGTATGCACTGATGCATCCAAGGAAGGCTTAGGCAGAGTATTGATGCAAGGAAGATGAGTGATCGCTTACATCTCGAGGAAACTGAGAAGGCATGAGGATAAATATGCAACACATGATTTGGAGTTGTTAACCATCATATATGCCTTGAAGGTTTGGAGACACTACCTTGTTGGACAAAAAATTGAACTAAATATGGACCACTGTGGACTACATCACCTATTTACGTAAAGCGACCTAAATGCGCGACAACGACGTTGGTCATAATTGCTTAGCCAGTACAAATTCGAGATTACTTACATAAAATTATGAGTGAACCGAGTGGCAGATGCATTGAGTCGGAGACCATGCATCTTTTTGGTGTTGCCTCTTCAGATGAATCTACATGAAAATATTATAACTTTACAGCGTGATGATGAATGGTACAAAGAGGTCAAGGGTTTTATCGGACAAAACACAATGATGCTACCAATATTTGAAGGATTTACATTTGACGACGATGGATTATTGAGGTTTAAAAATTGGATTTACGTACCACTGAATGATGAGTTGAGGAGCTTGATCCTAAGCGAGGCTCATAGAACAGTATATATGGCTCACCCGGGAGTCACGAATATAAGGGCAAACCTTAAACCCTTATTCTTCTGGAAGGGAATGAAGGCAGACATAGTCAACTATGTGGCCAGATGTCTATAATGTCAGCAGGTAAAGGCTGAACATAGACACCCAGCAGGATTACTACAACCACACGCTATTCCAGAATCAAAATGGGAGGTTATTTCGATGGATTTTATTGTTGGATTTCCACCGATGGCAAGGAGACATGACTCAATTTTTGTAGTAGTAGAAATTTTGATGAAGAGTGCTCACTTTATTCTTGTGCGTACGACATATCATGCACCTGACATAGCTAGAGTTTTCATCAGTGAGATTGTGAGGTTGCATGGTGTGCCTAAGAGGATTATATTCGATCGAGGATCAGTGTTTACTGGATGATTTTGGACAGGTTTCCAAGAAGACTTGGGAACCCAACTTAACTTCAGTACTACGTATAACCCGGAGACTGACGGGAAGACTGAACGAATGAACCAGACCTTGGAGGACATGTTGTGCATGTACGTGATGGACCAACAAAAGAGTTGGGAGGAATTATTTCCAAAGGTAGAATTCGCTTATAACAACAGTTACCAAAGCACCATTAAGATGGCACCTTTTGAGTTTCTTTACAAGCGACTGTGTCAAACACCTTTGAGTTGGGATCAGCTTGAGGATAGGGTCTTGGTGTGACTAGAAGCGATCCAAGAAATGGAAGAGGAAACGAAAACAATAAGACAAAGGATTAAATAAGCGTAGGATTGACAAAAGAGTTATGTCAATGTGCACCGTGTCGACCGTAGTTATGAGGTTGGCGATCAAGTCTTCTTGCAGGTAAAACCGCATAAGAGTTCGATCAAGTTTGGAAAGGGAGCTAAAATCTCTCCTAGGCTCATGGGACCTTTCGATATTGTGGAGAGAAAGGGGCCCATGGCCTATCGACTAGCCTTGCCTGATTCTTTATGGTGTATGCATGATTTTTTTCACGTATCTGTTTTGAGACATTATATTAGTGATCCTACACATGTTATTGACATGAGTTCCTTGCAGGTATCAGATGAGGGGGAACTCATGGCTGAGCCGATCCACATCTTGGATCATCGTGTTCGACAGCTACAACATTGAACATTAGAGAGGTCAAGGTCTAGTGGGACAACTATAGTCCACACTTGGCGACCTGGGACGATGCATATGATATGCACCAACAGTTTTCATTTTTGTTTGATAGATAGACTTATGATACTGTGATACACATTATTTCGACACTTATACTGTGAAACTTCGGGACGAAGTTTATACCAAGAGGGGGTGTATGTAACATCCCTCTCTTGTGCACGCTGAGAGAAATTATTCTTTGAGGACACTTGCTTGCAAGTGATCCAGATTATTATACTATTAAACATTTGATTTTGATTATGAGGTGTTTTGGGGATGATGACATGTTGTTTTGCTGCATTGAATTAGAGAGGTTCTATTGACTCAGTTTTACTGAGTGTGCATTATTTTGGACCTCAAGGATGTAGAGGCATCGATGGAACCCCTTGGACTCCAGATCGAGTCAGGGAGTGAACTGTTGGGGTTTGATTGTTTTATATGTGATATTAGTGCATCTGATTAGATGATATTTTTATGGATATATTTCTGACATGATTTATTGATAATGCAGGCTGACGATAGCTTGCCAACTAGATTCACATGTGGAGTAGAGGGGTCACGTAGGACTACCAGAGATGTTTAGGGAGAGGTGTGGACAAGAACCCTGCCACAACCTACTAGCACTCCCACAGTGGCTCAAACTATAGGTTAAGGATTACCTAGCTCGAGAGGACCCACGATTCCGTGAGGGCATACTGTGACAGTCGCTCAAGATGATTCTAAGGGGCATGCAATAAGGTAGGGGCCTTATTCCTTAGAGGTCCTTAGTCTCCCACAAGATCTTCTGGCGGAATATTGACTCCAGGGGTTTTTGATGTCTACCAAGTCAGTCGAGAGGCGAGTGGAACCCTTGGAGAACATGGTGTGTCCTAAAGGGCACGTTGCGCAAGAAAAATGGAAAGAGGGGAGTGGCACCCTTGGAGCACCTAGTGCGTCCTGAAGGGCACATCGCGTTGTTATTTAATAATTGGATAAACCTAGATGGATTTAGGATGAATAACATGTTAAGGAAGATTTAAAATTTTTCCCCTAATAAAATGTCGCCCCGCCTAGGAAGATAAAGTCTAGGTCTAAATTATACTTGTGATAATTTTTTTTATCTATTTAAAAAAAATAATAATAATAATAATAATGATAATCTTCATTAATCTCGTGACAAGAAGGGGGTAAGCAATTAAATTGTTTCATAAAAATCCATTGGGATAAAATTTAAAAAGGGAAATAATTGTTTTATTATATTATGCTAATTTAAAATTATTATTTAAAAAGGGGAAATAATTGTTTTATTATATTATGATAATTTAAAATTAAAAAGGAAAAAAAAAAGGTAAAAAGTTAATTTCTACACCCGCCAATTTGAGTTCTAAATGAAAAGGGAAAGAGGGAAATCTAAAAAAATTAGGAAACTAGGAAAAAGTGGGAAACATAAAAAGAAAGGGGAAACACAAGGAAAAAGAAAACGTCTAACTTAGTAAGGTATCTAACATTTAAGAACTTTCTAAATTAACTCAACTAGTAAATTAGTAAGGGAGAAAGTCATTAAAACTTGTAAGGGAATATGGGGACACCTAGGAGTGATTCTAGAAATGATTTTAGGTGGGTGAGGAAAATAGGGGTGATTAATTAATTAAGGAATTTAATTTATGGTGCAATGAAGTGGATGGGTGACACATGTACGGGGAGGATTATTATGAATTAAATTATTTAAAAATAAATTAAAAGGGGTTTTGGGAAAGTTTGACTTAGAAAATCTATATAAAGGAGGGAGGAGTAGGATGATGGATCTCTTCTGTTTTGCGTAACGTTACGCTGCAAAAATTTATACTTGATTGAATTAGCTTGTGGGAGTTGGGATACCCAGCTCGGTGAGGAGTGGTAACTTGGCCTTGCAAGGATAGCTGGAGCTAGCTGATTCTCTGGTTAATGTACGTGGCCCCTTTGCGGCTAGGGGGGCTAAGGGGGAAGAAGAGTACCCCTAGTGTTGGCTGGGAGGTACCGGCGAAGTCTCATCGGTCAGCAAGAGGGATTTGCACGGAGCGCGCGGGACATCAATTCAAGGCGGGCGATTGGGTAATGGTACAATTCCTTTATTTCTGTGGGTAGATTGTTAGTATGATTTATGATTTCAGTTATGTATGCTTAATCAAGTAAATAATATGATAGTCTTAGTGTTCTAGTTGATGACTGAAATTTCTCCATAGCCTTAGCTTGATGTTGATTGATTTCCATGGCCTTTGATCCCTGCATGTCTTGACCATCCCGTGGTTTATTGATTGCGATGATTGCAGTTTATTTTGTTTTTCCTTCTGTCCCTAGCTCATCAGTCCTCTCCTAAGAAGTCGGCTAGGATCTTGATCTACGGTCGTTTCTTCGACGTTAATAGACCTATGGATCTCAATGCCCTACTTTTCTGTGCGTGGATGAGGAGTGAAGGAGGTTCTTGCTAGTCATCTACCCTTGTTGAATTTTCCAGGTAGCATGTAATATTGTGCCTTATTATGTTGAGTAAATCCGCCATTGTAATCGTTCCCAGTTCCATAATTATAACTCTGTGTTTTTCTTGTATTGATGGATAAATTTTAACCTTGCGTTTTATTTTCTTGAATAAATTAAATTTGCGTTGTGTATCGATGGTCAATTTATCTCTACGTGGGATACCTCCCTTGCAGCATAACCCAATTTCGTTTTGATGGCCATTTCACTGCATCCCTTTTTCATACCTCTGCACCTCAAATTTATGAAGACGATGTTAGTCTGCGATGTCCATTTGATTGAAAACCTTTGCCTGACTGAGTTTTGTTTGACAACCTGCATGAGGGAATTAACCCATCTTAAATTATAACCAGTTGCAATGAAACCTCATTCCTTGCATAAGCTAGCAACTAGACACCAACTTCCAAGAGTGTTAGAATGCCAGATTCCATGTTTGCATTTGTGTGACGGTTATGTGCTCTTCTTTGAATTTTTCTACCAACAAATTTCTGTGTTTTTTATGGGCTCTAGGATTGCTAATTTGTTTTAGAATAAGAAACAATCCTAGACCTATGACCATATCCTAAGTAATCATGTGTTGACTCGATGGTTTAAAATCTAGCGATGATGACAATCTTCTCTAGGAGCCCTTGCCTTCTCTCTTCACATATTTGCGTGGATTGATTTTCTGGACAAAGGTTCATTGTACTAAAACCTGTTTTTTATTATAAATAGTGAGTAATTTGGTACAATCAATTGATTGCAAACATTTACGAGTGCATGGACATCTAGAAGTCTCTTTTTCAGCAAAATTTATTTTCCTTGTATGCATCATAGAAGTCTGACTCTCTGGTTACATGCTCCACTTCTTGTTGACCAGTTGGGCCTGCATTTTTCTACACCTGGCCAGCAATTTTTGTTTTCTATTGCAAATTAACCTGTTTCTGAAGGTGAATCTACCTGCCCTTGACTGCGATTTTCCTTTACTCATGCTCAAAATTGACAGGTTGGATTTTGGATTTAGATGCATTTCCGTTGATGGGACCCCAACATATTTGCATACTGACTATTTATTATTTCAATTTTTACTATACATAGATTTTATTTCATTACTGTTGCACACATTTTAATTACCAAGAATTGCCATTAAGATGACTATGTTGCATCTTTAAAGACTACGAGTCGCCTTAAATTATTGACTGAGTGTTGTTGTTGAACAAACATGAAATTTCCTTAAAATTCAACTGCGTTTTGGCTGTTGAATGACCACGAGTTGATCCTTCTGCAGTTTCGTATTGTTTTTTATTCCTCCAAATTGAAATGTCTTTTACGTATTTATGAAATATTGGATGCTCAATGTTCTTTGAACAGTAGTTTTATAATACAAACAATTGATTTAACAATATGTTCATAATACAAGGGAGGTAACAGGTGACAAGCGTGATACTATTTTTTATATAAATTATTGGGAGTGATTGAATGACAGAGTCAACTTTTCTCCTCATTCTAGCAATTGTCGATTTCCAATTTTATTATCAACTCATAATATTTATTTAATTATGAGTGAATATGCTTTTGAGATTTATCAAATTAAAACTTTATTAATCTTTAAAATTTTCATTTAACTTTAAATTAATTCATTTGAATTTAAATTGTTTATTAATACTGATATAACATTTAAAACTCTCAGTAAAATTTGTTGTCATAATTATTAGTTGCTGAATATTTTCTTTATTTTTAATGATATTATATGGAATATATATTTATATATATATATATATTTTCACTTGTCAACTTCATGTGGATATTGGAAGAAACATCTCCCTCATACTCATCTACAAAAATGCCATTAAGCACAACCACAAATATTACAATCTTAACCATTAACCAACCACCACTTATTAGTCGTAAGGTCAATAGGGTAGAAATTTGACAGGAACGTTTTGTTTTTATTTTTTCGTCATTTAATTTTTATGTGTCATATGTCGCCCCTTAAGCCTGTAGGCATGTCTTGTTTGCGTCGGGAGGGTCGTCCTTCCTCCTTATTGTCCTACACATGTCTCTCCTAGTTTCTCTTGTGCTGGTGCGTGGTGTCATAGTTGCTTGTTGCCTAGACTGCGTGCTTGCGTTCGTCGTTAGTGGTGTGGTTAAACTGTTGTCATCGTCGCCTTCTTTCCTAAAACAATTTATTTTTCACTTCTGTTTCGCTTATAATCATAGGGGAGGGTTATTCACAACCTCTAAGTCCTCCAATGAATCTTTTGACTTGGATTTCTTCACAAAGTCCATGGGTATATTTTTCTAATTCCATAAACTTTCATTTGTATTATTTCTTAGTCATACTACCCTGATTCAATGAATAATACTCAAATTCCTTATGGTAATACATACTTCTTAGGTGCTTAACTTCAAAGTGATTTTTAATATATCCCATTATGTATGATATTCATCCACCTTCTCCTTTTTCTTCAAGTGATACTGTTATCACTCTATAATTTTCATTGGATGTGGAAGGAAAACCCAGAGGTAACCATAAACCAACTTGTAGATTGGAAGCTATCCCTTCCAACCCATAGAGGGTTCTCTCTTACAACTTAGTCACTGAGAAGACTGGTTATATCAAGCACAATGGCTAAATATTTAGTGGATAAGGTAGGAATTTAAAGATGTAGTTGATATGGTTGAGGGAAGGACCATTGGGGATGGTGTCTAAGATTGAAAAATTAAGTAAAGTTGATCAATGAATGATGAATGAATAATTAGGTAACAAAGGAAAGATAGGCAGTGTATTTTCAATCACAAAGTTTCATTTTAGTATGGGGGAATATTAAAGAAAACAATCCATTACATCAAAGCATCTAACTCTGGCTGAATTCTAATGTAACTTTTAGAAGAACAAAGATGAAGTATTCAACTATCACAATTAAGAGCATATAACATGAATTATGAACTATATCTTTCAATCAAATATTGAAGAATAACATTAAAATGATAACCTGAGAAAAGAGAACATACACATAAGAGAAAAACACAGACTTGAAGACACTATCACATGAGTATTTGATGCTGAAAATTTTGTACTTTTGTATTAATCATCTTTTGTTTAATTCTAGGAAACAAAGTACAATGCGCAAGAGTCTATTCCTCTCCCACTTGAACCCATCTATCATTATTTTCATTACAATATATAGGATTACAATACATTCTATCTCAAGAGGTTCGAAATATTTAGGCTTTCTGAATTTAGGAGTTACAACTGAATAATAACCAAATACAACATACTCCTATATTTTAGGGTTTAGTTTTTAGCTAATTTATACGTACAAATATCAACAAATTACACTATTTGAGGGAAAAATAAATAATTCTTCAAGTCTTCATGGTGATTTACCATGATCCATCCAACTGGCAATCAAGTAACCTTGATCTGTGTTGATTGTACCATTTCCCAACAAACTAGGAAATTTGACGCATAATCTTTTTTTTCAACAATTTCGCAACGAACTGGTAATTTCATATTTTCTCCCAAATGGTGAATTGGTTTGGGATAATATTTTTTCATCAAGTTAATAATGTTATAATACTTCTCCAAAAAATATTTGAGCAAAACCCAGTTCACGGTTCTCGAGAAAAAACCCAAAATGGTTGTAGGTGATGGTGGCTCATTTCTTGAAAACTATGAAGCATTTTGACTTGAAATTAAACAGATTTGTTCATCTTACCCTGATGCATCTTCCCTCAAATTTTCTTGGCAAACGGATGCACGGTTTGGGAGATATGATGAAGATACACTTTCACTACAAAATTGTTTCTATAGGAAACTTCACAGCGTGCCAAAATTCATTGTGAAATCTCTATTTTTGGGCTTTCTTTAACTTCAAGCCTCATTCTAGATATGTTTAGTCTATATAATGGTTTTTTCCTTTGTATATTATGTCATTATACTATGCCATGATTGCTCGATATTCGAAAGACTAATCTGAATGGAGGATTTTACAATCCTCATTTGAAACATATATGTATTAGGTTATGTTATAAGAACTATACTTGTACACCCATATGCTTTATCCTTCATATACTATATAAATACTTACTCTGCATTCTTTTATCCTCAACTAATTCAACTCCTTTTATCAATCATGACTACAAGCATGTCATGAAAATTGCATTGGACAAAACTAAATTTCAGGGTTTTACCTTCACCTGTGAGTCCCAAAACATGAACAAACCTCAAAAACATGATCTTCATTGAGCATTTCACATTCGTTCAACTTCCACTTGGGCCAAAAAATCGAAACTCTTCTTTCCAACTTTATCTCACTAGTACATATTGTAAAAATTCTGACATTTTATTTGCGGCGTTATGGACAAAATTGTCCATATTGTCGCAAAATAGAGGAAATTAAAAAAAAAAAATCATATTTCTCGATAACGTCGGTCTTGCCACATTGACGTCTCTCTTTCCAAGTTAACGTCTCTCTTGCCACGTTTTCCACCAGAACGTCTCTCTTGCCACGTTTGTGACATATACGTCGTTCTTGCCACATTTGTGAAGATTGATGTTGCAATTGTGACGTTTTGGAAACTAGGTTTTCCCCTCCAACGGTCACCTTAGTATGTTGACCAAGTCAAAATACTAACGGTCACTTAGGTTTTTTTTACGTCGAAATTGCGACGTTACAAAATCTATAAATATGTTGCATTTGACGGATGTTGCGACAAGTTTGCTATAATAACGACACTTTGGGGTCATAGTAGTTAGTGCTTAGAATGTTTTAGGGTGTGATTTTCATGTCATGAGTTATAGGGGTAAATGATTATAGTGTGTAAAGGGTTAGAATCTATTTGGAACCATCATGAAAATTTCAGTGTCGGAGCATTGAGTACTTGATAGGTTGGATGCCAAGTGAGTAGTAAAATGGTATCATGAGAAAATCTTCCTTAAGCCTTAATGGAAACTAGTGTGCTAGTTGCAGGTTTAGAACAAGTGTAGGTTATTAAGATGGTCAATATGAGTCAACCATGTTAAATATGGTCAACTATAGTCAAACATGATGAATTATTCTCAATCATGGTCAACAATGGTCAATGGAGATCAATATCATCAATAAGGGTGAAGGGTTAGTTGGTTACTAGAGTGAATGTAATAGGAGGGTCATGGGTTAAGGGATTAGTAAGTTACATAGTTAATGGATTAGTGGGTATGTTTCAATGAAGTTAGTGGGTCAAGGGGTTATGAGATGGGTTCAGTGGGATTAAATAGTTAGGAGGTTCATGGGGGTCATGCATAAACCATGGTCAATATAGTTAACGATGGTCAAATATGACTAGTGGGTTACTAGGTTCATGGGATTGGGTCAATATATTAAATCATGATTATGTTTGGACTCAAATGGGTTAATGTCAACCATAGTGTATTAGAGGATTAGTGTGTTCGGGGTCGTAATGTGTTAGGCATGATTGCATCGGGGATCATAGTGTATTAAGGGGTTGTTGTGTTCATGGTCACAATGTTATGGGGATAGTGCGTCGCTCTTGCCATGTTTGTGACATATACGTCATTCTTTCCACATTTGTGAATATTTATGTCGCAATTGCGACGTTTTGAATGGAATTGCTCTGGGACCAATATTTTACCCAACATGAATGAATTTTTACTACTTCAAATTTTACTCAATCTATTGTCCAAAATACTCATCATCATCAAAATTTAATTCAACCCTACCTAGACAACCAAATATGCAATGTTTGTCTTCATGTATGATATTATTTGAGAAGTGTTGTAATAGTAGACAACCAAATATGCAATGTCTGTCTTCATGTATGATATTATTTGGTGAAGTGTTGTAATAAAGGTGGTACATTTCATATTTTAGTGAATGCAATGTTTTCATTGTAGAGTAAACTCTACACTTTCAATAATTTTATGATAGTTGATAAATAATATATGCAAGAATTATTTCAAACATTGGTATAAATATTCTTTGACTCATTATTATCAAACATTATTATCAAACATTATTATTCCAATGAGATGATGGGTTAAATTAAATTAATGTCTCTTGAACCGTAGACACCGCGTGAACTCAGAACATGACTTATGAAAGCACAGGAATTCACCATAACAAAGACAAGAAGCAAAATTTTTGACAACATCAAACCTAAAATGGACATATATGTAACAATAAAAAAGGGATGAAGTACTTATGCATGAACAACCATCAGATGTGGAGCCAAAAATGAAGAGTAAGTAGTCAAGGCTTCTGAAGTGCTTCATGGTTCAATTGTCATGTCTTGGGTCAAAGGTGTTGGGATTATAGTGTAAGGGGATAAAGGGGTGAGCATGTATACTTAAATAGTGTGTTTGAGACCATAATGGGGGATGAACAATCGAATTCATGATGACACATGGCATCATAGAACGTCATAATATAGACGAACACATTGAGAGAAATTGAGAGCAAAGTACATTGTTAAGTAACAAATAAGAGATTTGTTATTGACGCGTTTAGGCATAAAGCACTTAAGAGAGATCAATAATATCACAAGACGATGATGTATAAATGAGATTTATGGTGTATTTTATACACAACTCAAGTAGGTTGCTACCCCCATGAGGGGTTGATGAGCCTACACGTACAAGTTTGACTAGGTTGGACCTAACCAATCCATAGTATTAGAATAAATGATACTAATTGATTAAAGGATGGTATTATATATGATCACAAATACATTAACGATGCATATGAGTTTGTCGTGGCCACATATGAATATTACACCAATAATTCCCAACACCTTCCACCTGAACCAGGGCCATGGAGGGAAATAATTATAACACAAGACTTGTATCTGGCCTCAATGAAGAAGAACAAGTGTATTACTCCCTGAAATCCACATGACTCCCCTCAAAAATATACTGCATTCCCCTCAACAATAACCATGCTCTATGACTTGAGGGAAATATCTTGGTATTTGCAGGAATGTCAACCACCTAAGTAATAATAGTTTGAGGTGGAGTTAGAAAATTCCCTAGATAACTCTTGGGACCAATAAGAAACCTAGTTGCATAAATAATGGTGGAGATATCCCACTCAGGTAGAGGATTTGGGTGAGACAGATGTAGGAAAATCCAGGATGGCCTCCCAAGAAGTCATCATCATCATCACCACGTGGTCACTCTCATCATTGATTTTCTCATTGAGTGGAGGATTGAAAGGAGCATTCAAAGAATAAACGATGATTGGTATGAGATTGATGATTCATCTAGCCTCATTAGCCCTAGTTATTTTTCTAGACACTATAGATGGAGTGCTTGAAGGAGCTTGCTAAGAAGTAGGAATATCACACTATGAAGGTGAGAGATACATGAACACATGGAATAATTCATACAAATGAAGACATGCATCATAATATGAGGAGGCAAAATCCATGAAATCACATCGAGAATCATTTGAAATGAGTATTGGGAGAGATCCTAGTAGGCTGTGAGTAGGAACTCATCAAAGGGTGCATCTCTATATTCAACCACCCTATGAGTGGTAGATTCATAAAGGAAATAACCCTAAAAGATTTTGTTGCAGTGAATCATAGCATTGTAGTATGAGTTTGGAGATGTTGGTGTGTTTCGCCTTCGTTAGGAGCATCAGTACATGCACTAGATCCAAAAATTTTGAAATTTGAAATAGATCAAAGGTTTGTTTCCATAACATTTTTCACAAGGAGTTGTACATGTGAAAGCATGAGTATGTGTTTTATTTATTATATGAACTATGCAAACAATTCCCCCTCCCTAGAATGTAAGATTCATTTTCTTGGAGTGAAGCATACAAGGAGCCATCTCCATAATAGCCTTATTCTTATGTTCTATTACATTTTGTTGTCGAGTGTAAGGAATAGTTATTTGGTAAGAGATGCCCTGAGTTATGAGAAATGAGTGGAAAAAATTGCTAATATATTCACCTCCAACATCAGTCCTAAGATGCTTGATCTTCTTATTGCTTTGATTTTCCACAAGAGTTAGAATTCCATAAAATCTCCAAACACCTCATCTTCATATTTAATGGTGTATGTTCTAAGAAAGTAGGAAAATTCCACGAAGGTGAGAAATACTTTCCCTCCCCCATTAGAAGGTAAGCCACATGCCCATGAATATCACTATGAATCAACATAATTGGTCGAGACTCTTGCCTCACTTTGTATTTAGGAAAGGACTCTTGATTATGCTTCCTCAATACACACCCATCAAAAACACCATTGGATGGTTCAATACATGGAATTTCAGCAACCATATGTGGTCAACTCTTGTGTCACAAAGATCCATATTTTGTGGGATGGAAACGTTGATTCCATAACATGTTGGTGTCATTGATACACACCATATCAACACACTTGTTTCTATTAGAGGAAAGATTATTTCCCACTATTCACATATGAAAAAATTCATCACAATATCCCGAGGCAACCACATCGAAACTATCAATCATGTCCTTTACAACACATTGATCTACATATAAAATTTAGGGGCAAAATTTCGACTGGTGGGAGAAATTAAAAGGCTTAAAATTTTGACTTGGAGAATTTTTTCCATAGAGGGGCCCGAGGGGTTTCATTATACATAGCCCCAAATTTATTTTAAAAACTTATCTCTAAACCCTCACCCCAGATTTGGGGAAAGGAGTATACAAACATTTCACCTTCTAATATTTGAACCATATATTTCCATTCACCCCCATTTTCTATTATTGGCAATTATTGGGAGGTATTTTTCCCAATTCCTGTTAATGGCCATTATCCAGAGGTATTTCACCTCAATTTTCTATTGTTTGTAATTAAATTAGAAAGATCAAATACTGGTGTAGATAAATATCAAGACCTAGCTTCAACAACATAGTCCCTAGATGCAGGATAGAAGCTTATAACATCTTTTCCATTTAGAAAGTGTTTGAGAATAAATATAATATGCCAATATTCATGTTTCAAATATAGATAAAGATCCACTAGATCGTGATCAATATCCACCTTGCTCAAATACAGATCAAATTTTCAAACCAATTGAAGTGGAGTGGATCTATTTGCACATGTTCCCAGAAGACCAGTTCCAGCATAAGCTGGTAATACCAAAAGAGATAAAGTGGTAGCATGCTAGTTTTCACCCCAATTTTATATTAATGACAAGTTTCTTATATTTAAAACCAATGCTTTTTACTTTTATAATTAGCATGTCCTTATTTGGGGTGGTACTAATTAATGTTTTAGTAATGCATACAAATGCTTCAAGGAAATTAGTTAGATGGTAGACCCTTTGCAATTAGTCAGATGGCAGACCCTTTTCTTTAAGGTTTCTATGGCAGATGGAAAACCCTTTCCTATGAATTTCATGTCATGCATGATGGGATTTCATTCAGTCACCTTAGGTGCTGGGCCTAATGCCATATTGTTTAGGGTTGAGTGACAAACCAAATTTTCGACATTTCTCGAACGTCTGTTTGAGGTGTACCAGATGCTCTGCATCTAATTTAGAAAAAAAAGTTAAATCATCAAGATAAATGATGACAAACTTATCTCTCTTGCTGACAAAGGTGATGTCCATTGCTCGTTGGAAAGTGTCCCCTGCATTTATCATACCGAAATGCATTTTATCGTACATGAAAGTACCCCATGGAGTGGTAAATACAATTTTTTCTTTATCATCTTCGTGGAATGCAATTTAACTTTATCCTGAAAATCCATCAATCATAGACATTTTGTTAGCCTCGACCACTTTTTCCAGAACGTGATTCATTTTAGGGAGTGGATAATTGTCTTTAATGGATGATGTGTTTAGATTCCTAAAATCTACGCAGAGTTTGATTTCACCGTTCTTCTTCCTAACTGGATCTAAGTTGGCTACCCACTCGGAATACCTGAGTGGAGCAATGGTATTTTCATAAAAAATCGTTCTTACCTCTTTTTCTATCACATGAAGGAGTATAGGATTTATCTGTTTGAGTTTCTTCCTGAAAATTTTTATGCCCTGTTTCAAATGGATTTTGTGTTCGATGACAGTGGTATCATAAGTTTTCAATTTGTCATAAGACCAATAAAATATGTATTTGTATTGTTTGAGTAACTCAACATATTTATTTTTCATTTCGGGTGGAAGGTATTTATATATTTTGACCAGTTTAGGGTTTAATTCCTTAGTGCCAATATCACAATATTCA
Source organism: Picea sitchensis (assembly GCA_010110895.2). Classification (NCBI taxonomy): domain Eukaryota; kingdom Viridiplantae; phylum Streptophyta; class Pinopsida; order Pinales; family Pinaceae; genus Picea; species Picea sitchensis. Next base: position 503,566 of record SNQJ01S0001100.1, read on the forward strand.
ACCTCTTCGGGATGAGGTTGCAAGGTAGAATTTAGGGGTATATCATCCTGATCAAATAATCTTTATAATGGAATCATACCCTTAGGAATTTGATTTTTTTTCAGCACCAACATGCGGTGGTTAGCGATCTTATCCTGTAACTTCTGGGGATCTTCATCTTCCTACATGATCCAAGTAGGGTCATTCTGATTTTCCTGATTAATGTGTGTTTCAGAAAATTCATCCACCATTTCTAGAAATTGCTTGATATGATCATCGTCTTCAAAGACCTTCCAGTGTTGAAAATTATTTGGTATTGAAGGCCTATGCCTCATCTCTATGCGATACTTTAGCTTCAAGACAATAGGTGGCATAAAAGTAGCGGTCTCTTTCGCCAGGGAGTCAACTTGTTGATTTTATGCCCTGGGAATATGGTGAATATTAAATGATGAGAAAAAGTTTTCCATTAAATCCCAAGTGAAGTTCCTGTACAACCTTAGCCTTGGAATCTTGGCTTGATACTTTTTCCTTATCTGTTCTACAATTAGTTCTGCATCACCGTAGACTATTAAATTTTCAATTTTCAACTTCCTGGCAGCTTCTAATCCTAAGACCAGAGCTTCATACTCGCATACATTATTGGTATAGTCAATGTCCCACTACAATCTATATGATAAAGGAATACTAATTCATCTCTGAGCACCACAAACAACACTCTGGATCCTTCTCCTTCCCAGGACGAAGCACCATCAAAAAACATTTTCCAAACTCCTACACTGTTTACATTTTTGTTTGTTTTTTTATATTTTTCCTCTTTTGTTTTCTTCTTCTCTACAACTTTATTCTGTGCAATTTTCTTCTGTAGATTCATCGAAACCATCATCAATTGATAATATACAGTTTCCTCAATTCTAATCGACAACATATATAGGGTAATTATTTGGGTTCTGCGGGTCACTTACAGTATATGCCAGCCTTGTCTCTTTGTGTATACGGGTGAACTATCCACCGAATATTGGGATCGTACCATATGTCATGTCTAGTTGAAGCGATCCTCCAAGTTTGGCGCACCAAGAGTGGGATAACAACAGACCATACTTTGCAGGGACATCAACAATGACTACGTCCATAAGAATACTCTTTATAGGAATTTGTGCAAGATTAACTACTAAATATTTAATCATACCAAGACTTTTAACTTTTCTTGAATCAAAAGAATATAGATCTCAGTATGGTCTAGTAATCTCGAGACCCTGCTTTTCCATAATAACTTTGGGCATTAATTTGTGGGATGGTCCATAATCCAACATACAGTTATGGAGTAAGTAATCATGAAAAGTCAACATAATATAAAAAGGAGTGACAAAATCTTTGGCATTTTCAATATGCAGTCCAAAATTGATAGTAGGACTATCATCTTCTAAATTAATATCATCCGCATGAATTTCAGCATCTAAAAAAATTATCATCTTGGCAATTTTCTTTCTATACATTGGGTTTTTCGCTAGTTCAACCAGAGGTACATGAATTTTGATTTGATTAATTTTTTTTTCTAGATTGAAACTTCCAATTGTCTTTTAGTCTTCTCTGGTTGGAAACTTTGTTTCTCTTTTTTCTGGTTTGTTAGTCTACGTTGCTTTTGTTTTGGCTGTCCTAGCTTTGGAAACTTGCGTTTCAATAGTTTTTGTTTTGGCAGCTTGTGTTTCAGCTATTTTTGTCTTAGAAGCTTTCATTTCAGTGGATGGTTGAGATGCCTCATTCATTTTAGTTCTTGAGAAGATATTCTTATGTGGAGAAGTGGTATAAGTTTTATCTCTAGGCCTTAAATTATATTTTTGTTGAAGCTCTGCCATCCAGGAATACTATGACAAACTTATCCAAGTAATTTCTTAATATGCCATTCATTAAGAACATAAAGACAGTTGATGCATTGGATAATCAAAATGGCACCACTACAAATTCATAATTCCCATACTTGGTTCTAAAGGCTTTCTTATGGATGTCTTCTTCCTTGATTCTTACCTGATGGTATCATGATCTCAAGTCTATCTTTGAAAATATATTTGCTCCTCTTAGCTAATCAAATATGTCATCAACTCTAGGTAGAGGATACTTTTTATTTATAGTAGACTTATTCAACTATCGAAAGTCAATACATAGCCTCAACGTTCCATCTTTATTTTTGACAAAGAGTACTGGTTCTACCCAAGGTGAAACACTTGGGCGTATGTAACCTTTTTTCAACTATTCCTCCAACTACATTTGTAATTATTTTAACTTGAGCGTATTCATTCTGTAAGTTATTTTCGACACCAGGGAAACTCCTGGCACTAGATCAATAGAGAAATATATCTCCCTTTTTGGTGGCAAACCTGGCATTTCTTGGAATACATCCTCAAATTCTTGTAGTATCAAGTAATATTCAATGCTTGGACCATTTATATCTTTTGGATCATCCACATGGGATGCATACAATTGACATCCTTTTCTGAAACATCTCTTCAGTTGTAAGGCTGAAATATCCCTTATAGAGATGGGTCTTGGAACTCCTTTCACAATGCTCTGGTTTCCATCTCCATCAAGACATGTAAATGTCTTTCTATGACAGTCTAGGATAACATGATGCTTGTCCAACCAATACATTCCAATTACAATATCATAAGACCCCAATGGTATGATATTTATATCAACACTAGTATTCACACCATTAAGACTTATGGAAGAACTTTTGACCACCTCATGGATTCTCCTTTTGGTTCCAGTGGCTAGATAAACCAAACTTGACTTTCCAAGCTTACTTTTCTCCAAATGTAAAATATCCACTATTTTAGGATCAATGTAACAATGACTTTATCATGAATCAATTAGAATAGAAACATGTTGATTTATATCTTACTTTCCACCTCGATCATGTTGGATTGGTATTATTCTTGTCGATCATCTAAGGCTGCATAAATCCTTCCCATCAGGGATGATTTTAAGGATGGAAATTTATTTTAAAATGTAGAAACCTTGGTGAATCTTACTAATCCTTCATATGCCAACTATAAATGATTAGCGATATTTTTGTAAAAATATTCAAATTTCTAAGGATTTTATATAGTTTTTATAAAATTTTGGCGATTTTTAAGGTAAAATAATATTATCCTATAGAATTTGGGTGAATCATTTTTAAAATAGTGAATCTTGTTTTTTGAAAAACCATGGAAAATTAGCCCATGAGCGAAATTTAGCCCCTAAAATCATCCCTGCTTCCCATGTCTTCAACTATTGTAGCCTCTTGGATGTTGTGCACAATATTCACTATGTCCTTTCTGTGTGGGAAATACTTGTACAAATGATCTTCTTTGCATCCCCAACATTGGATTGGTAGTCTTCCCCTTTTTCCCAAGGAGTCTTCTTTCTTGGACTCATCCTTATCATATCCGTCTTGCTAATTTTTACTAAGATAATTTCTATTGAAAGGAGGTTTGAATCCCTTCTTCCTCTGATAAGAATTCTCCTTCTTCTTATCCTTCCAATTTTTCTGCATGGACTCTCGACCCTAGCCTTGCTCATACAAGTATTTATCCTTCCTGATGGCCTCAGTCAAGGTCTTGGGCTCATCCTATTGAATATTTTCTTTATAAAAGGATGGAATTACACTCAAAAACCTTTGTATCCTTACCTTTTCGTCATTTATAAACCCAACATACTTTAACAACCCCAAGAAATTCTTCTCATACTTTTTCATGGTCATGCTTCCTAGCCTAAGTTCAAAGAACTCCTGCATTTTCTTGTCATGGAAATTCTTTGAGAGGTACTCCCTCTAGAAATACTTCTTGAATTGCTTCCAATTGATCCTATTCTCATTAATATGTTCAACTTGATTCAGTTGATCCCACCACATAACAACTTTACCATGTAAATGGTAAGTGGAAATTACGGCTTCTAGGTTTGATGAATAGTTGTGCAATCAAAAATATTTATTGAGTCCAAGAAACTATGCTTCAACATCATCTTCCCTTTCTCTTTAACCATCAAAGGATGGTGTCTTGAGCTTCCTCAACTCTCCTTACAAAATGTCCACCTCATGTCTCCATCTTTATTGCCTAATAGGAGACACCTTTGGACTGCTTAAGGAATATTCAGATGCATAAAAATTCCTTGTTGAGTAAGGAGGTGAGTGGTTTCTATGAGTTCTGCTATAAATTCTTGAATAACCATCCTTCCTATGGTTATATCTTCTTTCATGATACCTGCCTTATTTCTCTTTATTTGAGCCATTCTTTTCTTGACCTTGCAACTGATTTAAGATCTGCAAAACTTGAGTATTTATCTGACTTTTCTCTCTCATCAGCCTCTCATTTTATGCCTTGTATATTGTTGGCACAGGGGCATACCTGGGGTTCAACGCTACAACAACACACCAACAAAACCCTAACTACCGGCCCTTTCGGCAACACCTGCAAAGCAGATGAAGTCTCACCCAAGGTAGAGGCAGTGGTGGTTGAAAGACTCGGGCGTTTGAAACCTTAGTTGGGACACAGATCTGTGATTATATCGCTTACAAATCACTTAGCATAGATCATTCATCAATATTCCACTTAGATCTACTTCGCTGACATAACAGAGCATCACAACATTCACTTAGGTCTAGGTTATTTTATCACTTAGCAAGAACAAGACATATAAGATCTAGTATATCAAGCATTTAGTATATTCATACACATTAGATTTAGAATTGATATACATATCTAGCACTAATCATAAGAAAGTCTATTTAATCACATCTAGGCACTCAACAATACAAAACATCTAAGAATAAGCACAAGGAACAACACATAGTATTTACGTGGTTCACCCCCACCCTGTGGCTACGTCCACCAACTCTTCTTCTTTATTATCTTCAATCAATCGAGTTACAACACAAATCTATCAAAATCCTACTCTGCATAGGACAGGAGATCTGCGCACACCTTGCTAGATCCTCCTTCCTCGAGTAGATATAGCACAGAGCCTCCTTACAATCTGTGCACTCAACACTTACATCACTTGCACTCAGCTTTGCAAGTCAATCACATAGATCAATTCTATCACTTAGCCCCTAGCTAATATTCTCTTCTTACTTACATCGCTTAGATATCTATTTATACATCCCTTTCTCGTTACATATTCCCAAAAACCCCAAAAGGACCCAAAGTGGGCCGAGATCCCGTGGTCTCTGCTTCGTCTCGCGCGCTTCCTTTGATAGGCTGCCAAAGTCCCAATAATGGTCAAATATGACCAAGTATTCCTCAAAACTTGGTCAAGGGCCAACAAGCCCCCAACACTCACCTGTGACTCGTCCCGAGTCACTCAGGTTTGATCAGTTCTGTTTTGAATGCCTCGAGCTTGGATCGAGCTACTTTGACCTGTTGTTGTGCCATGGCCTCTTGCTCAGAAAAATCCTGGATGAGTGTTTCATTCACCGGCCCTTCTAGGTGTTGTTGTGCTAAATTCATGACCTGCTCCAACTCTTTTCCTTGGCTCTCAATCTCTATAAATAGCTGACATGCCTTATCCTGCACATGTTGAATTTGTTGAGTTTCTTCCATTACATTGCTCTGGATTGTATGGATCTGCTGCTGTGTGGTGCGCTGCTCGTGAAACTGATTCATTCTCTCTACGGGTGGCAGGGCCTTAAGCTGCACCTGTATATTTTCAGCTTCATGGTTCGCCTCCTAGAGCTGTGACTCCAATTTATGCAATTATAGATTCTCGGTTAGGTTCTCATATATTTGTGCACTTATGCTACTTAACTTTTTTCGTTCCTCATTGAGTGCTTTAATCCTTTCTACTGTTCTTCGGGCAGTCATTTCTTGTTGGTCACGAACTTCTTGCGGGGTACTTGGTATGGTCTAAAGATCTAATTCCACAACTCTTTGTTGAAGTTGTTGAATAACTTCAACAAGATTCATCACTTGGCATTCTATGGGTTCTTCTTCCTTTTTCTCTAAGTCAGTCATAGAGATAAATGCTCTATTGATAGCTTCTTCAATCCCGATCTACTTCATGAGCAACTACTCTTTCTCTTTTTGGATCTTCGCTCTGTTTTCTTCAAAGTTCTCTTTAAGAGTGTCCTTCTCTTGTTGCACATATTGGCGGTGTTCGATGATTTCCTCCTATGCTTGCTTTAAGGCCTGGGTGGCCTGCGTTGTTTCTTCCTGTGATTTCCGAAGGTGTACTTCTACTGTGTCATCAATCTTGCGAAGTTGAACTAGTTCATCTCCCTATTCTGTTGTTCCTTCTAGCAGGGTCGCAATGGAGACTGTGCAGCTAGACTGAAGTTCCTGTTGCACTCCTTGGAGTTCGATCTCAAATCTGTTGTTCATTGTCTCTTTCTTAGCTTCCTTCTTTTTTGCTATATCTTCTATAGCTTCATTCATAGCTGCGATGAGGAAACTGAAGTCATCTGGAGTGAGCGTGTTCTGCAACTTAGTTACGGGTGCTTTCGATTTCTTCCAGGAGGAAGGTTCTGGAGGTGAACCCTTCCTCTTATTTATGATTTCTACTTCATCTTCTAGTCTTTGTTCAACTTCTTCTAAGTCTTCACCCTCACCTCCTTGGTCTAGTGTAATGGAATCCGTCCTCACAGATAGGCTGTCTGTATCTTGGACTTCCTCAGCCTTCTTCATCTTCTTTGTTTTCTTTGTCTTATTGGGCCCAAGTGTATTCTGTGTAGCTTCTAGGCTGTCGATGTCGGACATTTCTGCGGGGTCTGCTGAAACAAGGAGGTCCGCAAACCATTCCTTGGTGATCTCCTCTAGGTCTTCTTCTGTCAGCGTATAATAAGATTGAATTTGTTCCTTGTTCTCATCAGTGTGTGTTGTAATATATATGAAATGACAGTCTGCGCTGAACTTCATCAAAGGTCGAAACCTGTGTAAAGTATTTGGGGTCACTTGAGGCTTGGATTGGATGGAGAGCTTCAACTGGGTGTAGTAGGTATGGAAGACGACATTGGATTGCCATTTCTTTTTCATATCATTCCAGTACCACAATGTACTGAACTTTGCGGCTAGTGGTTCAAAGGGGCCAATGTCTGGGAAGGTTGCACCTTCTGATATCTCCCATGCAATGAAATCTATAAGTATCAAGAGCCAGCTAAAATGGAATTCATGCCGCTGATCCTGGGCTTCTCTACAGTAAATCTCTAGTTGATTCACCAAGTACTTCACCTAGTTCATCTGTATTCCCTCTATTCACTTCCCTGGGAGGTCGACTACAAAGCTGAATACTTGCGTGGGTTGATTCTTACGTACCAACTTCCCTGTGATTAGTTGATAGGTGATCCACACTGCGCCACTTTCAATAGAAGCTACCTTGTGGCCTCACGTACCTTTCTCAACATTGTCATAAGATTCTTTGATATTTTGAGCAAGAGCACGATCTGTGGTCTTTCCAGGATAGTAATCATGGGGATCAGGGCCCTGCATGCTAAGCCCGGTGATCCGATTGATCAATGCTGGATCAACTATTATGCGACGGTTTAACCATAAGTATCCTCCATGGTAACTCGCTAGCAACAACTTCACACAAGCATTCACCTCCTGGTGTATGCTAAAGTGTGGTATCTTCATAACATTGAGAAGAGTGGACTGCGCAAGGTTCATCATCCATTTCTGAGGGATGATATTTGAATTCTTTCCTTTGGTTCTGGTTAGGTACTTGTATGGGGAAAGCATGCTGTAAAATTTATGATCCCCTAGGTTGAAGTCACTAAAATTCAATGTTGCGATCTTGTCGTGATCTACACGAACTGCGCGTACCCCTTTTGGCAGGTATGCAGTGACTAGAGTGTAGTCAAAGTATCTAGGCACACTTTCTCTGTTGATAGCACCACTCAGAGGTGGTATGTAAGCAGGTAGAATGGATGGAACCAACTTTGCGTTGGCCATATCATCTTTATGTTTGGTTCTTCTTTCTGCACCAACTCAGGATGTTCCTACTCAAGCAGTCGACGGGGAGGCTTTCACTCCTCTCGTCAATGATACCTGTAAACCTGTATAAAATCCTCTCTCCAAAATGACTCTTTCGGCTCTGAGGCTAGCAAGTACCTCTCTTACAGATTCTTCAGCTGCGCTAAATTCATCAGACATATACACTCATAATCAATATCTCGGATTCTCAAAGTAATGTAGGTACTGTAAAGAGTAAGAGTGGAGTAATCACTGTTCACAATTCGTGTAGTCTGTGGACTCAAATTTGCTATTAGAAAAAGTGTCTTATGTGCATGACGCAATGGAATAAGTAAGTAACTCTGTAATTGATCATTTGTAACTGATACATGGCTTTATTAACTCTTGTTATGTCTATTATGGTGCAGTCTAATGGTATGGTTATGAGCCATCAATGCTTTTCGATCCATTCAGAGCGACAGTTGAATGGATATATCGGCCTCCAATGGCTATATTTCTTCTCCATGGTGAAGTGACCCATGTCGTTGTTCTGATATCCCAACGAAGCTCCAATTTTTCAAAGTTTCTTTCTGAGAGGTTCCCTCTGGAACCCTCTGTAATCTGTCAATATTATCTCTCTTTTTACTTAGCTTCCTAGCCTTCTTCCCCATGAGCTTCGTCTCGGTAGGTATTTTCCCATTCTGATTCTTATTTTCCTTGGGCATAGTCACTTCATGTTGCTAAGGTTCTCTCCTGAGACTCAGGGGTAATACTTCATCTATATCTGATACAGATACTCCAATATTTTGCGAGTCCTCTAATTCTTTTGCAACTTTGACATCTGGGCTTCTAAAGTCAAATAGATTTGAGTTGTTCTTCTGTTATTCAATCAACTGTGCAATCCTTTTGGTCATGAAATCTCTTAACCCTTGTCTCTGTTGTTCTAAAACATTTTCTTCTTCCTTATTCTTGGCTTGATTTCTTTCAATCCAATGTTTTCCAAGTAAGATAGTAAAAGGGGCATTGTCCTCAATAAATTTGATAATATCAAAATCTTCCTCGGTCGAAGTTCCACTGACATTCATAGATATCTGAGTGAGCCTTCCACATAGATTTACCAGTTTCCCTCTGAATAACCCTATTCCGCTTAGTGAAGGGATCATAGCAGGCCTTCCTATAGCTTCCCAAGTTCTCTCTGTCATAACATTCACTTGTGTTTCCTCATCCAGAACACAGTCAATGTCAAAGTCTCCTATTCTTACCTCGATGCATTCTTTTTTCGTTAAAGACCTCGGATAATATAACATGTTGGTGGTCATTCAAGGTGTCTTTCATATGTAGTAATATATTTTCTAATTCTCTCTAGGGTTCTGCTATTTTTGGATCTGCCTTAGGGTTTTCTTCATTCAGATTCATTCTTTCAAGCTTAGCAATCATTCTAGGGCAATCCAATACTTCATAGTCCATATCTTTGCAACAAAGACAACTAGGTCTTTTCCCAGGGCATTCCTTAGCAAGATGTCTCGGTCATCTGCAACTGTAACAGAGGGTTAATACTCTCTTTCTCTTAAATGATCCCCAACTTCTTTTATATTGCGCACTAGGATCATGGTAACTATCCTACAAAAAATTCTTTCTAGGATCCTTCATCCATTTGTTAGTCCAAACATTCTTTCTATGCATAGGTATAACATATCTATCATTATTCTTATCAGATCTACTCATATCAAACTTTCTTTCACTTATTAATGCCCTAGTTTTCAAGCTAGGACAACATCTATCAAACATACCTACATCCATACTCTAGAAACAAAAATTTTCACTTATCTTACCTCTACAGAGCATAAATCTTTTAGATCTAAAACTTTTTCTACTATTCTTACCTTTATCAGAGCACAAAGCTTACAACGATTACCTCTTTTCTGCATATCTAACCTCTTTTCTTCAGAAACTTCCACTTTTATCTTTCTTAGAGCACAAAGAAGTCAAGTCTCACTTCTTTTATTCAGGTTTGGCCTTCTCTTTTCAACACAGAGCTTTTCAGATCAAGTAAAATACTGCACACAAGGGCACAGATCCATGCACATAGCTTCCACAGTTTCAGGATGAATCTTTGCACAAAGATTCTTCTCCCTTAGTTCCCAAAAATCACATTTTTGGTCCCAGCAACAGAACCATTTGTTGGCATAGGGGCAGACCTGGGGTTCAACGCTACAACAATGCACCAACAAAAGCCTAACTACCGGCCCTTTCGACAACACCTGCGAAGAAGATGAAGTCTCACTCGAGGTAGAGGCAGGGGTGGTTGCAATACTCTGACGTTTGCAACCTTAGCTGGGACACATATATGTGATTATATCTCTTACAAATCACTTAGCATAGATCATTAATCAATATTCCACTTAGATCTACTTCGCTGACATAACAGAGCATCGCAACATTCACTTATGTCTAGGTTATTTTAGCACTTAGCAACAACAAGATAGATCAAATCTGGTAGATCAAGAACTTAGAATATTCATACACATTGGATTTAGCATTCATATACATCTCTAGCACTAAGCATAAGCAAGTCTATTTAATCACGTCTAGGAACTCAGCAATACAAAACATCTAAGAATAAGCACAAAGCACAACACACATTATTTACGTTGTTCACCCCCACCCTGGGGATATATCCACCAACTCGTCTTCTTTGTTAGCTTCAATCAATCCGGTTACAACATAGAGCTATCAAAATCCTACTGCGCATAGGACAAGAGATCTGTGCGCGCCTCACCAAATCCTCCTTCCTCGAGTAGATCTAGCACAAAGCTTCCTTACAATCTTTGCACTCAACACTTACACCACTTACACTCAGCTCTGCAAGTCAATCACATAGATCAATTCTATCACTTAGCCCCTGGCTAATCTTCTCTTCTTACTTACATCACCTAGATATCTATTTATACATTAAAAAATTGGGCCTAAGCATGGGTAAACCCAAGGACCGACATCCCTTTCCCGTTACATATTCCCAAAAACCCAAAAAGGACCCAAAGGGGGCCGAGATCCTATGATATTTTCTTTGTCTCGCGCGCCTCCTTCGACAGGCTGTCGAAGTCCCAAAAACGATCAAATATGACCATGTATTCCTCAAAACTTGGTCAAGGGACAACATATATTTGCACTTCTATTTTCAGGCTCTTCATAGTTTCTAGCAATGTTTCTTGCTCCCCTTGGCCCTTATGTCTGTTGGATTCTATCTCCACATTTCCAATTCTGGTATTCTGGCCTTCGACCTCTTTATCATGGATGGAGGCTCCCTCACCTTCTTCCATTTCTTCAATACACATTCTGGGTTGATATGTTTAAATCCCTTAATTCTACAAAATGTGCAAGTGACCATTTTGTCAGAATTAGGCATATGATAAAACAAAATTGTCAATAATGCTATAGGCCCTTTCAAATCATTAAAAATGTATATAAATAACACTTCCATGTTATCCCTGGTTCGATACAGAAATCATTTATAAACAAACGCTTCCTTCAAACCACTTTCCCAAGTGACCACAACTCGAAACTGCAGGACAAATCCTTCCAGGCACTTTTCTATGTTAGAATTACTATATCTGAGATCAGGTGGTTTAAAATTGATCAAGGGTTGATATCAACAGTCAATAGGAGCTCCGAGACTCCAGGCTTTGGGAGTTTCGAATGTCCACACTCTCAACTCTTTCAGAGTGCTAAGTCTTCGAACTGAAGGATATGTTGCCACGTATCCTTTCTCGATCAACAACTAGGATTTTCTTCACAACTCAGAGCTTCAGGGATTTCCCAAGAACCTCTCCAAATATATCTCAGAGTTCTGAAATATGAGAGGTCCTCTCCTTCCTCCACTTAACATCTCTTGATCAATGGTTGATATTAACTCTGGATTTCAGGAGTTCTCGAATCAAAGAAACTTGTAACTCAAATTCTTCAGAGTACCAAGTCTCTGGACCTTGGGATCTTGTGCCACATGTCTACTGTAATAAATGGATGAGATGGAATTTAGCCTTTAGGCCTTCAGGAGTCCTCAACCCCAACTGCTTATGTCTTGAATCCTCTAGAGTGCCAAGTCTCCGGACTACAAGATCTACTGCCACGTGTCCTCTCCCGATCAACGATGAGGATTTAATCATCTCTTCAGAGCTTTGGGGGTTTCACCTTCAGAACTCTGAACTGGCAAACTCTCGGAGTCTTTGTTAGTAACTAAGCAACAAGGGGTGCTATGTGGTAGAAAATAATGCATAGAAACATGGCCCTATATGACGGGTGACACGTGTCATATAATAACTGGAATGAACGGTCTTTGAAAAGAATGAGACATGGTGACACATGGAAAGCATCAAGTGTGTCCACATCACCTTAGGTGAAGTCAACTAGCCATGTCACTCTAGTGCCTCACGACTTTGGGTCATCAAAACTTCGGAACTTCAAGAGACTTCTCCATGCAATGTCAAATTCTCAAATTGGTTGATCTATAGACACATTTCCTTAAACATGAACGGTCCATATTTAATATGGAGTTCAAGACTTTGGAGGTTTTCACTAATGAATACCACCACAACCCCATAATGTCGAACACCAAATTTACAAACCCTTGCTATTCTTCGGACACGTGTCCCTGAATATGAAGGGTCCATATTTACTCCAGAGTTTGGGAGTTTGGGAGATTTTTTTTGTCTAGAAAAAAAACATTCACCTAAATCTGTCAATCCCCGACCATCGGTCATCGACGATCAAAGATTTTCTTTGTCTGGAAAAAAATAAAAACTTCACTAGAATATTTCGATCCTCGACCATTGGTTATCAATGATCGAAGATTTTCTTTGTCCGGAAAAAAGAAGAAGAAAAAATTCACCAGAATTTGTCGATCCCTAACCATCGGTCATCGACGATCGAAGATTTTCTTTGATCTATCTTCAACCCTTCACCAAACTCTTTGATCCACGACCATCGACAATTTTTGTTGACAAACTTCCACACTTAGATTTTTTGACAAAATCCCAGGTGAATATGTGTCGTTGATCTCCCAGCCAAGATGATCTTGACTGCTGATTTTCTCCAACTCCCCCAAAAATCGAAATGAATACGAACCATCAATGTTCCTCTTTTTTCAAATCTCTGAATCAATTCCAACCACTGATTTGGTAATTTCTCCAAACTTTGTAAACATTCGATTTTTTTTCAAGGATGAATCTAGATTGTTGAATCAAGATCGAACACGATCTCAACTTTCAATTTTTCAAACTCTTTCCAACATTATAGTGGCCATTAAAAATCAATTTTTTTGACCTTCTAAGTCAAATTCAGCTTTGCAACTCCGCAGATTAAATCCATTAACTTCTTAGACAATCTTGGAATCATTCAAACGTAAATTTGTTCACGAATTTGGGGTATTTCACTCAAATGTTTCCACCATTTTTCCTTGAATTCACAAATATATATAAAATCTGTGACAATGAATCTTCCCAATTCGCACTTGTTCTAGCCCGTAACAGTCTGGTGTTTGAACCAGAAGCTTTGATACCAATTTGTAACATACCCAACCTTCCAGAGGCTAGACATGCCACACCAAGAAAGAACCTCTTGGTTGATTTCGAATCTTTAATAACAATTAATTAATAAAGAAGCTTGAAATACATACATGCAATGATCACGATTGACACTACCACATGAAAGACATGCACAATATACCATGCACAACAATAACTAGCAAGCATGCATATTATAAGTATAAATCTCAGATATAATAATTTAATACACAATGGAAATAAATACACAAGCAAAGGAAACCATAACAGAGAGCACTTATATTTATAAAAGAGGACACCAAGTGGTTGCAGACCAAGGATGTTCCACCCAACTATAGACATTGTTGTTCCAAGTCTCAACAACAATGTCACCCCTGAGCCGGGGCTATGAATTCACAAGGACAGTTCCATAGTGTTACATGGCTTCCCAAACTAATCATCACTCAAGATCTCACAGGATTCTCCAGCACTCACAACAATCCAAGTACCCAACTCTCTTATACCCAGCATACACCACCCAAGAGAATGGAATTCCACCCTTCTCTGCCACACAGTCCCTCAGGTAGTCCTTCTCCTTCCAGCACTCCAGTGAAACTATTCCAGAATCTCCATGCTAGGACTCTCAAGAATTGCAGCTGTGAGCAAAGATGAACACAAGCCAAGCATCTCAGACATACAAGCCTCAAATCATGGTTGGATTTCACCAACAATATCTATATCCAACAAAACCATGGTTGTTCTTTAATGGTCCTATTTCCTTTCCCAATCCAAACAAGAATGAGGAAATATGAATGAGTTAAGGAATGAATGGATTTCATACTCCATGAGAGAGGATGAAAAATGAACAAATCGAGTGAATGAACGTGTGAGGCGACCAACAATAAAACCATAATGGGGACATGAATGAGAGTGAGGGAATGAAAAAAATGATTGAGAGAGTTAGCCAACCAGAGAACCCCTTCCATAGACCAAGGATGAGTTTTTGTAATTCATGCAGATGAATAACCTCTCAGCCTTCCCCCC